>JASFAT010000697.1:0-381574 GCA_031353405.1 Baronia brevicornis
TTATTATTATTACAACTACTATTACTATCGCTACTATTACTACTAATACTAATTTTAATTAATCTGACAGATGTATAATAAAACACCTAATACTATAAGCGTAACACTATATCGTTACGTAGTATGATACATATTAGCGCTACAAATGTAACATGTTTGTCGGTAAAGGTGAACCCATCTATTCCGATACATTTATTCTCATATAAAACATTGCACGTTGCATTTCTATGACGTCGTTTCTCTTTTAATGGCTATAATATTTTATGTTACACAGTATCAAGTGCTTTATACCTTACATAATGTTACGGAGTTTGAAGCACTTGTATTTTACGATTGCAAATAGCAATAAAAGGTATACATAAAAACTTTGCGATATCATGCGTCGATCGCTACTGGAATAAAGAAAAGAAAACAGTTTATTTACGTCATTAAAAAATGATTGGCAATGATTTTGCAATGAATTTAAACCAGCATCTAAAAAGACGTTATGAAATCAATAATTAATTACAGCATCTAAATTATTAAAATATCATCTACAAATATGACGATGACAATAACAATTTATTTTCAGAATTTTACATATGTTACAGGCATAATATTTGTCTGTAGCATGAATGGGCCGACTCGCCGGGGGAAGTACCACACTCCCGCAGAAAACCGGCGTCTGAGTGGTATCTTAGCTACTGCGCTTCGTACGGTGAGCGGCTGAGTTCCGGAGGCCCAGAACCTCAAAAACGGTCTCTGAAAATTTAAGTACCTGCAAAATAATAATCGAACATAAATAAAATAAACGATCGTTTTATATTCGTAGTGTTAGGTGAAATATCCAAGCAGACCAAAATTACTCTCTGTAAATCTTCGTTAAGCTGATTTTAGGTCGACATCTTTCACAACAACGCCTTTATTAGGCGCCATTAGTGTCGCATAGCAGCACGTGTCACCAGAGTTATGCCGACCTTAAATCTTGTTAAAATCAAATTTCATACTTTTGACGAACATTTATAACTATGATCTACAGCTAATATACATATGTCCTACCAGCTAGGCACGAGCTTCTCCGAAAACAGGTGAGGTATACAGACTTAGAAATAAATATCTGTAGACCATAGTATAGACATAAAAAAGCGAAAACGCTGTAAACGGCACAGACGCAAAAATAAAATTATTACGTATTCGAGATCAGAAAAAAACACTGAGTCGAATGGGACGAGTCTCGCAGTTCTACAACCAATAGAAAATTTAGTATAGCGTTGAAACTGACTCTGTAACTGTGATCAGATATAATAGATGATTTTTTTCAGTAATTTTAAAAGATTTTTTTTGCTCTGGTGATAAGTTTTCATTTTATCTTTTTTGCGGAAATCGAATTCACAAACGTCGGTGCAATAGGATCTTCTTTCCTGAGCCATTAGATCGTTCGAGCCAATTAATCTATTGAATAATGCATAATATGTTGTTACGTTGATTAACACAGTATGGTCATTGGGCGATGAGACCGCATGCCCGTCCTTGCTCGCCATATGTCTCGCCGCCTTTAACGAAGATTTAGTACCGTGGGCATGTAACGTTTATCTTATTTAGTGAGATTCTCCACATACATACGTCGTCTAATTCCGTTGCTTTGTACACGCTTTTTTAATTATTAATGCTTATTTTCCCATTAAATAAATTGCTTCTGGCCTATTTATAAAATATAAAATAACTTTTTTAAAAATATAAAACACATAATAAAATTCGTCATACTGATAGACATTGCATAGCACATACTGGTAGCTTAAAAACCTTGTAACTTTACACGGGAATTTCATAAATAACGTAGACCCATTTCCACCGTATGAATACTTGGACGTCCACTACCGTGCGATTTGGTAGCAATTTTATACTATGAACCGTGATACTGTGGAGCGATCTGCTTACCACCTGTGTTCCCGAAAAATTACAACATGAGGGTATTCAAAAAGGAGAGTGTGTTTACAAAAGGCAGGCAATGCTTTTGTGACGTCCGTAGCTTCGTGAATGTTTATGGGCAGCAGGCATAAATTACTATAAGATGCCTAGTATGCTGGTTTACTTCCTTACTACAAAAAAGTTGAACGATAGGGGATTATTGTTCGTATACAAATTAATCATTAAGTCATGTCTCCAACTGAAAACCTCAATAAGAATTTCAATTATATTATATTTTATATTATATAAAATTATATTATATTATATTATATTATATTATATTATATTATATTATATTATATTATATTATATTATATTATATTATATTATATTATATTATATTATATTATATTATATTATATTATATTATATTATATTATATTATATTATAAATGTCCGCAATAATTTGAGTTATACATAATGACATCGAAATCAAACATCGTCATTGAAGTGTCCATTTGTGATATCATATAAAATGTCTCTTTTTGAGCTCGTATCAACAATTATACACCGGGACCCGCACAGCAATTTAATGATATATATTATATTTTTATAATACAATTTTATTTAGCTGTAAACATATTTTCATTTTAATACATTTAAACTAACTTCACTGACAAGTGTCGGTTTACGCACTAATTTATTTAATTTTAGGACGCCAGTGAAAGGTGTGAGCCTAAGCCGATCTAACAAATATTTACTGTACCCATAACTAATAATTTAACCTGTTTGTAACCCGTGATCTATCTACACGGCTTATGCTACAAGTACTAAATAACCGCTTATCTCGAGTACCAAGGCAGAGAGAGGTTCAACTAAATAAAAAATTATCCTATTAAATGTATTTTTATTTTTTAAATTGGTCTGCTATTTCAGTTAGTAATATATTTCGTAGAAGTAAGCAAGGTAAGTTATACTCTTGCAAGCTATAAATAAGCCTTACAGATTTTTTAAAATAATGTATGAATTTAAGCGTATAAAAATGTACTAACTTAAAATCTTAGTAGTTGACTCATAGGCGATTTATTTTAAACATTACCGGTAAAGGAAACTTTAGAAATATGTTTTATTTAATATAAATAGTTAAATGTTGTAATTACTATTTTTCATTACCTAACGCAGTCACTAAAAATAACTAAAATGTTATATACATACGTTAGCTAGGTACTAACTTATATTTTTTTATATATATTCACGCCTATCCCCCGCAGGGGTTGACAGAGACCACAGAGCTCGGTCGGCACGCTTGCGACTAAGCTCGCCCTTAGCCTTGCATCCTTTGGCACGGCAGACCGTGGATTGGCGGAGAGCAAGGGAAAGGAAAGGGCAAGAAAGGGAATGCGGTTTGGGGGGTTACCAGACTCGAAATAAGTATTTATAAATCCATATATATATTTATTCCGATGCGGGAATTGAACCCGCGACCATTGACTCCGTGGGCGGAGGGCCCCGCCACTGAGCCAATTGATTTTTTTTTCTTATATACTTAATATACTAATAGTTGTTAATTTTATTATTAATTCCAAAGAATGTGAAAGTCATAGTTTATTTTTAATACAAAAGAATTGAATGAACATAAATGCTCAAGTAATCTATATAAACAAGCTCATTAATTCGATTAATTTTTATTGCTTTTCCATGGAGAAGTGTAGTGATAAATGGTACTATCTCCTTGTCATCCCCTTTTATCGACCTCAAAGTTCACGTGCCATCATTTTCCCTTTGGGCTGAACGCAATATTGCTCTCTTTTATCGGTCAACTTATCCTCTACCATAAAGTCTTACTATGATCTACAAGAAATACATTTATTGCTCTAGAACTTAAAATCTTACCCAATAAGATTTTTTAAAAACATTGGGTAAGATTTCTTTAAAAACTATTGAAGAATTTTGTTACAAAATTTTGACCAAAATTTACAGATCTGTAAAAAAATGCTACCTATCATTCTCAGGTTTGATAGATAGATGGCTTTTTCACTTTGAGGATTCAACTTCATCAGTTAGTTATGTCTTTGCATCTCAGGAAGAACACTTAATGAGGATAAATGTGTTTCAGCTGTACATAAAAGCATTGCAAAAGTGTAAATGAAAAAGAAAAAAAGTTTGTGAGGAAATATTGTAGGCTTACAATTTTCCGCGAGGAATCAGAAACGTAATGAAATCAATCTCGTCATGTAAATCCTACTGGGAATATAGATCTCGGCGTCAGATATATTTCTTTCCTTTATTTGAGGGATGTCTCATGCAGAAACAGGAATTCTTACTGTCTACTTACCTCGGCAAATTTCATTAATGCTCTCACACTCACCTTCTTTTATGAAAAAAAAAAGAAAATATTTGTTTTATTTATAAATATTCGATAAGAATACTTAGGATGAACCTTAATTAAAAAAATATATTTTTATACACTTAATCAATGTCAATACAGTCTAAGGAGTCTGCTTGAACTTTGATCTCCTTCAAAATTGAGGAGTGTTGCCCTAATCTCAATGCTTGGCAGGCATATTAGGGATCGCAGATTGGTTTCTATTATACAGATAGACGGTGATGTATATATTCTCTACTATATAGCCATGAGTACAATATATATATATATATATATATATATATATATATATATATATATATATATATATATATATATATATATATATATATATATATATATATATATATATATATATGTGTGTGTGTGTGTATATAGTTGTGTTTCAAAGTTAACTGCAGGTCTAAATTAATAAACGTAAATCTTCATAAGTCCGCTACGAAGTTGACATATTTCACTCTCCAACCATAATGAAATTCTAACTCTTCAAATCAACACGTGAAGCGTGAAGTGTGAAGGATTACGCTTAATTTACATTTTGTAAATAATTTAAAATATATGTTTCTGTAATATTTAATATAAGAGAACGTCAATAAATATTACAATCCAGCATTGGAAAATACTTAATTTATCACTGCTGGGCACGAGCCTTAGTAATAAAGTGCTGTAAAAATGTTATTGCTAGTAAAACGTGTATAATCCCAATTATTAAGTTACTTTTTCTTTACTTCCATTTGAAGGATAATAGTCATACAAGCGACTTGTTAAAGTTCTGAGCACACAATGGATTTAACTAAATTTGCTCATTATAACAATGGAGACAGGCTTTGGAAGAGGAGAATTATGAGGTCGACTCATTAGTTACAATTCTAACAAGTATTAATAGTGAATTGAGTACTAACTTTATAATAGGTACTCGTGGATAAAGTATAATTGTTTATTAAAAATTGAAAACTAATATTTACTGACGTCAGTTTGGTCATGTCGTGGATGGGCGACCAGTTGCAAACAACGATCAGTAAGCTATGTCAGTAGCCTTTTGATGGCTTAAAAATTCTTGAAATTTAATAGTAATGATTACTAGCTATCAATATATCTACACGAACTTAATACTAAAATCGCTTTGCCATTCGCCTTTTCGGCTATTGATTTTTATAGCAGAAAAGGCAAACGGGCATACGGATAGTATATGGTGTCTTGGTGGTAAATGATCACCGCAGCCCACCGCACACCAACTATTGTGAACTCTCTTTTGTTGAATGCTTCTATGTCGTAATCATATGGGAACACTACAGGTAGTAAATTGTTCCACATTTGCACAGTTCGTGGCAGAAAACTGCGACTAAAAGCGATTTAATTAATAATAGGTATTCTACGTAGGAGATATTATATATATGAGAGTGTATTAAAACTAAATTTTAATAAAATAATACTCAAGAGCAAACAGTCTATTAATTTACTTTCTTATTATACTTATTAAGGTGACAAAAATAATTTTCTCAACTTCTATATTATATTCTCAATTCTATATTACTTTTAATTCAAACCCGTACTCTATAAATACCCATTAAAATACATACGACTAGTTATAATTGAGTATTTTATTTAAAAATAACCTAATTAATTCAGGGAGGATGACTTTGGAGTCGATGGTCGCGGATCGTTTTTCGCATCCAAATAAATATGGCCTATAGAGCCTGGGTGCCGCATCAATCAGCCTAGGTGTGTTTACGTTCATTCCAGATCCAGGCCAGAAATGAGGAGGCCCACACATCCGCAACCCCGGAGGCGTCTCAAATGCGTTGTCGGTCTATAGAATATTGAATACTTTAGTAAAATGAAGTAGAATTCAATGAAATAGAATTACTTTAGTTATAGAAAGATTATAACTAAACATAATACGTTAACTTTACTCTGTTTACCGTGTCCGAGATTCGACTATCGAGAGCGGCTCGAATCGTTAGCGACCGCAGACCGCATGTCCAACGGCCGAGATCCAGCCACAAATGCGCTGCAGAAAAAATCTTAAAAGAGGTTATAATTAAGTTTTCTTTATTATTTGTACTACTAATTCAATTCATAAGCTTATTTTAAGTTTTCTTAATTATTTGTAATACTAATTCAATTCAAAGGCTTATTTTAAGTTTTATTTATTATTTGTAATATAAATTCAATTCAAGGGCTTATTTTAACTTTTCTTAATTATTTATAATACTAATTCAATTCAATTGCTTATTTTAATTTTTCTTGCATCAGCAGCCTGCGGCAGTCCACTGCTGGACATAGGCCCCCCCATGGAGCGCCACCTAGCCCGATCTTCGGCTACACGCATCCAGTTTCTGCTAGCCGCCCTGCGCAGATCGTCGCACCATCTAGCCGGGGGGCAGCCCACACTACCTTTACCGAGACGCGGTCTCCACTCCAGCAATCGTCTGCTCCAACGATCGTCGGATCTCCGACAAATGTGACCAGCCCATTGCCACTTAAGTTTGCTAATTCGAAAGGCTATGTCGGTGACTTTAGTTCTCTGGCGGATTTGTTCATTCCGAAACATATCTACCAGAGAAACTCCGAGCATAGCTCTCTCCATAGCTGTTTGAGCGACTTTGAGCTTATGAAGCAGACGGACTGTCAGCGTCCAAGTTTCGGCGCCGTATGAGAGTACGGGTAGGACACACTGCTCGAAGACTTTCGTCTTCAGGTTCTGAGGTATGGGCGACGAGAAGACCGGACGGAGTTTCCTAAATACTGCCCAGCCTAACTGAATCCTTCTATTGGCCTCTTTCTCGAAGTTGTCTCCACCCAATCGCAAGATTTGCCCGAGGTAGATATACTCCTGGACAATTTCGAGAGTTTTACCACTGACGACGGTCGGTTGTGGATCCAAATGATCATTGACCATGACTTTAGTTTTATCAAATTTCATGGTCAAACCGACTCGTCGAGAGGATTCATTTAGGCTGTTCAGCATCCCCTGCAGTTCCTCTAGCGATTCTGCCAAGATCACGATATCATCGGCAAAACGCAGGTGTGAGATGTACTTACCGTTTACGTTTATGCCTCGTCCTTTCCAGTCTAGCGTCTTGAAAACGTCTTCCAGTGCATTGGTGAACAGTTTCGGGGATATGACATCCCCCTGCCTCACCCCGCGATACAACTGGATTTGTTTTGTTAGACTGCCCTGTATTCGAACGGACATCGTGGACTGTATTTTTTTTATAGGATAGGAAGGCAAACAAGCAGGCGTGTCACCTGATAGAAAAAAATCAACGCCGCCCATAGACATCCGCAGCGCCGAACTTTAAGTAAAGTGTCATTATGGGAGTGGGAGAGAAAGGGAGAGGGGGAGAGTGTTGGGCCTCCGAAACTCAGCCACTCACCGTACGAAGCGCAGAAGCTAAGGTACCACCTGAGACGTCAGTTTTCTGCAGGAGTGTGGTTTTCTGTATAAACAAATGTTGGGCAATTACAATTATTGTGAAATTTTAAATTACATTTACGCTCTTAAACTACAAAATAATTACACTTAAAATATTTTATTCAAATTGAAATAAATAAATAAACAAATTTGAACTAAGTTACACGATTAAAACCTATCATGTGGAGGCGGGAAAGGAACCACTTGGCGCAGTGACGGGACCCCTTGCCTACGGAGTCAGTGGTCGCAGGTTCGATCCTTGCATTGGAATAAATATATGTATAGCCTACAGATACTTATTCCGAGTCTGGTCACTCCGCTAATACGCATTAGACAAGCGTGGTGGGTTAATGTTCGTTCCTCCAGAAATGGGGAGTCACGTGCTCAGGAGGATGGAAAGCAACCAACACCGCCCATAGACATTATGTTATTCTTGATAAAGTATTCGTCTGCAGCGTGACTCTACCACTATAAAACTATTTGGCTCCCTTTAAAATTTGGTTGTTAATAATATTTTTATTACATGTATTCAGATGGAGGAATTGAACTCGTGACTTATATTAAATAATTTACTTAAAATGATTTGACAATTTATTTTATATTAAACGTAATTTGACCTCTACTCAACTAAAACCTATATAAAAAAAATTAGGTAGTACTTGTAAATTCCGTACTTTTGACGTAATAAACATTTAAAAATGTATATGTATTTAAAAACAGGCAAGCATATTCCTCTCCCATTCACATACTGTTTTGAATAAATTATGAAAGAGTTTCAGCTTCCGACATGTTACAGTCGGGATGGAAACCTCTTTTTATATATTTTCAGAGATCGTAGAACATTATTATTTTTATTAACAACTAGATGACCCAGTGAACTTCGTGTAACCTAGAATTTTTTTAACTGAAATTAACAAAAATTATATCTTCTATTAGGCTTCACTTCTATGTTAGTACTTAGTTATGCAATACTTTTCAAAAAATTAGTATTATAGCAAACAAAACAAAAAAAAAATAATCAAATCGGTCGATCCATTTTTGAGTTTTAGTGACACTAACAAAATAGCTCTCCATTTTTATATACTGATTATAAACATATAAAAATCAGCTACTTGCGGTAGTCCACTTGATATAGGCCTTTCTCAAGATGTGCTAGCCCGGTCTTCGGCTACACTCGACCAGAATCAGCCAACTACTCGGTTTAGGTCTTTGCACCATCATACCGGAGGCGTTCCGAATACGTTGCCAAGATGCGGGCATCAAAACAACACACGTCTTCTGCAGCGGTTGTCGGTTCTTCGATAAAGGAGACCAGCCTCTTGCCATTTTAGCTTGCTAATTCGGCAAACTAAATATGTTGATGAATTTAGTTCTTCGTTCTATTTATTTTTTACAAAACAGAGAAACTTCATTATCGTGTTGTCTTTGCCTGTTTTGTGTATTATTGAATTTAAAAAAAACATAACGGGAGAAGGTAGATTTAGCTCCCCTGTACGTAAACCTAGTGCAATATGCACATAAGATAATTGCTTTTCATTTATATATATATACATAAATATATATAAATGAAATATATCCGTTCTAGAAAAAAATGTTGGAGCTAGTTTGGAAATGTAACGCGCTACCAATGTTACCGACGTAGAGATATACGTCTATTATGGAAATCAGACGCGAGATTGATTTTTCAGATCGGAACTCCGAGTTTGTTGAATCGCGTCGAATCATGATGTTGACTTATATACTGGTATGTGTTAGACGAGTTTATTGTTCCTTTCACTGTGTAACAAACAATATAATAATAAGTTAGGTGATAAAGAACTAGAGCTTCAAGCTAACAAATGGCGAGAAGCCGCACAAGACCGTGACCAATGGTATGTTCTTTGTTTATTCTAGGGCTTATTTTACACACACAGACACACATGTACACACATATATGGTTTAAATGCAAATATATTAAAGGAATATATTTGCATTCAACTAAAGAATTCAATATTCTTAAGAATTTCTCAAGTAATACTGCGATGTATCTGATTGAGTCATCGCCCATGTCTTCTAATGGAGACAAAAAACGCTGGATCTGAGTTAGTCAAGTAGTATAGTTAATAAAAAACACACACAAGTGAGTTGTTTATTAACTCCACTCTTTTAATATTTCTATATTACATGCCCGATTATACTTAGATATACATACATAACACTGGATGGTACCAGTTGGAATCTTAATATGATGTAAATTCGTTTTAAATTGTTAATTATATTATGAACTTCATGAAATAACTAATTTCTATTATTTAATTTGAAAACGGCTTAAAAGGCTTACCTGCAAACATACTGGGATAAATATACGTATGCCTTACAGGTATTTATTCTGATTTTGGGTCATGGTCACAGTCATGCCAATCCATTTTGGACAAACGTGGTGGGCTAAATTTATTACTCTTTAAATTACATACATAAATATATGGGCTGTGAAATAAAATTATTTTAATAGAAATTACAAAAAGAACCGTTTTAATTTCTCTAAATTCCCTTTTTATGAATCGAACATTTTATCTGACATCCTTTACCCATTTGTGTCGAGCGCAATATTGTTTTCCTTTTATTACCCAACTTAGGCCGCCGTCGAGATAAATTTTTACGCTTACAAAATAAAATATTTGCGGTATGACCCACTTTATTAAAACGTATTTATATATTTCAATTGAAAAAAGTTACGTTCACGTAAATAAAGTATTAGTGCTCGGATAAAACTATTAAAACATTTATTTTCAATTTAAAATGATTACATATTTTTGTACGGATTACGTCTATATCAATATGACACTGAACGGTGAAAGTGCGAAGTATTCTGTGAAGTTTCCTCTATTCGTTTTACCGTTGTTATAATCATATTAAAACTCATTTCATTAGAAGGAATCATACAAGAAAGTGCTTTCAATGTTTGCGCACACACTTCTCGGGCTTTAAAACTTATTCTACGAAGTCGAAACTCTTGTGATTTATTAGAAGAGGTCATTGAAGGCGATTCAGTTAAAACGACGTCTTAGTTAAATTTTAATGTTATAGTTAATATTTCCATTGCGTGCTGTAGAAGATAAACAGTACCTTCCGTGTCTGCGCACATACTTCACAGGCTTTAAAATATATTCCATGCAGTTGAAACTCCTGTGATTTTTGAGACGAGGTCATGGAAGGTGATTCAGTTAAAATGACGTCATAGTTTAATGTTTCCATTGAATGTTTTAGAAGATAAACAGTACCTTCTGTGTCTGCACACATACGTCACAGGCTTTAAAACATATTTCATACAATTGATACCCTTGTGATTTTTTAGAAGGGGTCATGGAAGGTGATTCAGTTAAAATGACGTCATAGTTTAATGTTTCCATTGACTGCTGTAGAAGATAAACAGTGCCTTCTGTATCTGCAGACATACTTCACGGGCTTTACAACATATTCCATACAGTTGAAACGCTTGTGATTTTTAGAAGAAGTCATTGAAAGCGATTCAGTAAGATGTCATAATAGTATACTTCTATTGATTTCTGTACTGTATACACAAAGAGTAGAAGTATAGTACGTATAATTAAGCTGTTGAACATATTTTAGATTTGGCATCGTTGACTTTATCCGTCCGATATCTTTATCATATCCCTGAATCAGCTTGTGCGATATTCTCGGATAAAGCTAGCTCGGTGGATTTCTAAAGTTTTTCTTAGTTCACCATTTTTCTAATCAAAGTAGCTGAATAAGCTTTTAATACTTAAGTATGAGTTAACTGCTTAATCAAACAGGTTCATTCAATTCTACAATATTATGATGGTCTGAGTATATTATAATATAAAGCTAATATTTATATGAATTATAAAAAAATAAATAAGAACACAGAGGATAAGTACAAATGCAGAAATGAAAATATATTTTGTTGTTCATTAAAGCCACAATATAATTCTTAAATCTATCAATAGATAACAATTATTTTTTTTACGCCTTATATGGCCCATTCCTAAGCACGGGCCTCCCCATTCCCTGCAAAAACGGACATTAACCCACAACACTTGTCCAATGCGGATTGGTGGGGTAACCAGACATATATAATATACATAACATATGTATATTAATCTGTATACGGGACTTGAAATCGCCAACATTGACTCCGTATGCACCAATTGGTCGTCATATATCTACAACAGGATAAATAGTATTTATTTATTCTATCAATGCGTTTCAAAACCAAATATCATCATCATCATCCGCCCTATGACACGCCACCCAAGCCGATTTTCAGGTACATTCGTTTCTCTAGTTTCTGCCAGTAACCCTGTACAGAACGATGATATACAGGGTAACTGACACACTCACTCTAACCGAGGAGAGTCTCCCACAACGTTTCCCAAAACACGATTACAATTTCATTACTCGTCAACGTAAACGGTTGTCGGTATTCCAACAAACGTGACCACCTCATTGCCACTTCAGCTTTCCAACTCCAAAAGTTATGTCGCTGACATTGGTTTTCTAGCAAATTTCTTCATTTTGAACAGTATATATATATACATACATATCATAACGTCTGTTTCTCGTAGGGGTAGTCAGAGACCACAGATCTGCATCTGCTACGATCTCGGCACACTTTCTTGGCTTCCCCCACTCTCTCTCACTTTCACTCAAGGGTACTCTAGACCTGGCATTTTCTACTTCAGCAATTTGGTAAAAGTATGTTTTCCTTGATCTTCCTCTACCGACCTTTCCATCCGCATCCATAATCAGAACAGTATCCATAATTAGAGAAAAAAATATAAAACCCATACAAATTAATTATTCAAATAGACATATTAATTAAATTGTATTACCTTATTAATAGTTGGTGTTCAAAACGGGTTAGAATGAATAACCATAAATCCTTTGTCTGTTTCTAGGTTGGCACCTTTCATTGTGTCACCATAATGAAATCCATTAGCGTGTCAGATCAACACGTGTCACAAGGGTAGGCTTCATTTAAATTTTATAGTTGTAATATTCTTCACTTACCTACTGTTATTCTACGTGGGGAAATAGTATAAATTAAAATATATTTGTTATAGAAGGAAAACGCGAATGACCAAGCTATTGATGTTAAAAAACTGCTAACCATAGACATTTGCAAAAAGCAAGGTAGTTTCAGATTCTTTAGCATAGAAGTAGAGTGTGTTCCTTGTTAGAATTAGATTTTCAGACATAAATTACAAAAATGAACTAGAAACGATATAAATAAAACTCAATAAATTTTACGTAGAATAGAAGTGTGGGTTTTTTTTACATAATCTCGACTAAATTATGACAGCCACATCGGGTACTCTCTTGGAATCTAGGCACAGAATACTGTAAATTTATAAGATCAGTAATGTTCTTTTTAAAGCAATTTTGATAGAATAAAGTGTTGCTTCCTTGTAAATAATGTTCTCCCTGTTTTTCTCGCTAGAGCAAATAATTCTAATACACCACGTGTGGTAACGACACGTTACATAATATATATACGACTATCATTCATGTGTTGAAGACAGATGTACGTCTACATAATATATAAGCGACTATTATGGAAGTCAGAGGCAAGATTGATTTTTCTATCGGAATTCTGGAGTGTGTACGATCGCGTTGAATTACAATGTTGGATTATGTAGGGGTATGAGTTTGCGGCAAGCTCGGCATTCCTTCTATATACGTCAAATCCGAACGAATAAGTTACGGTCTAATATTAACATTACAAGTAGTTTTATGGTATATTAGTATTCTTGGTAATCATTATATAAGTATAATAACATTATATGTACTTATTATGTAGGCGAAGAATGGCGATCGATTTTGACCGAGACCACACTTATAAGAGTGGAAATAACTATGAAAGAGACTAGTCCTTTATTTTAATAATATTGCTAATCTTTCATGTTTACTTATGATTCAAAAAAAAATAATTTTTGAATTCAATATTCTCTCTTATCTAATCAAACATGTTTGAAAGATGAATTTTGAAATTTTACAGGAATTTAAACTACTCTTGCAATAGACCAATTTCTGACTACGTGGATTGTTTTCTCAGATTGTTGGCCAGTAACTTTAAGACAAAGAAATAAATACTTAATAATATTATGTGGACGTAAAGACAAATATGCTACGATACAAAATAACATGCTACGATGTGTGAAAGGGTGCAACTCGCGAAGACCGTTCTACTCAGGTCTGCTTTGCATTCTTATTTTTTATATTATGTAAAATCTTTCATTGAAGAGCATCTTTTTATTCTATTGTATAATGTAAATATATTTATTATAAAATAAACTAAAGACAAAACACTATATCGAGTTTGTTTTGACTTAAAACAAACTCGATATAGTGTTATAACAAACATAATAAATATATAACATACATAATACATATATAAACAACCTCGGTATAGTTCTTCTCCCTTTAGAAAAATCTTATTAAGAAAAAGTAGCAAAATTTTGAATCTTGACAATTCAATTTTTAAGGTTCATTTCTATTTATTATTAAGGTATTGATAAAATTTATATTTTCTTAATTCAAACGTGATCAACGTGGAATGCTTTACAAGAATTTTATTTGTCTTCTTTTCTGTGATGGCAATTACTTATAACTTCTATGCCAGTGTCAAGTAAAATACAATAACATCAAATCTCTTGAAATGTAACTAGTCAGCTTACCACGTTACCTCTTGATAAAATGATGAATGACATGTTATCAAAACCTACTATGGACTTATTCAGTCAACTTAAGAAGTTATGATACAGGCATTTATTTCATATCACTTCACTTATACGCTTTAATCGAACTATATTGTATAATACTCCACCACAATTCAACAATATAACTGATAATAACATAAGATTATGAAAATAAAATAAAAATACAATGTCACTAATATAAGTTGGCGGGAAAAGTCCATAATTTCATTTATATCAAAATAATGCTAGAATTTAGTTTTTAATTAAAGGCGTTTGTTTCGGCGTGACGTATAGGAGAAAGAAAGCGAGGAATAGATCGTATTGGAAGAATGTTCTGGGCCCGGCAGGCCCAACCGCGGTTGTAGCATCTTTGATGACGATGATGTTTGAATAATAAAACGTAATTTCTGATGTCGAACGAATGAATTTATTTATGTATAAATTATAAAACACGTGTAGGATGACATTGTTAGTTTGTATCAATAAACATCAGAATTATAAATAATGCTTCACCGAAAAACCAACAAACGTTGCGTAAATATATGAGCAATTTTCTTGTTTCCAAACGAAAGCTCCTTTACTCCTTCACCCGAATTGAACAAATAGCGGTCATCTCTCGAGCACGCTAACAATTTACCGAGATGGTACTGTCTACAGTTGCGGGCGTAGATAAACAGGCGGCCTCACATTGATGGCACCCATTCGAGGGAATCACGACCAATCTTGTTACCCTCAATGCCACTTAGTCATTCTGTTTAGTTTGCGATATTGCAATTTCTTGTATACTTTTGTTACTTTGTTTTTGGAGGCATGGATAATAACTTCCTATGCTTGTCAAAAGCGGGTTAGTGAAATACTCAGGCTCCGAATATATATATATATATATATATATATATATATATATATATATATATATATATATATATATATATATATATATATATATATATATATATATATATATATATATACGATTTCATATTGTTCAATTATGTAACTGATTAATACTTACTATTGCAGCGTCCTGTTTTCTTTTTCTTTCTTTCACACTATGAATAAATCATGAAAGATAACGAACTATCTATAAGTTTCACTTCGGACGGATTTCCGTTGATATTTTCGTCTTGTTCAATAATTCACATAGGTTATTGATTTATCGTACACGAGTGTGAAAGAGGCTTTTTTCCACAAAATAATTGTAGTATCAAGATTAAATTCTGTGCGGAAGAAGGATTTAAATATCTTTATCATCGTTGAAAATGACATAAGAATGGTTATCACAGTTCAGGAAGCATTTCGCCGAACAAACGAGAAAGACTTGTTAGTCCTACAAGCGTCAGCGTCATAGCACATAAAACTATAATTGATCCTTACTGCCTGGACTTGGGGGAGGTTAGCTCTGATTTGGTATTCATCGATGACTTAACATCATTTTAGATATAACAGAACCACTATTCCAAGTCGCCTTCATTGCTCCGTCAAAACGCTATTTAAGCTAAATGGTCGAACTCTTAATTCCTTTTGTAATAATCCTCCTTTTCACACTATTTGATTTGTATAACGATTATGACTTTTTTTTTTCTTTGAGGGCCATTAGCTATTACTATTATGCCAGTATCAAGTAAAATATAATAATATAAAGAGTCTTGAAATGTACTAGATAGCTTGTCAATTTATGTCTTGATAAAATGGTAGTCATTCTAAATAAACCTGCAATGGACTTTTGCAGTCATTTTAAAAAGTCACAAGACATGTATTTATTTCGTATCAATCCACTATATGAGCTATATACAATACGCCAGCACAATTAAACATTATAACTGATAATATAATAACATAAGACAATGAAAATGAAATAAAAACACGACGTCACTGATTTAAGTGACCGCAGAAAATCGGCGTCTGAGTGGTAGCTTAGCTACCGCGCTTCGTACGGTGAGCGGCTGAGTTCCGGAGGCCCAAAATTTTCCCCCTCTCCCTCCCCTACCTTTTCTATAATGACACTTTCCTTAAAGGACGGCAACGCTTCCGCACTGTTTATGTCTTTGCGGATGTCTATGGGCGGCGTTGAATGTTTTCCATCAGGCGACACACCTGCTCGTTTGCCTTCCTATCCCATAAAAAAAAACATATGAAAGTACAAAGTTTAACAAATTAGCTGTGTTCCTATATTAATAATAATACTAATAGCTTCAACAGTAATTTTTTCAATATAATTTATGCTTATACAGTAATTTGATAGTTCTGACATTTAGGTTAACTTAAATGGTTGTACCGTTTTCTTTAGGTCATCAAAGCATTGTGCGTATTTAAATTATATGCACTGACTGATTGTGAATGAGGTTGACACTTGTGTTGATAGGATTCTACGACGAGGATTACGTCGCCATACATCTAATCCAATAGTGAAAAGAGACATCCCGTTTGCCAAAAGTTATTATCACACAACTTTTCCTAACGATTTTCCCCTTCGTATCCTATGTCAATTTAAAACAAAACTCGAAGAGAAACTTTACAACAAGTTGACGCGCATCCGTCGATGAGGAAATTTTATTCTTTAGATGGAACTTGAGCACATTTCCCGGACAAATTGTGTTATAACTCACTTAGAGGTGAATGCTTTGTATAAGAAAAGTACTATACAACAGATCAGGGGTTCTCAAAGTGTGCGCTGCAGCGCCCCGGTACGCTGGAGGGAGCAAAGAGGGGCGCCATGAGGCGTGAAAGCGAGTGATAGATTTGGACATTGCCTTGCTTTTTTTAACGCGACGTGATTATGTTAAAAAAATAAGATTCAGTGAACAAGCCTCAGTACTATGGCATGCCAGCCGTACTGCTACGGTGACACCCGGGATCTTATAAAACAATTTATTTCTTTTTTATTTTAAATTTAAAAATTACGAATTAAAAAGTAATATAATGTAAAAGGTTTTAATATATTCAAATAAAAAGTTTCATTACATTAGTGATACATTTATTAATGTATCACTACACTAGTAAGGCACTGTTAGCATTTTATATCCTATTTTTCTTAATAAGTAAATGTTCTAGTTTTTCAATATAAATATAGCAGCTTTATATTGCGGATGATTTAATTTTTGTGTCTATCTTCTAATCAGTGTAGTGTATCAGTGTAACATATTTCGACTAGTTGGGGCACCGAAACAAAATTTAAAACCTATAAGTGTGCCGCGGACAGGAAAAGTTTGAGAACCTTGCAATAGATTATTCAATGCAAATTTGTTACAGTGTTTTGAGTAGTTCTAGTGTTTATATATATTTATATACATAAGCATATAGTGTAATAGATTTAGAGGCATGGTATCACGAATATCCTAGCTTGATCAAGGCACCATAGAATACTACTACTACTTGGTCTAAATTACTAAATATTTTTTTAACTCTAAAGGGAAATAACATTCAAAGCTATTACTTCTTTGATTTTTATTTATAATATATTTTTATTCCACTATAATACATAATTAAGTCATCTCTTTTTATTGGCATGTGTAAGATCCTATTTTAAAATGAACATTAGTTATCGTCTACGTAAAATCATAAAGTAGGTTCTCCTTTTCATACATACACACACACGCATGCACACACATATACATACTCGTTTTGTGATACTAGATAAGCCATTATACGTGAACTAACTTTTCAGGGTAACGAATTACTTCCTACGAGCAAGTTTCTAAAAATGTAATATTGAAGTCGGTCCTAAAAATTTTAAAACCTTAAGTTAAACGTTTAAACGTTTTCAAATTTAAAAAGAAGTTTAAGTTATATTTAAACTTTGACTGCAACTCATTTAGTTTTAAATATTAAAAAGTAAAATAGCACACCTTTGTACATATTACTTACGTACCTATATATATATATATATATATATATATATATATATATATATATATATATATATATATATATATATATATATATATATATATATATATATATATATATATATATATATATATATATATATATATATATATATATACATATGTACAATATATTAAACAGCATTAGCTCAGTTGATAAAGATCAAGCTAGTGATTATATTTTAAATTCGTATCTTTCATTAGATTATTGATATAAACCAATTCTTAGCATAAGCATTATTAGCTTACATTTCTATTCTTTCTTAAAAAAAGTATCGTATTAATCTAACTCTTACAATGTGGTTTCGGCATCGTTCAAGCATGCTGGATGTTGGTCTATCTCAAAATGAAGGGTATTGCCATAATTCTTACTTTGCGCGAGAGTTGATTCTCAGCTACATTCTGCTACCTATCTACTGTAGCGTGCCAGCCGTACTGCTTACGGCGACACCCGGGATCTTTATGGGTTTTTATCTTCTACATAATGGAAATTATTCCAAGTCAAATTAATTTATTTTTCTATTCATTGTACATTTACATCTTATTCATACTTTATTCACACTTTTCACTTTATATTTTATATCTCAATATAAATAATCTCAATTTTCTTATGCTAGAAGGGTGATATGTCTATCCAAAAGACGTCAGTCGAACTAATACATGCTTTTGTTTTTAAAAACAATTTTTTTTCTTTTATTTTAAATTTTAAAAATTACGAAATTAAAAAAATTAAAAGTTTTATAACATTAGTGATACATGTATCAATGTACCACTACATTACCTACTGGTATTTATTCCATGGTTGCCTCATACCAAAACTAAAAATGAGGTGAGCCTATTTTATTCCAGCAATTATACAGCAAGTGAATCTTAAAAAACATTTTATTATAACTATTAATGACTGTCTGTATTGTGTATATTGATAATTTTGTTGTTGAAATTCTTATATTTGAAATGATTTTTGTTTTTGGGATAGGAAGGCAAACGAGCAAGCATGTCACCTGATGGAAAACAGTCAACGCCGCTCATAGACATCCACAGCACTATAGACTTTATATATGCGTTGCCGGCCTTTGAGTTATGATTAGAATTGTTTTTTCAGGGTATTAATATCGTATTGATTCGAAAATATAGCGATATTTCCTAGCTAATACTATATTAAAACCTTCAAAAAATCAGTCTGCTAATAACTCAAACTCACAACTCCAGCGGAAGACAAGTGGTTTCACAGAGTGATGGTGCGAGAAATGAAGGTTTCGGAAAAACGCACCGTACTTACATTAGCATTATATAAATTAACGTCCACGAAAATTATTAAAATTAAGAACATTAAGAAACTTTACTGTATTGCTGACAGGACATTAAGATTTCAAAGGTTTTTTTTTAATTTGATTACGAGAAATATAACAAAGAGAATAGCTTCTACGTTGTTAAAGATATTTGATAGGAAGCCTTCAATAACTCAAGTTGATTATGTAGTTGGCATACATTGTGACTTGGTTATCGAAGAAATTAATCCAACGAAATCGTGGCGTCGGAGAGCGGATCATCTCAATTATGGAAATATCGAGGTCTGCCTTTCGTATGTACCGATTGTCTCTATTCATCATTGATTACAGTTTGTGTAATAAATTAAGGTTATGTATGCCTAAGCAAATAGTTAAATATAATGATAAAATATAAAAAAATAAATAAATATATATTAAATAGTTACAAATAATTATAATACATAATGACACTCATGGAGTCATTGTTTTGATTTCCGCATGTGATACTTATATATTTGTATGTATATCCTGTGGGTAATTATTTCGAATCTGGTTTCTCCGCCAATCAACCTTTGATAAGCGCGGTGGATAAGTTGCCATTCCTTAAGAAATGGGGTGGGGGGGGGGGGGTTCTTGCACATCACATAGAACATATATGAAAAAGTTAGACAATCATCATAACATTTAATTTTTTATCATCATCATCATAGACACAGCCTTATCTTCGCTCACGTAGTTTCTACCAGCCACCCTGCGCATATCGAAGCTCCGTGTAATCGGGAAGCGTCACACACTACATATTTCAAAACCCGGACTCCACTCCAGCACTCGTCCATTCCAAATGAATTTTTTATATGTTTTTGACTTTGTCACTTTATTTCAAATATTTATAACTAACGTTACTCATGAAGCTACTGTTGTTATACTTAATAAATATTTTAATAGAAACAAATAACAATAATTGATTAGCACATTTTTGCAGCATTTTATAATAAGCAAACACCATAGTCATTTATGCACGACTCGCAATTATTTGTTTAATTCTTATTGCATTTTGACCAACTCGCTCGATTTTCGTTGGAAACGCGCAGTTAGTTTAATGGAGTGAGCTGTTCGTATTTAAAATGTCCATTTAACTGCGCCAAATCCGATATTAATGAGGAGAGAATGCTAATTCTAACAATACTTTCCCCTTTAAACAAGTTTAGTTGTCTTATTTTTTTTTTAATTTAATACTCGTTAAGTGAAACTAAATTCTTTAGGTCCTTGTTCTACTTTGCGATGAATAGAATGAGAGTACTGTAGTGATACATTCATAAATGTGATACATTCAATAATACGTTATTATATTACTTTTTTTACATTCGCAATTTTAACATTTATAATAAAAAAGAAATAAATTGTTTTATAAAAACAAATTTATCGTTTTTGGCATAAGCATTTGAGATATAGAATATAAAATGTAAATTGATAAAGTATGAATCCTACTAGTTTCCTACCAATATTATAAATGCGAAAGTTTGTGAGTATGTATGTTTGTTACTCTTTCACGAAAAAAGTACTAGACGGATTTGGATGAAACTTTACAGTAATAGAGGTTATACATCGGAATAACATAAAGGCTACAATTTGTAATGATTTTATGTAATTGTTTTGGTCGTAATATAACATGTCAATAAAGTCGGAAAAAAATCTGGCCTCTGAGAGCTATCTTGGCGTACGCTGTCTAAACCATTGGAGTTACACAAAGATGATGTACAGTAGGATTGTTTGTTTTGAATAGTTCTAAATAAAAGTCCGCGACAGCATATATCAACCTTTTATGTGGAAGCCACTATGACCAAAATTGTGAACCATAAACTAAGTAAAAAATATATACTTATTTAAAATGATCTGTCACGAAACTTAATGTGGCAGACCAAATTCCAAGCGCGTGCAGCCTCGGGCAAAAGCTAGTAAGATATAAATGTACAGTGAATAGAACAATAAATTAATTTCATTTGGAAGAATTTCATTTTTATCGAAGATTAAACCCCCTAAAGATCCTGGGAGTCGCCGTAGTAATACGGCTGGCGCGCTATAGTACTTTATGCATTATCATTTTCATCGAAGGTAATCTACAATTACATTGGCCTACACCAAGGAGCATCTACATACAAACTCAAGTAGAGTTTCACGCACTCAGTTTCTGCCAGCAGCTTTGTGCAGATTGTCGCTCCATCTAGACTTCCCACCACATTTGCCTGGCTGCATGCTCTACTTTATTATCCAATGGAGTGATTTTTTTCGATGTGGTTGGAGTAGAATTCAGATTGTCTCTAAGACATAAGATGCAAGTGAAAAACCAAAATATATTTTTGTGTTTAAGACAAATTATAGTTTCCATTTGAACTCTTAGCGATTTAAGGGTGCTATGCTCAGAAACTACTAAGCCAAGCAACTGATATGTATATAGAATTAGTAAATCACTGAAACTTGGTAATTATATCAAAATCAAAATTAATGTTATCAAACATTAAATATAACATTAAAGAAATAAAGAATCAAGTTTTACTCAAATATTTAATTATCCAAATATTAAGAAAAATACAAAAGCCTGTTACCACTAATTGGACGTACGCAAGCTGATACTTTCGACATCTATAATACATTGTTCAATACCTCTGTTAACTGTTATTATTAAAAATAAATACATTATTAATAAAAGTAATAATTAATGAGAAATATTGTTCCATGTTATCTATTATTACTTAAAGAATAAAAGGTAATTATTGGAAACTAAGAAAAGATAGACCGCAAGCTGTCGAACTGAATTCGAAGTTCTTAATGAGTTTGGTAATACTCTGAAACTTATGAAAAGAAAAATGATTTAAGACAAAATCGTAATAACACTGACTATTTTCTTAATGTTTATAAGTGAAGAATAGTATTATTGGAACATATTTTCTGTTTGTTGATTGAAGTATGATTATAGTTGTTCGACATTAAATTATATACGATCTTCTTCTTCTAAGAGTGCCTCTCCGACATACGAAGGTTGGCAGCCAATTCAGAACAACTCTCCTCCTCCTTCGCGAGGTGCAGCAGTTCTGGAGCACTCGCTACCCCTGTCCACTCCCTGATATTACTACGTAACTAAGGCTTTCTTTTCCACCGACTTGTCTTTGCCCGCGACTATACATATACGATAAAAGTGTTCAATTCCAATAATAAAATTAAGCGTATCAAAAATACTCTATAATATAATATAAGCACTCTTTAATATAATATATATGTATGTAAACTAATAGTCATTTATTTATCAATGACAGAACTAAGCCCCGCTTCTTCCCGTAGGTTGAATGAAGCAAATACACAAACAACCTGCGATCAACGAAAAACATTTTCATATACAAGAAGTACCAAACTATTGAAATAGACAATTTTAATAGCAATAGAATCAAAAATAAAATATCAGATAAACAATATAGTAGGTGCAGGAATCACTTAGGGCTTCTTCAAATAAAATCCAATTATAAACTTTCTCACTTTATTATTTGATCACACAGATATATTCTTTGTCTAGACAGAACTTTTCTCATCAACACAGAGTAATACACATATGGCAGAAGATCTCTTCTATTATTTTGAAAATTACATTTATTTCTTTAAAAATTGAAATTCATGAATTACCCGAACATTAAAAATATATTTATTTAAAAAGGCTTTATGAATTAAAATTAAAGGTTTTAATAATGTACAATATTCATTGCAGTACGTAACACATATTCAGTGCTCTTAGAAGTGCAAAAGTTCATGGGGGCTTACCATCAAGGGACCTGTTTGATTGAGTCCGTAAAAGAAATTTACATTTGTATTTCACATATAGATTTGTCGCAGTGGTAGTTTTTCTTGACAGGATATTTTGAGGAGGTTATAACTCTAGCCACGTTTAGTTTGGTATCAAATAAAACTTGAATGTAAGCCCGCAGCTGCACAGAATTTTAAGTGCATTTGGCCACACATTGCAGAAGTTTGTTTAGAACTAACACATTGTTATAAAAATTGAGATATATTTGTTCCTGTTTTCAAATTAATCTGAATAAATTCTTTTTGCAGTACCACAAATACATTTAAATGAAAATAAATAAGAAAGAAAAAGAAACAAAATGAGTAAATTAATAGACAAATAAATTTTTTTAACAGTGGTAGAGCCACGCTGCAGACAAATACATTGTCAAGAATGGCATATTATTTGTCTGTAGCATGAATGAGCCGGCTCGCACGGGGATGTACCACACTCCCGCACAAAACCGACGTCTGAGTGATAGCTTACCTACCGCGCTTCGTACGGTGAGCTGCCGAAATCCTAAGGCCCAACACCCTCCGACTCCCTCTCCCCACACCCCTCCCATCCATTTCCACTCCCATAATGACACATTTTTTTTAAAGGTTGGTAACGCTTCTGCACTGCCTATGGCGCTGCGGAAGTTTATGGGCGGCGTTGATTGCTTTCCATCAGGTGACACGCTAGCTCGTTTGCCTTCCTATCCCATAAAAATAAACTGACAGAAACAAAAATGTCCTTCGAAGTAATGTTCCTCCCTAGATGTGTGAGTCCATTCACGTTATAGCCAAAACTTTACTTGAAGCAATTTTAAAATTGCAGACATATCCGTACCACATATAGCAACAAGGGATAGTCAAAACCCAAAACTTCCATTATTCCAGCATAGGTTATTACCAAAATAAACTTTTAAAGGGCTTTTTGTTATAAAAGCAATCAACTTGAACGTATTGAAGTTACATAAAGGCGAGCGAATTTAATCTTTGTTCGTGTAACTGTATGGAAGTCAACTTGACATTCAAACTTATTTTTGAAATAAAATAATGTTGAACAACGCGAGCAATTTCATTACACTTAAGACGACTTCTTTCTTTACGTGTTTGGCATCTTTCCAGTATCCAAATGCATCTGTACAAGATACGATTCTAGGAATAAATCAAAATTAATGACATAACTAACATTAAAGAAATACTAAAGAAAGTTTAGCTGTGCTTAATAATTGTAACAAGGAAATGGAATGGCAATCAAAAACAATCATTTATAATATATCTTCTTTATAGCATGTAGGTACAATGTTGTGCAGTATAGACTCCAACTGACCAGGTCTTTTAATGAGTATAGCGATGCAACTACGGCAGCTGGATGTGACGTCACTGAACGGTTTCTCACACTACCATTGTCAGGGTCTCGGTTTGTTAATAAAATCAATCATTAAAAAAAAGAATAATTATAATATTATTTAATACATATTATTTAAATGAAACGAGTTACTTTTTGAAAACAACTACACACCATACACTACCTTTCAAAAACAATGAGATTGAATTAAATGTATGTATATATAATATTTACATCAACTGTATCGACCTCTGAATATACGGACGAATTTATCCAAAGCTAGCAAAAATATAAAAGTAAACCTTTATACCACTGTCAGCCGCATATCAAAGCTTCTTTATTACATTTTCCGAATGAACTACGTGTAGATTAGTAGACAATAGAGATATATTTGTCGATTAAATACACTTACAAGTGTAATGACAAACCATACTGTGAAATTATTTTAAATCATGACAAAAAACGTTTAAATGAATGTTGAAATAATTGTTCAATGTTAAATACACATATCATCCAAAGCAATCCATAATTATCTAATATTTATACTAATACT
This sequence comes from Baronia brevicornis, assembly GCA_031353405.1. Lineage (NCBI taxonomy): Eukaryota > Metazoa > Arthropoda > Insecta > Lepidoptera > Papilionidae > Baronia > Baronia brevicornis. The sequence continues at coordinate 25,280 of JASFAT010000697.1, forward strand.
AGATTAAATCTTTATTAGTTCACTGCTGGGCACTGACTCCCCTCAAAATTGAGGGGATTTCAATAATTATTACAACTGGGGATTAGTTATTGTTACTCAGACTATCTTCATTAGTAAAACTCTACTTGCTCACTATTTGCTCCCATGGGTTTCTTTTAAAAAAATGGGTCACATTATTATGCATAATAAGTTTAACAAGTATAAATATCATCATATGACTATAGCCGTACTTTACTAAACTATAGTGACTTTTAAACTATACTTTATGTTACCTACATAGCTTAAATCTAAGCTTTTGTAGAGTGGCTTTCGACGTTCCACATAAGATAAACATAATAATGATTTTTGTTTAATTGAAACAAAAATCGAAATCAATTATGATTAGTGCTTGGATTGTTTTAGATTTCCAAACATAAATTCACCGCCATTCAAATGTAAATATACTAATTCACGGCGTGGGTCTGGATTGTTATTCTAACCGGGGGAAAATCCGACCACCGGTTTTTTCACCACTCGCCGCAACCCGCGTCGAAGTGGGGATTATTGCGGAATTGTTTTTGTTTGTACGTAATATGCGGAACGGAATTACGCGATATTACGTAACTTTGTACGGGAATCGCTCATGTTTTGTTTTTTAACGTTGTGATGTTTGTTTCCGCTTTGATGCCGTTAATGTGTTTAATTAGAGCTAATTAGCGGTTTTCTTCTTTTTAAATTATATATTTTTTAATAATATAATAATTAAATTCCGTTATGCTTTTCTATCAATCAATCAAAAAAATTGTATGAAATGTAGTAAACAGTATATATTTACATACGTCTCAAATCTAAGAACGTACTTATAATTATTTCTATGAAGTTTTATTCGCCTCAGTGTTCAAATTCAGTGTTCAGGTTACAAAACTTTTTCTCATAAAAGATACATAGAACGAAGTCAAATGTACATATGTATGGTCATCACTTTGAAAATTCAAGTACAAGTTTTACTAACAGACAGAAAATGTTAATCCTATTATTTTAATGCAATCTAGTGTTTGCATTGTACTTAAGAGGTCGTCGTGATATTTTTTACGTGGATAGTTCCGGGCGCTACTAGAGAAAACTCGCTGAGATGAATATTTACATAACTTATATATATTATAAAAGTCAATAATATATAAAAGTCAATAATATATAAAAGTCAATAATATATAAAAGTCAATAATATACCATCGTTTAAGGATCCACGTGGATCCCTAAACGATGGTATATTATTGACTTTTTATGGTATAGGAAGGCGAACAAGTAAGCGTGATGTGTCGCCACAGGGGCTCCACATACCATGTATCGAATAAATGTATACATTTTTATCGTTTTTGTTACAGTTATCAGCAACATTGCTGGTGCTTCTTCATCTGTCGATGAACGTCGTAGAAGAGGGCCACGCTGTTAATCCCAGTAAGTAATATTGTTATTTTGTTATAGAATGGCAAGGTTTTTAATATTATTATTCTTGAAAGCCATTCCATACAAGCTATTAATGCTTGTACTACGTAATGGTTCACATCAATAGTCCAATAGAAAATATGAACTCATTACGTCAGATTGTAGTCCGGATTGTAGTCCGGATTTTACTATTATTATTTTTTTTTACAAAAGGTAAAATAAGTTTTCCGTAAATCCACTTATTCAAGTAAAACACCCATTATTATTTTTCTATTTTTGTTCGCTTGTCGCGGATGTTAGCTAAGTAAAAATTCTGACTGTCCACAAAACTATATCCTAAAACTAAGTTAATAAGATACGACTACATTTCTTTGTATTTTACAAAGGTGTTCGTGTAGGTACAGCATGAGTATATCTTTTACCTGTCATACTTAGCCATATATATTTATTATATCAATACCAATACACCAATTAATAACCTCATCTAAAAATATTGAATAAGGTACACTCACTTATTGGTCACAGCCTTCAGCCTTCGACTACAGCAACTATATGAAAATCATTGGAACGAGTGATAGCAAACATTAGAGGCATACTGTAGTGTGTCGGCAGTCGCAACATCTTGAAATCATTGTTGTATTGTACGTAGTTCAACAGATTTGAATGTTGAAGTAAAACATTTATAAAGCTAGCTTTTGCCCGCGGCTTCGCTTGCGTGGAATTTGGTCTGCCACATTAAATTTCGTGACCGATCATATTAAATAAATATATTTTTCTTACTTAATTTATGGTTCACAATTTTGGTCATAGTGGCTTCAACATAAAAGGTAGATATATGCTGTCGCGGACTTTTATTTAGAACTATTCAAGACAAACAGTCCTACGGTACATCATCTTTGGTTAATGCAAAAAAACCAGATTTTTTTCTGACTTAATTGACATGTATATTACAACCAAAATTGCATAAAATCATTACAAATTATATGTAGCCTATATGTTATTCCGATGTATAACCTATATTATTGTAAAGTTTCATCCAAATCCGTCCAGTAGTTTTTTCGTGAAAGAGTAACAAACATACATATTCACAAACATTCGCATTTATAATAGTAGTAGGATAGTAGGATAGGATAGGATAGGATATGGGATACCCAAACGGAAAAGGATAGGATGTGGGATAACCAAAACAACCTACGTGTATTACATATTTTTCATATACATATGTACGTATTACCTGGATTCAAACTGGGACATGCAATAGACGTTCCATTCACTACATGCATGTGGTAACTTGTAAAAGAACAATAAACTTTGTTGGAATGCATTTTGTTGCCATTATTTTCATCCAGAACAAAGCGCACGATCGCTCTGTAGTTACAAGTATGCCAAAACAGGTCAGACGCATTAAACGGCACTGAAGCAAAATAAAAACTGGTTTTATTTGAGTGTTCAAAGTTCAAGTGTTCTAGTGTTGTTTCAATTTTTGAACAGGTTAATGCTCTTCACGGGAAACGGGCAAAGGAATAAATTAATACGATTTCCGCTAATTTAAAGACATATTTACACACATTTATAGGAGTAAATAATATAATTTAACGCTGTGTGTTACAATTAAATGTAAAAATGTGGTGTAACCTTGAATGTGGAGTAAAAGAAGGTGTTGTGACAAAGGTAGAAAAAGGGATGCTTAGATGGTTTGGGCATATAGAGAGGATGGATGAAAGACAACGGGCAAAAGAAATTTACCTTGCGAATGTGGATGGAAGGCTCGGTAGAGGAAGACCACGAAAAACATACCTTGACCAAATTGCTGAACTTTTTAAGAAAGGCCAGGTCAAGAGTACCTCAACCGGCGGGGTTGCATGAGGAGAATAATGAGTGTGGAGGAAGTAGGGGAAGTATGCCGAGATCGTAGCAGATGGAGATCTGTGGTCTTTGCCTACCCCTACGGGAGACAGGCGTGACGATATGTATGTATGTATGTATGTAAATGTAATAGGAGTGACTAAGGCTCACCAACTTTTTTGACGGGGCTACGTTGAGAGGATCGGGGAGGATCGAGCAGTCAGAGAGCGTATGTGGGTCGCCCAACTGGACGACATCTTGTGGAGCACCTTAGGTACTGCTGGAGAGGCATGATCGAAGATGACTTGCGCAACCTTCAAGTCTGCAAGTGGCAGGAGGTGGCGCAGGATACATTGGTGTAAGATCTGCTCGGAGGCCAAGATTCATTTTGGGTCGCTGCGCTGACAAAATTTAAAGGGATAAAGCCATAGTACTACCAATAGGTCGTCTCGATCGATAAAGTATCGTATCTGCATGGAATATACGCGTGAAATGGTAGCACTTAACTGTAGGACCACGTTTCGTACAGCAAGTGCTAGGATCTAGTAGCCTAATTCGTTTCGAATTCTTTATTTTTTCTTCAAGCCCATTACTTCTTTGTTTTCCTTCAATTTTTTATGAGATAGGAAGGCACACGAGCAGGCGTGCCACCTGATGGAAAGCAATCAATGCTGCCCATAGACATCCGCAGTGCCATAGGCAGTACAGTCGGAGATTGGTTTTTATTACACAAATAGACGCTGCTTCCCATCGAATGGTATTTGCTCCTATTGTGATCTCTAACAAGATCTATGCTAGAAATAAGGTAGTTCTCTCATATGCTGGGATATATACAACAATGAATAGCCACGGGAGAGACCAAAAGTGGACTGCTGCTATAGTATCTCATGATAGATTTGATTTGAAATATTTCGCATTTCACTTAAATTGTCTAACATTTCAGTAGCAATTTCTTCGTAAAAGCCTTTCAAATGTATTTGATTTATAAATTGTTTCGATCTACAATAATTACATTTATCAAATTGTATACATTTGTTAGACGTTGTGTGCTAAGCTTAGCAATTAATCAGACTCAAAGGGAATAATGGAACCATTATAAGCTCAATTTGTAATTATTCAAATAATCCGATTCTTTATGAATTTTATATAAAGATTAAACGTAATTTTTATATAAATGTATCTTTTTAAATGAGATGCATATCTGAAGCAAAACGATAATTATGTAATTATTAGGGGTAGCGCTTACGTTCTAACATAATCATATCCTAACAATATCAGCTTACGCTTATGTTCTAACAAAATCATGTCCTAAGAATATCAGCTTACGCTTACGTTCTAACAAAATCATATCCTAAGAATATCAGCTTACGCTTACGTTCTAACAAAATCATATCCTAAGAATATCAGCTTACGCTTTCGGCCTAACATAATCACATCCTAACAATATCACCTTACGCTTACGTTCTAACATAATCACATCCTAACAATATCAGCTTACGCTTACGTTCTAACATAATCACATCCTAACAATATCAGCTTACGCTTACGTTTTAACATAATCACATCCTAACAATATCAGTTTACGCTTACGTTTTAACATAATCATATCCTAACAATATCATCTTCTTCCTCTTCATCGTATACTTATAACGTTGAACAATTCGAATTATCAATGAACCAGAATCTACCAAACGTTTACATTCTCTGGCACTGTGGAGGGATATTTCATCTCTGAGCATCTTTTATCGCTTTCACCACGGAATATGCTTCGAGGCATTGTTTGAAATAATTAATGCTGCTGAAATCCTATCACCAAAAAGTAAAATTTCGTTCCCACCATCTGAAAGAATGTCAATCCAATACGGTGGGTTTTCCCCGAAACTTTATTCCAAGTCTCACACTGCTGTTGAACCAAATACCTTCAGAGTTATTTCCTAACTTATACGACTTTGAAACCTTCAAAAAACAAACCCACTCATATCTGCGAGGTCGGCAACGCATCTGTAATGCCTATGGCGCTACGTATGACTATGGGCGATGTTGATTGCTTTTCATCAGCTGACACTCTTGCTCGTTTGCATATAGAAGCAAAAAAAAATTAACATCATAGGTTCGCTTTAATCTTAATCTTTAATCGCGTACTTCTAATTAGAAATAGAAATAGAAAAACCTTTACGCATTACACCGTTTTGTTATAATAGCTAAAATTAAAACCTTAATGATATCATAATATACAAATAAAACAAAAAGAGAATAATTTTTATCTAACAAGAAAATAATTTTAATTATCTCAGTGGTCGCCGTTTTCCCTAATTGGCCTTCTCATCTAAACCTTTGTAACTATTATATTAAAACATAACGATCGTTATAATAATAATAATAATAATTCTTAATTTGAATATATTTAAGGTATAACAAGATGAAAAAAGATGTATAAAAGCCCCATCACATTGCCACTTACGGCGTACAAATTTTATTAACTATTACATACATAAAGATCTAAATATAGAACTGAACTATTATTGTATATTGTCATTAAAATTACAATTGATATATCTATTACATACATTCGATCGATCTTTTAAAGCAAAAAAGTCGTTAATTTTATAAATATTGCCATCTATTAGCCATTCATATAGTCTTATTTTAAATAATTTTGTTCAATTGTTTTAATTCATGAGGAATATTATTGTAGATGCGTATACACATGAACAGGCAACTTTTGATATATTTACTATTATTTTGTTTCTTTTCAACTAGGTTGTATAAAAAATCTTCTTTCCTATAATTTCGTAGGTAAACCTCCTTTTGTATAATTGCAGAATATTTTTAAAGTTATTAAAAATATCTTGAAATTATTGTAATTTTCGTTTGTATAGAAATCCCAAAATTTTCTAGGTTAACTTAAATAAGTCATAGGTTTGATTCCTTTATTAGTATTTTATATTTAGGCTTTACAAATATTTTTTCTGCGTATGGATGTCTCATGACTTCGCCTTTGAAAATCACGGTGGATTAGCATCCATTTCTCCAGAAATGACGAGATCCTTGTCCAGCCGTGGGACATATAATACATATATGGATGTGAAATGAAAAATTAACCCAAAACTAACATTTATATTTTGAACTCACCAAAGTAAGATATCATTTACTATTATTAATGGAGTCAGGCGTTACTTTGCGGAAATCCACCACTATGTGGACAGTCAAAAGTTTGACTTAGCTAAGATCCGCGACAAGCAAAACAATAACAGAAAATTAATAATGTATGTTTTCCTGCTGGATGAAGACCGAAAAAAAAACACTTTTTTTTTTGGTTGTCTTCCGTAGAGTCTATCTACTATACCTGAAGATGCTTCGTGTTGGGGCGAAACACGTGTCGTTTACAAGGTGGAAAAGTGGTAGTGTGTGTTTGGTGTTGTGTATAGTGGTTGGTGGGTGGGGAGAGTTGCTGGCCGATTTTCGGTAAGTTTTTGGTTTAAGTTCCAAATAAATCCACTTCATCCAGCAGGAAAACACACATTATTAATTTTCTATTATTGTTTTGCTTATCGCGGATCTTAACTAAGTAAAACTTTTGACTGTCCACATATCATTTACTGTTAATATCAGTAAATGTACTTCCATTCCATGAACAGAGTTATTTATAACTTAAACAGTGCAGTAATGTATTCAAGTTTTTAATATAAACTGTATCAGCAAAAACATTTGCGCCGTGCAGTCCTCTTCACAAAACCTGACACGGAGCCACAAATGTATGCAAAATTTTCGTTAGCCCAAATAAACATACTAATTTATTCAAGGCGTGCCCATAAACTTGTATACATGGTTTATCTTTGGGATACGGTAAACTAGAAGACAAAGTAAAATTAAATGTTCTAAAGTTTACACTGTGTTCTAAATCAATGTTTTTAAAACAAATATCATAAATAGTAAACTAAATACACAAATTTATTTAAAAACAATATTTTTTATTGTTAAAGGTAAATTTGCGAATAGAATTGTGCAATTTCAGCAACTGAGTATATTCGAGCCAAGAGTACACTTTGTTCACGAAATGTATTTCCTCGGCTATTAATACGTGACTGCACATGAAGTAAGTAAATTAGTGCGGAAGGTATTCCTTCAAATTGTATTTCGACAATATATCGAATACGTTTACCAATAGCATACCGTAGAAACAAAATTATGTAGCCTGGTTTAATTTTAATTATAAGTAGTATAAAGTCATAAGTTATAATAAAATATATTTTTCATTATAAATTATATTTTGAGAAATATCAATAATTTATCGAATCAATAATCTAAATACATGCTAACATGAAGAAGTACAAAAGTATATTTTTTTCGTCCTGACTGTCATGTTTATTATTTATATTATCAATAATCTTTATTCATTTCATGGGCGGCGTTGATTGCTTTTCATCAGGTGACACGCTTGCTCGTTTGCCCTTCTATCCCATAAAAAAGGTCACTTTCAATATACAGACCATATTTATAAGCACCATATTAAATGTTGTATCACGATCTACCATTTTTGGTACTGTAGGCGAATTTCTGTTGAAATTTTTTGATAAAAATTATCAGTATCAAAATTATTTGGTAATGAATAAACCTATCTATAATGTGTCACGAACCCACATCAAATTATCTTTTTTTTTTAACATCGTCTCTATGCAACGGTTGTCTGGAAGATATCACTATAAGTGATAAAACCGCCCTTTGTATATAAACAATATTACAATAAATAATTGAATAAATTTGTTTTAGTGTACAATAAAAAAAAAAATCCTATTAAAACTATGAGTAAATAAAACAGTACGATTAATTTTACTATTTGCCGATTGCTCAGTTTAAATTTAATGCCTACTCAAGCGACTGATAGCAAACTAAACGAGTCTAAGGGAAATTATGTAATGGCCTTGGCTTTATGGGAAAAACCCCGGGCTTCCGTAATAATCCCCATCCGGAGAATAATTATGGTAGCATTAACCGCATAAATTAATATGCAACATCAAACCATCAGTTTATTGATGTACTGTGACGGCCGAAGCGCAGAATATGGGCTTATCCTGGAGCAAAGTGAAGCGTATGGCATCCGACAGATCGAGATGGAGAAGCGTCGTGTCTGCCCTATGCCCCACCATACATAGGACTCAGAGAGAGAGAGAGACGTTTATTTATTGCATTAATTTTTAAGTTATATTTATTTTTCTATATTACTTCTATTTATATTGCATATATTATCTTTTTTCAACCACCAAGAGCTTAGAATAGTCCTTTCTTTGCTATAGGTCTCTCATATGAATTAAACAAGGATTTGTCCACGTGGGTAAGTGGATTGGTGAATCTTGTTTATAAGATTTTCGGTTGGTAACCGTTGCTGGGCTTTGAAATATGTGTAAGCTAGTTTTGAAGGTTCAAATGTTATTTTAATTCAGAAATACCACTGACGGTAGCTCCACAGAGTGATGATGCGTAGAAAAAAGTTTCGGGAAAAACGTACCGTACTGGATTAACCAACCGTACCGTTCATTTAAGATTTTTTTGTTTATTAAACAATATTAAATAATGACAAAAAAATCAAAGTCAATAGAAAAATGTTTTCACAGTCTAATTTCTCTGCCAAAACAGAGGAAAATTTTCTTACAAAGTAATCTACCCGAGGCTACGGATACTCAAGGCTAATAATTGATTGTTTTAGGTTATTTTATTATCAAGAAAAAATAAACAAGTACATATATGAAATGTTTTTTATTTATAATATTTATTTTGAATTGGTGACAACAGTATAGTACTGAAAATTACTTTTGTCCTGAAAAATGTTATATGGACTATAAAAGAAAAATATCCTGATATGGTTGAATACAACCTCTAACGGTAATAAGTGAGAGTGCCCCATCGTCGTAAAATTAAATATGAATGTTCACATATAACTGTTTCTCTCTTGAAACTTGAATTGGACGGGATAATCCTCTTCTTTCATTTCATTTCCTTTTCACATTTTTTTTCTGTTGGCTTTTGCAAAACTAGAGCGCGTTTTTGTTGATGAATATATTGCGGTTTTACCACCTTTTCTAACTTCTTATTTTATATAATTATCGCGAAAAGCAGGGCATGCCGTTCACCATACCAACCATAATTTTTTTAAATTGGTAAGTGTTTTCATCAATATTAAAAAACTAGATATAGGACTTTTTAAGTGATTTTGGGGGTCTGTAGTATATTTCATTTTTGAAAAGGGGTCTCTTGCCCAAAATAGTTTGGGAATCCCTGGCGTAAAGTGAAATTATGAACAACGAACGCAGCTTGATGCGTCAACTCTCAACCTCACCTGAAAAATTGTATAACCCATTAATTACGTTCTGTGCCCCACGGGGCACGGGGCAGTCTTTGTCCCTTTACAACTATATTATTTTGTTTCTCGCATATGACTTAAAATAATTAAAATAATGCCAAAATCATAATAATCAAGGAAGAGATGTATAAATTTAAATACATAATCAAATACAACAATTTTATTGGGCATTTAAAATTATTAAAATGCGAAATGAACGGAAAATCTTGCAGCCAGGCTCATATACTGTGATGTGGTTCAAAATGCCGATGACCAAGATCTCACGGACCGGAATTTCAGGTATTGTGGATGGATGTTTCACTACTAATTGGACTGAGCCACTTCTGTTCATAGATTGTATGCTCTGCTAACAGGAGAGTTTAAGTGAGGCTACGATGTTTAACTCTTACATCCCCGAATGTAATAAAATATGGAATTACTCATAAAATAGGCTGTTATTTCAATGTGTGAAACGTGCGCATATCTTAGAAGTTATTGCGCTTTTTACGACTCCTAATCTTTTATATTTAGTGGCAATAATATGTGCTGAATGCTTCTTGAATCATCAAAATTTGATAATCTTATGTTATTCGTATAAGTTAATCGTGGTCATATAGAGTTCTGCATATTTTGTTTTGTTGAATTTTTTATCAGTACAACTAACTTTCACATACAATATTGAGTAATAATAATCATTTATTTCGACACCACAAAGTTATATACAATGTATAGGTTACAATGTAGAGAGAAAACAATACATATGTGGCAGACTAGTGCCTGAATTAGGAGTGAGCCTGTATCTCAGGTCACTAGCCTCCCACCCCCTACTTTTAATTGATTATTATATCTATGGAGAAATAAATATAAAACCTCAAACATTATTATATATTAAAAAGTGTGTGTTTGCGTGTGTATGTGTATGTGTTTGCGTGTGTATGTGTATGTGTGTGCGCGCGTGTGTGTGAGCGTGTTGAGTTTAAATGTATTTGTTCGTAATGTGCATTCAACTGTTATTTAACAACAATTATATATTTTAAAAAGATACAGTTAACAGTTCTGGTCATAGCAGATTTTCAGTTTCATTATAACTGAGAGTATTCGAAATTAATCTTTTAGACGGATCGATTTAAAATAAATCCAAAGTAATATCAATTATAATAATGAGATGGAACCGAATACGGTACATCTTAAGATTTTTAAAGTTTTCCAAAAATATGTCTACCTCTTGTGGATTGCGCTATCAAATCGAAATAATTATGGAAAAAAGTCTGCTGCATCATCCACTGCTGAATATATGCATCCCTTAAGAAGTCGCACTTAGCCTGCTCTTTGGTTATGCGCATTTAGTTCCTGCCATCCACTCAAACACATGTTTACTCCAGCGGTTGTCGACTCCCTAATAAACGTGACTAGCCCATTGCTTCACTTCAGTTTACTATATCGTATCATATTTTTCTTCATTCCTTATCCTGTCCATCAGTGAAGCGATTAGAAATACATGAATTAAATGGCCAAAGGTTTTTGTGTATTATTTTATATACTCATTCCGTTTTTATGTTATTTACCTTGTTACAATAATGGCATCATTTATCAACCAACATCCTGGAACAGGCTCGCTGTAAACTGGGACAAAACTCGGTCATAACGCCTCGTCACACCAGCATAGCTGATGAGACAAAAAGGTAGAACTTAGGCGGTTTGCTTTAAGCAAATTTTCAATAAATGAATGTTATTCTTACTTCTTCCATTCTTTTCCTCCTTTTAGTGATGTATTATTAATCTTTATTTAAGTACAAAACTTATTTAACTCTTTCGCTACCTGGGCCTCAGGAGAAAAATCACAGCCGAGACGTTTTATTATTTTAATATGATACCAATTATTATTAAGTTTTATGGGATCTATTTATAACGTTTCAAATAAGCGAAATGTGCAATTTTATATACCGACACAAATAAGTGACATCGGGCTATAGATATATAATTCCATTTGTTAAATGGGTTGATAAATAGTTCGTCACATATATGTGATGTTGCTAGTGAAAGGGTTAATCTTTATTGTTTCAACTACAGCAATATGGTCCAACACTACTAGTAGATATAAAAAAAACATTTTTTAAGAAATTCGAACAACAAAAAACATCTATCGCGGTACAAAATATTTTTTATTTATTTTATTTTATTTTTTATTTGCTTTTATTCATGAACCATACACAGGAATTACAAACATTACATTATTGGAAGACAACCGAAAAGTTTTCGGTTGTCTTCCGTAGAGTCTACTATACCTGAAGATGCCTCGTGTTGGGGCGAAACACGTGTCGTGTACAAGATGGAAAAGTGATAGTGTGTGTTTGGCGTTGTGTATAGTGGTTGGTGGGTGGAGAGTTGATGGCCGATTTTCGGTAAGTTTTCGGTTTAAAGTTCCAAATAATCCACTAAACCCAACGGAAAAACACACATTATTAATTTTCTGTTATTGTTTTGCTTGTCGCGGATCTTAGCTAAGTAGAACTTTTGACTGTCCATATAAACCATTGGAGTTACACAAAAATGATGTACCGTAGGGTTGTATGTCTTGAATACCTTTTATGTGGAAGCCACTAAGACCAAAATTGTGAATCATAAATTTAATTAAATTAGATATTATTTTACAATGCACATTTTAGTATATTTACCAAACTCTTATCAAAATTAATATATTTGTCGCTTTAAGTAATTCATGTAGATAAACTTTGTGTTTCACACTAAATAATTTGGCCGAATAGTTTAAAAGTTATTAGGATACAATTGACTTGAATGGAGCGCCTAATAGGCGCGGCGCGCAACGCGGGGCGGACGGGTGATGCGCGAGCAAGGGCGCGTCATCGCCGAGTGCGCGACCCGAACGCGGCCAGACGCGTGAGGACAGACTACGTTGATGGCTGTGTTCTCTATGTATTTTTAACAAATTGTAATTTATCCCAAAGAGATTCATTACTTTTTATGGAATCCGTCAGTTTTGAAGTAAGACATCTGAAATTTTGGATGTACGAAGCACTAAATAAATATTTTTTTACTATTATGTAAAAAAATATATATTTATTTAAAACGATCTGTCACGAAATTTAATGTGACAGACCAAATTCCACGCGAGCGAAGCCGCGGGCAAAAGCTAGTCTTTTATAATTTATAGTCTGCCGCTATATTTTCATTTAGGAAATTACAATATAATTCTTTTTTTAACAAGGCTTTGATAATTATTTTTAGCATAGTAACACCACGTAAAGGTTCGTTAGAGCTTTCTTCGTCTATCAGCAACTTCCAGCACATTGAATTTCTAATTTACGGTGCTACATTCTTACTCTTCCTTACGTCCCATTCAATGCTTTTATTTGAATTTATTTTAGCGAAACTTTATTTCAAAAAAGAGAACTGGACACTATCGCATAGTAATAATGGGTGTCCAGTGGCAGAATTAGGTTATCAACCTTAACTACTACTTTCAAACAAAGAATATTCAACCATATTTATATGAAATTATAGGTCGAATATTCCTTGTGTGAAACTAGTAGGTAAGGTTGAAAACCTTAATCTTCTAACGGCAGCCTTTATTTCCTCAGTTTCATAAATACACAGCGATACTAATATGATACATAAGGATAGATTATTTGGACTGACAAGAATAACTCGATATGACATATGATATTCGGTTGATGTTTATATGAAATGTCACGTCACGCGATGAAAGTTTGAAAACTTTCCAAAGTTTATGGTACCAACGTGATGTTCTGACTTGGTCTTTTAACTACAACTGAAATGTAAGTGTATACTCTACTTATGTCGTAAAAGTCACAGGATCGGTGTATAGTACACTTAAAACTGTGTATACATATGTATGTATTTGTGGATGTCCATTGTTTGTTTATAAATAAATTGTCATAAAGTGAAATATTTAAATTAAATCAATCAGTACAAGCTATTATCTTTTCTTCTAATTCGTTACCTTAATTCTGAGGATCGTGATCGGCAATGGTAGGTGGCGCTGTCTTAGTGCATCCCTCTCACGCGTCGCTTTCTATATTTTCTGCAAAGACATCTATTGTGTGTCGGTTATTTCTTCTGCCCATCGAGTAGGCTTTAGCATCTAGGTCTAGTGTCATCCACCAAATTTTTTTTTATATATATTCAAGCCTCTCCCCCGCAGGGTTTGGCAGAGACCACAGAGCTTCATTCGCTACGATTCCGGCATACACTCCCTGCCTCCTTACACACTCATCCATCCTTTCATCCATTCTTCCTCTCACATTCATCGCAACGAAACGGCTCTCCGTTGGTCGCTTCTCGCCCTCGCTTTCGTGGTTATAAAAATATTTTATAACCACGAGAATTAATTACTTAGTACATACATACCTACAATCAGGCCTGTTTCCCGAAGACGTAGGCAGAAAACCAAAGACCTTCATCTGCTACGATCCCGGCACACTTTTATTGCTTCATCCACACGCATCACTATCTTCATACAGGAAGAATGGGGGGGGGGGGGGTACTTTTGTTCTTTTGTTGTTAAGTAAACGAATACATAAAATGCAGAAGTAAAACCCGTCAGTAATTGTATTTCAGGAAGATTCCTGCCCTAGTAATCTCTCTGTTTTGTCCAGGCTGATAAACGGCCAAATGCTCCCTAATTGAATATTAAATGCGCCCGTTTGTGAACCGGCTAGACGGCATGACAGGGGTTGCGATTCTGGCAAATGTTCACGAAAATAACGCTGTGGTTCTATATAAGGATTACCTGTCTGACGTGGGGCACCTCTCGTTATTAAAATTGTTTATAAAACCTGCCACTGCTGTACCTGCGATAGTAATATTAAGTAAACCAAATGGACAGAATTTATTTATTCTATTTTTAAAAATATTTTCATAGGTAAATTCAGTAAAACAGTATTTTTCCAGATGACTTTAGCAAAATTATCAACTATCCTTCGGAATTATTTTATTCTTTAATACAATTTTTTTAAATCACTGGAATATTGTGATTGATGTAATAATATCTGAGATGGTAAGTGAAATTTTGTTAAGTAAATTGAGGAACACATGCTATAAGCTTGTACGAAAAAAGTGATAAGCGAGAAAAGATTAACATGAGGGAAGTAGATGGGAGAGTGTGGATGAAGCAAAGAAAGTGTATATACTATACATTACAATGAATTGACAAAAAAACCTAGCATCTAAAGATTAGCACTAACTTGAATCGTATTTGACGGATAACCTCTTTAATAGGTTTAAGACTTACATAATGTTTACCACAAGGAAAAAAGGCACTTAAGTAGAAAGCATTTTAGAAAAACAAAAGATAAAAGAAGGATTCCTTTCAATTGTACGAAGGATGCTATACGTTTGTACTCTACTTACTGAAGAACTCGTTTCCATCTGATATAAAATAAGTGACTTTAAAACTTGGTATAGTTTCCGACATACAACCCAAGCAAAGGCATTCAATTCTACTTTTATCTTCTTTTCCCAAATGCTATTTACTTAAGTGCACTTTTTCGTTGTAGCAAACATTATTAAAGCAATTGAAATAGTTTTCCATCGACTTCATTTCAAGCGCTAATCTCATTTCATTCATTGAGTTTAGAATCCCATATAATCCAGTTATTGTTTTATTTTTACAGCCCATACATATTTATGTCCCTCTGCTTGGCAAAGGCCTTCCCATTTCTTGAGGAACGGATATTAACCCACCACGCTTGTTAAATGTAGAATGGCGGGAAACTAGAAAGTTTGTGTAAAGTATTTTTATGTTTATTGAAATAATAATTAAAAAATGAATAATGTTTAAATAAAAAAATAAATAAAATTACGTCTATTTACATAGGGAGTGAATCCGTGTTTATTGGCAAAATTTTTGTTCACACTTTTGTAACCTTTACGCTTAGTCTTGTATAATGTTATAGTTTTAAGAAATAATTAATCATGACATTTTTCACAACAAATTATATTAGTTTCATAAATAAGTAGCATGAATTGTTTGAATGGGAGTAGGTCTTAGCATTGTGGTTGTTATTTTTCAGACTTCACCTGAAACGCTGTCTCCCACACGTGCAACACATTGGTTCGGTAGCAAAGTTACCGCTTTTGGAGACAATGGTCATGGGTTCAATTCACACGTCTAGTTAAATTATTATCTATAGGTATTTATTCCGACTCAAGGAACCCGGCCAATCCAGTCGGACTCAAGGAAGCCGCCTTGGTTATACGTGGTGGATAAATATTCATTGCTTCAGAAATGGAGAGGTACCGTCGCAAGCATAACACACACACACAGAGAATGACGCGCACTCATATACACGCACACACTCACGCTCATGTACTCACACAAAACACAAATACAGACTTTTGGTATTGTACTGAGTTACATTTGTTGCGCAGTTTTTATATTTTTACGTCTTTAAAATGTGTGATAATCTGTGTAATATTATATTTTGTTTAATATTCTGTGTAATCTTATTTTGGCCAAAATGTAATGAAATATTTCTGGACTTTTTCCGCTAACTTACATTGTGTTTTTATTTTATTTTCATAATCTTATATGTTTATCAGTTATAGTTGTTTAATTATGGTGGCGTATTATACAATATAGTTTGATTAAGGCGAAAATGTGAAGTGATATGAAATAAATGCGTAAATTTTTAAGTTGACTGAAAAAATTCCATAAAAAATTTTGGTAGAATAACCACTATTTTATCAAGACAACGTCTGCTAGTAATGTTGACTAGACATTTGAAGAGATTTGATATTATTCCACTTTACTTGACTCTGGCATCATAGTTTTAAGTAAATGCCATCAAAGAAAAGAATTAAAATATTTTATTAACTTTAATTTACTTAGAAAGCTGTTGGGACGATTAAGTAATTAAACAAACAAAAATAACCTACATTATTTAAAACTATAAGAACTCATTTTTAATTTATATAACTTTGATTTGTTCCTTGAGCGCTGCGAATAAAAAGCACATAATGTTTCGTTCTCTCATCTTCTCTTTACTTTATGTGACATATGTATATTTTTCATTGCATGCAAAGTATTTGTAGTTGATGTGATTTTGCACGTGTTTTATTGGTGATGGCGAATGTCACTACCATTTAACTCTCTGTAAAGCATTAACTTTAGTGTTGTTGGTTTGGATTCGTAAAATTTAGTTTTAGCTTAGCTAAAACTAGTTTCAATTAGATATCAATTTAAATTTCGCTCGGACATGCACCCAAACTTATCTTCAACGTTCGGCAAAGTTGTTTAGTGTAGTTCGGTTCGGTTTGCATCTATTTAATATGCCACGCCATTTTCCGAATGCCAATATTAATTAAATAATGTTCAAATGTTCAACTGTAGATTATATCTATCTCATACTACAGATTTATATAATCAATTATTATCATTAGCTTTTGTCCACGTGGAATTCGCTTCGCTCGCGTGGAATTTGTTCTGCCACATTAAGTTGCGTGACAGATCATTTTAAATATATATATATATATATATATATATATATATATATATATATATATATATATATATATATATATATATATATATATATATATATATATTTTTTTTACTTAATATTAAAATTATAATTAAGTAGCCTATATGTTATTCTGATGTATAAACTATATTATTGTAATGTTTTATCCAAATCCGTTTAGTAGTTTTTTCGTGAAAGAGTATCAAACATACATCCAGACTAACAAACTTTCGCATTTATAATATTAGTAGGAAATAGGATAATATAGGATTTAAAACATCCCATTTCTGTAAAATCATCAACATCGTATTAAATAAGACTCAAATATAAAATAATAAGTATAACTAATATTAAATATAACTTACTTACCTGGGTCATACTATGAGATATGACAGGTACAAGTTGCTGCAACTAATTATGATGGGAAAAATCGCAGGCAAAAGACAAATTGGTCGGAATAGAAAGTCTAGGCTACGTAATATCAGGGAATGGGCCGGGAATAGCGAGTGCTCCAGAACTGCTGCACCTCGCGAAAGAGGAGAACAGTTGTGCTGAATTGGCAGCCAACCTTCGCAAGTCGGAGAGGCACACTTAGAAAAAGATTAAATAATATTTGCATCTTAATTAATATGACGGTGATGATTAGACGACCTTATTGGCTCACTGGAAAAGCTACCGCTTTTAGAGTCAGTGGTCGTGGGTTATGTGCCCGCATCGGGATAATTATATGTAGGCTTGACCAGTCAGCCTTAAGAAATAAGCCGGCACCCTGCCATGGGACATTTATAGGATATGAAAAAAAAATTGGGTCAAATACAGATGATATCTGTTTTACTAGAAAAAATTTCGGTATTCACACCGTCAGTTGTAACTACTTTGAAACGGAAAATCTCAACCACTAGTCAACATTTATGTTCTTAAATAATACGATTTAAGCTTTGCGTACGTTATATGACTTTTTGAGAGTTTTATTATTATTAGAGATTTATTATTATCTCCTTAGGTTTGGAATTTCAAAATATCCATAAGCTATTTGCAATAGTAATGACATTATATCTGTTATAATAATAAAATATACAATAAAATCCTTGGTTGCATAACGAACGGAAATACGTTTATTCAAATTGTACTACATTGCATCTACTTATATCCGTTGTAGCATTGGATAACTCTAATTCCATTAACTATGTTTCCATTTACCTTTTATGGACAACCCCCCTTTTTACAAGAAAAAATAATTATATTTTAGACGGCTATATAAAATGTTTTTTCATTACGTACGTATTTCAAAACGCCTCCGATTTGCCTTTGGGGCATTGGGGTAGCGAATGCTACCCCATGAAAAGCTCTTGCATTCACTAGAGAACGATACCGCTCCCGTGTGTGATGTGATTTAGACTTTATCCTAAAAAATATGTTAAAATGTTATCATCATCAGCTTAGAGAAGTCTATGTAGTCCAATCTTCGACTGAATGCATCAAGTTGTTTCAAGCTATCCTGCTGACATTCGAGTGCAAATCGTCGTTCCATTCAATCGAAGCATGCGTCAAAGGGACGTTTGTCAAGAATTCAGAGCTCATTTACTTCAGCGATTGTCAGTTCTATGTGACCTATTTGATTGATGAAGACTTTGTCCGTGGCTTTGGTTTCTTGGAATAATCACCATGTATAGTATAATACAATTATTATTTCATCCTAATAGGAATTATTTCATATATAATAACATAAATGACTTTCGTAGATTGGCGTAGCGCCGTGGAAATAACGCCCTTTTCTCTAAAAATGAGGAGTCACGTGCTCAGCAGTGTAATATATGGTTTATAGAAAAAAATCCATTGTTATTAGTCGTTTTAATGTAATATTTTTTAACCATTTAAGCAATACTTTTGTTTGAATTGAATTACTATTGTTTTAAAAAATATAAATTCTAACATATCTTTTTTTTCATACAAATTTATTATTATTATATATTATTCCATAAAATTATAAGCGTGTGGACAATCAGTCAATATCAACGTGAATTCGTATCAATGTATGACGTCATCGGGTCAGTTGTTCGTTGCGCTAACGGTGAAACTTTTATTGTTATGGATTAATTTTTAATTTGTAGATAATTTTAAAACCTCTTTTAAAAATAAAAGTCGTAGAACACACTTAAGCTTTATCTATGTATTGTTTATAATACATGAAAATTAACAGCTGGTATAATATTTTGTTCTTTTTTTGTTCGTAGTAGTTGCAGCTAACTTCGATATTCACCCAAGTTTAACGGAACAGCTTAGTTGAGCTTCATCTAGCTAACGCCGATGCCATTTATCGGGTACCCGATTCACTCAGTTGATTATTGTTCACCAATTCAACATTCTAACTTAAAGTTATGCAATCAATTTCCATAATTTATAACTTGTCATTATGGTAGCAAAATAAATATGAACTTTTTTATAAATATATCAATTTAAATATATTTATTTCATTCATTAAAGTATAATATTATATTATAATACATATGAGTCCAATAAACTTTATTGGTTTTTCCTGGGCCCAGACCCCTTGAATAATCTTATAATCTCTAAAAAACATAAATCATTATATCACAAACTTATCTATATAATATTATCTGTTTTAAATATTTTGAAATAAATATCGATCTTAATATCTTTTGAACTTTCGGCCATAACTACTTGATCCATAGGACATTATGTACCATTACTTTATACATAGATAATAAAATTAGATAAGGTATCCTATTCTTCAGTAAATAGAATCTGCTCAATATAGATCGCAAATCGTTACAAATTTTATTAATATGGTTTTTTTTTTACTATCGGTCACACTCGTATACATATATGCGTTACATTTATGTTTTTTACTTACTTTCTATATTATTTTTTCTCAACCCCTATATGTCCCACTGCTGGGCATGGGACTCTCCATTTCTGGGGGAACGGATATTAGCCTACCACGTTAGGACATATATATATATATATATATATATATATATATATATATATATATATAAGAGGACCGATTGGCTCAGTGGCGGGGCCCTCTACCCGCGGAGTCAATGGTCGCGGGTTCGATTCTCGCCTCGGAATAAATATTTATATGGATTTATATGGTGCCTTACCTCAGCATGCAGGGCTCTGCTGGGGCTGACCTCCATCCTCCCTTGCTGCTCGTGTGATTCACTAAGACGAATTTAATATACCTAATTTGTCGAAAAATGACGGCGACGTGGTTCGCCACCTGTCACGTCCTGATTCTCACGAGGGCGAAAAGCGACCAATGACGAGCCGTTTCGCTGCGATGAATGGCAGCGGATTGAGCCCTGTTGTCTCTGTCAACCCCTGCGGCGGATAGGCGTAAATATATATAAAAAAAATAAAATATATATATATATATATACATAGAAGTAAAAGTATTTTAAAGCAAGAAAATAAAACTTCCCTATTCGATATTGATCAGGCACAGAATTCAGTATCAGATGGTTAGAGAATAACAACCGATTAGGCAGCCAGTTTCGGAACGTTGGATAATGATCGGCTTGAGTGAGCCGCACTCAGGAAATTGGTACAGCTTGACCACGTTGTGGCCGGCATTCAGCCAATCGGACTAACTTCGGCCAGTAACACCAATATTTACCACAAATACTGGGATAAAACAGAATTTGTTCTCTTCGTCGTACATCGCTGGGTAGTTTATATGTGGTATTATTAAAAGTAAATAACCAACAAAATTCATAAATCTTCACTTAAATAAATAATTACACGATTAATGGAGTCAGGCGTTACTTTGCGGAAATCCATCACTATGTGGACAGTCAAAAGTTTTACTTACCTAAGATCCGCGACAAACAAACAATAACAGAAAATTAATAACGTGTGTTTTCCTGCTGGATAAAGTGGATTTATTTGGAACCTAAACCAAAAACTTACCGAAAAACGGCCAGCTCTCCACCCACCAACCACTATACATAACACCAAACACACACTACCACCTTGTAAACGACACGTGTTTTGCCCCAACACGAGGCATCTTCATGTATATCGTGCGGCAATACATATGTCCTAATAACTTTTATTAAAAAAAATGGACATATAAATTCGAATTTCAAAATTGAAGATTATTCCTTTGATCCGCTATGAAATATCGTCCATTGAACTGCAGGCGTTATAAAGCGAGCTAGTGGCGAATAAAGATGAAAACTTTTACCGGATACTCGAACTATTGAGGAAAGTTGGAAATACATTTTTAATCTTTGTACTTTTGGAAGATACGGCGTACTTTATTTTATTACGAAAAGCGTTTCGAGATCGAGCTGAAAAGTTTAAAACACTTTTTTATATTTTTCGATTTAAAGTGAACTTTATTATTCCTATACTTGTCACGTTATTCATAAACTTAGTAATGTTATATAGCAAGTAGGCAAGTAGTCTATATTTCTCAAAAAAAAAAAAATATAATATTTGAAAATTTAGTAAGAATCGACTTTATTTTACATTTAAGTATACCTTATTAAGCTATTGATGTCTGTTTTTTGATATATAATGGAATCACACTATTTATTAGATGTCGTTCGAGGCAGTTTTAGGGATCAAATACTAGTAAATGAGCAACAGCGTCTGAGTAATAAACACCAATCTGAAATCTCAAATCCTGGGTGGGGTTCAAAATAATACCCCTCAATTTTTCAGGGAAGGCCCATATTTAGCTGTGAACTGTTACGACTGTATTATTTGATCAATATTAAAGCAAGGCTTGGTGAAGTGATATTTAGTTAATAATTTTTATGCTTTTGATCATCGGTATTCAAAGAAAAATAATATATTTATTTGTTTTCAACGAACACTTAAACTAAGACGTTATGTACATGTGATTGGTGTATTATTACTATAAACCTATCGGTTTTGTCTAGCTTGTACCTCACAGATAGATACAGGCGGCAAATAGGCCTATTAGTTTTTTTTTATGGAAGAGTAAGGAGAAAACGACTTATTAGTGGTAGAGCCACGCTGCAGACGAATACTTTGTCAATAATGGCATATTATTTGACTGTAGCATGAATGGGCCGGCTCGCCCGAGGAAGTACCACACTCCCGCAGAAAACCGGGTAGCTGAGGTACTGAGTGTTACCTTAGCTATCGCGCTTCGTTCGGTGAGCGACTGAGTTCTGGAGGTCCAATTCCCCTTCCCCCTCCTCCTCTCCCTCCACTTCCTCCCTCCCATAATGACAGTTTCCTTAAAGGCCGGCAACGCTTCTGCATTGCCTATGGTACTGTGGATCTTTAGGGGCGGCGTTGATTTAACATCAGGTGACGCACCGCGCTCGTTGGCCTTCCTATCCCATAAAAAAGTAAAATATTGGTAAATAATCACTCCCTTATGGTCATCCATAGTAACTAGGGCACTGTAGATGCAATGCCTATCTCATGGTAACGATGTAAATAGTGGGAGTAGATGAAGGAAGTAGGAGAACGGGAGAGAATCGGGTCTCTGTATCCCTGCACTAACCGCATTAAAAACGGTAGCACTTAAAAAGGGTGTTACGTTGGCAGAATTAGGTTATATGTAGGTCGAAAAAACAGTAAACGCATGCTTAGTGATAATTTTCTGCCTATATTGAGAGAACATCTTGCCTAGGTTTCAATAAGATGTTGAGAGCATGGAGATTCGTGATTTCTTCCTTAAACAATTAATAAGCGGTTCTGGCGATATCCACTGGCCACCCAAGTACCAGTACTCCAGAGCATACCCCTATAGACTTTTTTCTGAGGAAGTATCTCAAAAATAAAGTCTATGAAATAATATCGACGCCATCTCAGCACTAAAAGAAAATATTGACCGCAAGTTTAACGGTATTCCGACGTCACTACTTCAGCGTGTGACATTGAGTACTGTGGGTAGATTTCAATTATGCCCGATGTGGTGGTCAAAATTAAGACGAAATATTAAAAACGATAATAATACTCACACTTTTCTTTGTAAAATTTATAAAATTTTATTTATATCTTACTTTTTTAGTATTATTTTAATTTGAACTACATTCTGCCACCAGACACGCTATACTACCACTTAAAACCGATATTCTGTAAGTGTGTGGTACTTCTTCGAAGAAGTCGGCCTTGTATGGTAAAGCTAATATTCTAATTTAATTGTTTTAAATATTAAAAATATTATATTTTAATTATTTTAAATATTAAAAATGCTTTGCTTCTTGTATTTGATGTTTTTTCGTTGATCGCAGGTTGTTCGTGCATTCGCTTCACTTCAACCTACGGGAAGGAGCGGGGCACATTCAGCAGTCCCGACTACCCGCGTTCCTACCCGGCAAACATCAACTGTCTTCTTTATACATTCATCGCCGGCCCTCACCAGATCGTTGAACTTGTATTCACTGATTTCGACGTGCATAAAGAGAATATCGAGTGAGTATTTTCAAAACACAATGTACTAAAAGCTCTTATCTAAGACGATCACACTAAATTCACAAAAAAAGACTTAAAAATAAAGCCTTGGAAATATCTATCTTACGTATATAATAACTTTATTGGTCACGTAAAAGTTTTGCATGTTTTCAAACAAAACGAAGAAAACAGTGGGCGACAGGTTACAATTTACCTTGATAATTGCATTGATGACTCTCGCAATATGGCTAGTGAGAAGAGAAGCTGGCATAAGAGAAGTAAAACACGTATATATAAAATAAGAAACTCTGAATATTAAGTATTTATTCATTTTGCTGATGAAATAGAGTAAAGAATTAAATTTTATAAACTCAACTTGAAACCGTCAAGTTTAATTTCCGACAATTGCTTATCACTGTTGAAACTTCCTCATTCTATAGAAGCAAGCCGGAATTTATTTCCGAGCGATTTAACTTAGCTACTTTAAATAGTTATGTTAATTATTCCGTATTTAACGTCTGTACGGAATTTTCTGTATCGCTAATTTATGTTCCAACTTATTATACTAAATCACTGAATGCACTTTCAGATAGTTTGGTACAAAAGCAACGGATGGTATTTTATCTGTGGAATGACATCGTTGGCTTTTAGACCTTTACAAATTCATCGGAAAAACGAACAGGAAATTCAAAATAGACGAGGTAATGACAGAAAAATCTCTGAAGTACACAAATAAACAACGTATAATTTTATTATTGACTAGTTTATTAAAATTAGTCATTGTAACAAAATGAATTAATGTTTAATACCATATTATAGCATCTTTCATAACATTATTAATAAATACCTGATCCGGTGCGTGTTGAAATATTTAGTTTCCAACCAATTTTTAATTACATATTTAATAAAAAAAAATACTTAATCTTTAAATAAAATAATTTAGCTTTGACTATATCACTTTTCTAATTTTATTGTTCTTGATTTTTCTTTGCCTTTTTCATACCGCAGAGCTGGCTGCAAAACTTAATATAATCAATCATATATTCTCCATTTTTATCTACCGTAGGTGCTTCGTCAAGGGCATAGTCTGCTTCTCTTTCAGTAAATCGGTCACCCCAAGTCATAAGGTCGTGTCGAATTCTGAAATCAGATGTTTACTTTATTCAGAAATCACATGTGAACTAAACTGTTGAACTTGTTAAATTAATTTGGTTGATTGTAATAAGGATATAGCCATGGTACTAAACCCTCATAGAATATCGGCTTTGAATATTTTACTGTATTACCACGTTTCGTACGACGAATGCAGATATTTAGAAACCCACCAACTCTTCAGTTCGTTCTTTTTCTTCCGATATTCACATCGTTACTCTAAGATAAGTAACGTATATACAGTGCTCTGCGGATATATCTGATGCAAGAATCGAACTCGCGATCATTTAATTGTTCATAATCATTAATAATTATTAATGGAGTCAGGCGTTACTTTGCGGAAATCCATCACTATATGGACAGTCAAAAGTTTTACTTAGCTAAGATCCGCGACAAACAATAACAGAAAATTAATAATGTGTGTGGAAACTCTGACTTTTCGGTTGTCTTCCGTAGAGTCTACTATACCTGAAGATGCCTCGTGTTGGGGCGAAACACGTGTCGTTTACAAGATGGAAAAGTGATAATGTGTGTTTGGTGTTGTGTATAATGGTTGGTGGGTGGAGAATTGATGTCCGGTTTTCGGTAAGGGTTTGGTTTAAGTTCCAAATAAATCCACTTAACCCAACGGAAAAACACACATTATTAATTTTCTGTTATTGTTTTGCTTGTCGCGGATCTTAGCTAAGTAAAACTTTTGACTGTCCATATTGTTCATAATCGTTGAAATGCACATTATAAATCTAAATATAAGTTTTTAGTTGTGATACTCTGCCTTATTTGAAATGCAGAAGTGCAGATGTGAAAAAAAAGGAACCTCAATACCCCTTTAATATAATATTTAAAATACATGTGGATAGTCAAAAGTTTTACTTGGCTAAGAACGTGGCGTAAATTTTGTTAAAAAAAAGACGAAACGGAACGGCAAACGACACGGAAGACAACCGAAAAGACTTTTCGGTTGTCTTCCGTAGAATCTACTGTATCTGAAGATACCTCGTGTTGGGGCGAAACACGTGTCGTTTACAAGATGGAAAAGTGGTAATGTGTATTTGGTGTTGCGTATGATGGTTGGTGTGTGCAGGGTTGATGGCCAATTTTTGGGTAAGTTTTTGGTTTAAGTTCCAAATAAACCCACTTCATCCAGCACAAAAAATACACATTATTAAATTCCTGTTATTGTTTTACTTGTCGCGAATCTTAGCTAAGTAAAACTTTTGACTGTCCACATAATGATGGATTTCCGCAAAGTAACGCCTGGCTCCATTAATAATTTAAAATACATGTTTATGTATCGAACATCCTATATAACAAAATATCAAAAGACAATTTTATTGCATTTTATTACTACTTAAGAACCTATTAAAATTCTCGCTGCAATCAGTATATTACGAGCCGTCGGATAGGCACTCCTATAATTCAGGGAAATTTAAACTCGAGACGAATGCAAAAGCGTTTCTCTAGTCGTACGAAACATCGTTAAACTAAGGTTCAGAGTATCTTTATTATCATATTCACGATATAATTTCAGAAAAATTTGAGTTTGGAATATGAGACTGTACAAATTCACGTAAACGTTTTGTTTTTCTTCTTTTCTTGCGACACTAAAGGTATTACGGCCTGTAAGATATATAAAGCCTAATTTTTAAAGGTTCCAATGTCATATTGGTTTAGAAAAACCAAAGAAGGTAGCTGGTTCCACAGGGTGGTGGTACGTGGGAAGAAGTTTTTGTGAAAAGCGCACCGTACTGTATCGTCACTCATCCAGAGAGCAGTTATTAAACTTGTTACGAGTTGTACGATAGTGGAGTTCAGTGGCAGGAATTATTCCAAACAATTACACAGGAATTATTGCATATATAATTTCAAATATAAAATATTTATAACTAAAATTTCTTTATCTTCAGCACGTGTTTGCCTCTCAATTTGTTTCCATAGCATTTTGTCCCTGGTGTTTCCTATCCATTGGACCATCTGGCTGGTGATCTGCCTACGCTTCTAACGGTTCTAGGTCTCCATTCAAGAACGGACATACTCCATCTCCCAAGCCCACTTCAGATTAGCCACGCGGTATGCCATATCTATCACTTTGGTACGTTTTCGAATCAATGTGTTCCGCACTTTGTCGCGTATAGATATCCCGAGCATAAAAAATTAAATAAAGTTTATCGCTTCCAATTTATATAAGCATATAAGCATGTATGTGTGCGATAAATAATGTGACCTCTTAAACTAGTTCCAATAAGCAAGTAACAAAAACAATGTTCTTGATAGGCGATTCATTAACGGTAATTACTTAAACTACCTCAATCACGGTACACTTTCCACACAAAAATCCAACCCTAACGTACTTATGTACATATACACGTCTAGCCAAACTTCGAAGGCCGCAATACCACTGAGATTAGATAAGTTAGACCATACTCGTATCTGGCTCTAAGTTGTTGCTTATTACTTACGTGACTTTGAGGAATTAATTAATAGTTTAGCTAAACACGAAGGGCTGGCTTTCTTTTTCGGTTACGTCAACGTTATAGTTGTTGTAAACGCTTTTGCCCACTACTTGTTTCGATTAATTAATGCGATGTTATCGTAATAATTGATGATCCACGACCAAGTGACTCAGTGGCGAAGTTGCCGCCTACGGAGTCAAATATATGTATAGCCTACAATTTTCTTTTCTACCATCCTGTAGATAATGTGACTCTAGCCCACACCAAATTATCTCTTTTACATCGTGTCCATCCTACGGTTGCCTGGAAACCGCTATTAGCGTTAAGACCGGACTTTGTATATTAACAATATTACAATCAATAATTGTGTAACTTTTTATGTACAATAATATAAAATAGTTTAATAGTATAAACATATCGAAGGAAAAAAGCGAAAATGACTAAACGGAAAAAAGCGAATGACTTAGGGACCAAAAACATTTTATTGGAGATCAGAAAAAAAAACTGCGTCGATAGTTCTGAGTTTCACAGCTCTACGACCAATAGGAAATTTTCTACAGCGTTGAAACTGACTGTTTTTAAGTGATCAGATACAATATGTCAAAAATCTTGCTTCTAGTGGTAAGTTTTCATTATGCGGTTTACTACGTTTTCGCTTTTTTGTGTCGTTATGTATGGTTCTTAATGTGAGAGAGAAACATATGTATGCATCTACGTAGTAAGCCTAAGTTTGTACATGAATTATTTAGCGGTTTGTTAGAAGCATTACGAAGGAGAGCCTAGATAATATTTTGTTAATAACAAAACAGCTCGCGATGTTGGTTACATTTAAGATTTATACCTCTCTTCGGAGATATATCCAGTGTTGTCCGCATCCCAACGGGATAAAGCTGCTACCAATGTTTCTTCTGAATCTAGTTCAAGACCCTTGTATCCTAAGAGGTTTACAAACGCGTCAAAATCCAAGGGTGTGGAAGCCTGTTTGAAAAATAAAATCATTTATAATAACGATGTTACATCCAAAATATTGCGACCCATGTGACTCAGTGGTGAAGCTACCGCCTTTGGAATCAATCGTCATGGATTCTATTCCCGCATCGAAATAAATATATTTATGGCCTGACGAATGAGTGGAGGCTACGTCTTGGCAAAAGTAGTGTGGGGCTTTCCCTGGCTAGATTGTGCAGCGGTTTCGACTTGTAGAAGCTGGATGCGTGAAGCCGAAGATCAGACTATGTGGTGCTTCTTGGGGGAGGCCTATATCTAGCAGTGGACTGCGGCAGGCTTTTGATGATGATGATGGCCTATATGTATTTATTGCGAGTTTTGGTGCCCCGACAATCCGTATTGGACAAGCACGATTGGTTAATGTTCATGTGTCCAGCAGTAAGAGTTATATCAGTTGTGAAAAAAATTCTAAGTATTATTAATAAAAATTATTTTTTATTATTATTAATATTAATTATTATCAACATCAGTTATATTAATTGACATTATTATCAACATTAGCCTACGTTAGTCCATTACAGAAATATGTTGGTCTACTCCAAAGTCGCAACATTTAGTCCGATATTCATCTTCAAACCTTCAGTTTCTGTCAATCATCTTGCGCTAATAGTAGCTTCATCTAATCGTAGGAGACCTCTGTTTTGTCTCATTCTCTCACAAATATGCCATGAGTAAAGCAAGTTCTATTTTTGAAAAGGCTCATCCTTGACATTTTAGAAGAGGCCTGAATCTAATAATGGAATACAAATGGCCGTTGATATTTTTTTTTTGATGACTTACCTCAGCCATCATGTTCTTCACAACTTGCTCGTCAATTGTTTCTCCGAGACTGACAAGTGTGCCGCGCAAGTCATTGTGGTCAATATAACCATCACCGTTTAGATCGAATAAAAGAAAAGCCTGGAATTATAAATATTTTTTTTTATATGAAATTAAACAAAGACTTTTAACAACATAAAAATATATTATAAAGAATTATAAAATAAAATAAATAAAGGTTTGGGCACATAGAGAGGATGGTTGAAAGACGACTGGCAAAATAAATTTGCGAATGTGGATGGAAGGGTCGGAAGGGGAAGACCACTAAAAACATACCTTGACTAAATTGCTGAAGTTTTTAAGAAAGGTCAGGTCAAGAGTACCCTTAACCGGCGGTCTTGCATGAGGAGAATAATGAGTGTGGAGGAAGCAAGGAAAATATGCCCAGATCGTAGCAGATGGAGATCTGTGGTCTCTGCCTAACAGGCATGACGATACGTATGTATGTATGTATGTATGTATTATTAAGAAGCCTAGATATTTCTTAAACGCCGGCAATGTTTCTGCAATGCCTATAGCAATGCGGATGTCTATGAGCGGCATTGATTGATTTACATCATAAAATAAAATGTTGCCTTCCTATCTCATAATAAAATATTGTTATTTAAAAGTAACGTAAAAAGCAAATTTCTTTTCATAAAAATGTTCACTGATTTAAATTTATTGACGTTTATTTATAGCGCAAATGGTTTACACGGGGAAGTACCGCGCTCTCGCAGAAAACCGGTTTATGAGTAGTTACTTAGTTACTGTGTTAGGGCAAATGTTGCGATCATGTTGAACAATTTCCGTTTTTTACTTCCCTTTTCTCCTCCCATTTTTCACCATAAAATAGGGTACGATTTGCAGTAGTGCATTTTTGTCGAAATTCTAATACCAAATTCCTACAAAAAATCCAAACTACAAAAAAATATTTCTCACTTTTGATGATCTTGCGGAGAATCATAAAACGTTTCGTTGATGAAATAATTCATATATATCATAAAAAATAATTCTTTTAACACTTTAAGTAAAAATAGATTTATAAATATTTCTCAAACTATGAAAAAATTATTGTTTCTTTTTATTACTGTTAAAGTATATTGATATGGACGAAATCTGATAAATAGTCCGATGTAGGTGGCACTGATTATTTATCGTAGGGTGACCCGATTTTTTTCTACTTTGAAATATTGTAAACGGGTTCATAACCTTCACATAACATTTATCGTTCGTTTATAATGACGTCTTACCTCCTTTAGTTCAAATATTTTAGATTCGTCCAATTCGGCTAACACGTTAGCTGGTATGCAAAGGGCGTCACGGGCTCTAGAAGCTGAACGTGATCGCGGTGGATTTGGTACGGATAACTCTGTATCACTTGACAATATAGAACTGTAAAAAAATATTCAAGCACAAACGTGGTGATTATATAAAAACACACATTTCTTTTTCTACAACTTATTTTTATGTATGTTCTATTGCTGGGCACGGACCTCTCTATTTCTGAAGGAATTTGACCACACTGATCCAAGATGAATTTGTCGCGTACCCAAAATCATAAAAGTAATTGTAGGCCATAAATATATGTATTTATTCCGATGTGTGAGTCAAACCCGCGGCCATTGACTCCCAAGTCGGTAATCCGTCATTAAGAAAGGTCGTGAGGACAAGCTATGTATTTAAAAATATTTATACACAATTTTTAACCAACCACCACTTACAAAAACACGAAGGTTATAATCCTTTAAAGTATTTTTGTGTTTTTGACAAATAAACAAAGTAATTTTATTAAAGTAATTTATTTAATAAAATTACTTATTACATATTTGTCTATTTGGATTATATGTTTGTGGTTGTTAATTGTTAATTGTAGTGTATTGGATTGCTTAAGTTGAGACAAAGCAAAAAGTTTTATTCTGTTTCAGTGAAGTAATCCTAAATAGCAATTTATTATGATATACAAAATGTATGTGTCAATTTTATATTTATTAGTATATATTTAATAGCTTCTACCTTTTTATAAATAAAGCTGCTTATACAATTTAAAATACTTACTTTCCAGTGGATACAGACTGCAAAAGATTTTCCTTAAATTTCTTTATTTCATCTTGTGCTTCGTCACATTTTATTTGACTATTCCTTCCTTCATTTTTAATATTTTCCTATAAATAGAATTCATATTTAGAAATGATGATGGTGCATAGTTCACTGAATATTAAGTCTTTTATATTTAGGCGCATGCAATAGTGATAATAGAGTTCCTAATAAGTATTTATTCTAATAAATGCTTATATTACAATCCAAAATAATTAAGTAACAAATACTTTTTATTTTTCTGCAATGTTGTGTTTCATTATTATAAATAAAACACTTATTAATAAAACTCAGTCAGTTTACAATTTAAATAAACACTCACCTCCATATGTGTGTCAGTAAAACCATTTTCGTCCTCCATATTATTAATAAGTTTCTAGTATACAATGTCGTGAGAAATATCGAACGTCTGTATGTCTTTCAGTGAGATTTCTAACTAAATAAATTTGAAGTCATTAAATGTAAATTGCATTTCCCTCCAGCAAGATAATCATTTACTACGGACGGATGCACGAAGATTTCGCGATTAGTTGGAATGCTTCAACTAAAATAATCCTTGGCTCTCCTAAAATTTCCAGGTCACCACTTTGCCTTTTGCTTCGATTAATTTTCTTGCTTGCAATAAAACTCTTGGTTGATTTTGGCAAGTTATCAGTTTTGATAATTGAATCTGGAATTGTTGTCGTCGATTTTGCTGAGCGAGCAAATATGTTTATAGCTTGAGTAAACACATTACTAGAACAAATAGAAACAACAGATACATTAGACAAACGATTTTTTTTTATAAAAGGTTAAGCACAAATCTATTATTATCATTTGAAAAATGTATCAACTTTTCTTAAGGCATTCCTTTTTCGTGAGTATCGAAGACTTAATATTTATTTTCTTTGCGTATATAATTTTTAAATATCTACAAGTAATTGGAATTGCTAGTACTTATACGGATAAGGCACAGCTTCTTTGATTGATTATACTTTTCTATTAAACATAGTTTTTTAACAACTTTCTCTGTATTCGTACCAACACTCCGGGAATATAAAGTATTATTATACCACCATTAGGATATTATATTTACTTTAAGAGAATCTAAATTATCACACAATAAATAATCACACCAATCTGTAATTAATACTAATGAAGAAGTATTTTTTTAATATGTAAAACTAATAGACTAATAAATGAAATATAATTTTGGTATGTCAAATCTATGAGGGACAATAACAACGCTTCATTGTATAATAACGTGGACTCACTGTCTGGTTTCGGTTACCTACATCTGCACCCTTCATTTCCTTTATCTGACATCTTTACTGCTTATGAGAAAATTTACGAGTATTACTTATTCCACCTCGATTGCTAGAAGCTAAGACGAAGGGTAAAATAGGTTGATAAGGTATCCATGTGTGAACATGACATTGAAGAATAGTATGTGATAATTATTTAAACTGTTATTGCTGCATAATTTTAGTACGCGAATCGAGTAAAACTTCCCATGTACATACATATATACGTAACTCAGTATAACCACGAGCTCTACCACAAATACAAGGAGCCTAATGTCATTAATACTATTAAAATTAGATGCTTACGGTGGCAAGAAATGTGGAAAGAATGGATGCAACCAGAGCATTCAAACGTTTACTGTATGGAATACCTGAGGGGTAAAGAAACTGAAGCAGTAGAACTCACAATGAAAGACTTCAATTGCAACTAGTGTAGGTAATATATTGAAATTATTTACATCATAATAGATCATTATCGTTACTACAATCTCTTGAGACTTTTGCGAAACAGTTTTCAAATTAATGGAAGTGATGGAATACTAATTCTACTTTAATTTCCGCCAGAACCGACTTACGATTTTAATTCATCTATTACTAAGTAGAATCAGCATGAAACTTAAAGAAGCTCGCAAGTTTGTAAATTTAGCATGAAGCTTTTCCGGTACCGTGTATAATCGGTTAGAAATGCAACGGATTATGAATATAAATTTAAAGGAGGGAGGGGAATTTGCCAAAGTGTTTGCCAAGATGTTTGCGTTGGTTGGTTGCTTGCGATAGAAATAAATGAATTAACGTATCTCATTTTTATGTATAAAAATGGGTGACTATTTAATATGTTTGTATCTTAAACTGGGAATAAGTGAAGAGAACTCAACCCCTCTTGGTCTCGTGAATTTAATATAATCTCTCTCATTTGTTGAGTCACCTACTGTACAACAAAGGAAACTTACTGAAACCGCTATCGAATACTTAAAAACATGATTGTGGTATTTTGTAAAGAATAAAAAAAAAATTAAGTCAGATTCAGTCCAGTATTTGCTCGGAAGAACGACACACAGTTAAGTATTGATGTTTAAAAAATGGTCATTGGTTGGATAAGAAATAAAAATTAAAGGTCTATCGGGTAAACTAGCTTTATTTCTACTTTATCATTATCAATAAACTGTGGCATTCTATTGCTGGACTCCTTAATAAACGAGAAACCAGATCTTGGCCTAAATTGGACGGGTAAACGTGCAGTCTTGACCAGCCGCCTCGTGGAGTACCATCATGCCAGGAGGCGTCTTACACGCGTTGTCAAGATGCAGTCTTCACTGAAACACTCGTATACTCCAATGGTTTCTGGTTGACCGATAAAATTGACCTACTCTAAATGATATCTTGGTAACATTGGTTCTCCGGATTTCTTCATTTTGAACAGAAAAACTTCTAGCACAGTCCCTTTTATAGCTCTTTGAGTGACTCTTAGCTTATGGAACAGACACACAGCCAAAACTTTCGAAGACTTTGTCCTCGGGCTTATAAGTGACGAAAAGGAATTAAAACAAACGATTATTTATATTTAATGGTTGTTGGTTGACCGATAAAAGTGACCTTCTTCAAATGATATGTTGGTGACATTGGTTCTCCGGATTTCTTCGTTTTGGACAGAGAAACTTCCAGCACAGTCCTTTTTATAGCTCTTTGAGCGACTCTTAGCTTATAAAACAGACTCACAGGCAAAACTTTCGAAGACTTTGTCTTCAGGCTTTTGAGATATAGGTGACGAAAAGGAATTAAAACAAAATTCATGATATTTAACATAATAGGAGTTAAATGAAGTTTATAAAGTAATTTCTCACTTCCGAACATGAAACAAATTCGATGCGCCAAGCTCCGCAGTGAATGCGAGGACAAATTTCTGTGAAACAAAAGCTTGAAACGTGATAAAGTGTCAGTCTTAAATTATTTGCGAAGTCGGAATATGAATAATAAATTTATTTATTTCCACGAGCACTCTTTTCATTCAGGTACACAGAAATGAAAACTTAATAGGTTAATTGATGAAGTTATCGCTTTTGGAGTCAGTGGTCGTGGGTTCGATTCACACTTAGGAATAAATGAATGTATGGTCTGGGATTTATTTTTATACGGCACTAAATACTAGTAGCAAATGTAAATTATAAGTTGCAATAAAACAATTAGGCATTTCAATTACGATATAAAATGATAGAATCGATGCCGCACTATTGAAATGAACATTTTCCTAACATAAGCATAATTAGCTTAGTTACAATCATTAATAGGCAGAGTAGGAATGAATGATGAAAGCTATAACAGGACTAATGATACGATCTAATCTAATCTAATGGAAGAATGAACTACAGGTTATGTAATATGTATATATATATATATATATACATAATTTATATATATTCACGCCTATCCCCCGCAGGGGTTGGCAGAGACCACAGAGCTCCATCCGCTATCATTCATTGCAGCGAAACGGCTCTCCATTAGTCGCGAATTAGGTTTATTAAATTCGTCTTAGTGAATCCCACGAGCCGCAAGGGAGGATGGAGGTCAGCCCCAGCAAAGCCCTGCATGCTGAGGTAAGGCACCATAGTACCCGGGGGAGCCCGATCCCGGGACGGTCGGCACGCTTTCGACTAGGCTCGCCCCTTAGCCACGCATCCATTTGCACGGCAGACCATGGATTGGCGGAGAGGAAGGGAAAGGAAAGGGCAGGAAAGGAAAATAAATATATATATATATATATATATATATATATATATATATATATATATATATATATATATATTTATATACATGTAATAATTATATATGTATATTATATTTATATGTATGTAGACATATATTTATATGGAAGAAGGAACTACACACTCTAGCACCGCTCTTTACTAGGAAACCAATTGTTTTTGTTGTGTAATTAAATTCACGATCGTATTGATCCCTTGAGAAGACCCCTAATAAAGAAGATGATTAATAATTATATAACCACTTTTAATGAGTTGAAACATAAGTTTTCCATTAATTTCAAAGTGTATTTTTAAATTGCATTGTTTTTCTTTGGTTTTATACGTATATACGTTTTTAAATATTTTATAATAGTCTGTTTAAAAATTCAAAACATTAAAATAAATGTTATATAGTTATGTAATTATACCGATTAATGACCCTAAGGGGAGAGGTTTTGGGAGTTTTAAACTGACTTTTTGGTTCGCCTCTTTGAAATAATATTAACAATAATTTTAATTAAATTTTAGTTAATGTAATATATGCTTATTTTAAAATGCTGCTTATTGTCTGATCTAAAGCTCAACCTTCTCCAAAGTGAAAATGTTTTCTTGTTCACCGTGTAACTAAAATAAATAAATAAATGTAATTAAATATGAAAAAATGGTATTGTATTACATGTATATTTTCTAAAATTGCTTGTAATAGCGATCTCCGGGGTGTCATTTTTTAGAAATGCCACTGAAATTGGCATTTGTTTAAGTTAAGCATTCCCAATGTGCACATTTAATCCTCGCTATGTTAAATGTTGTTGAATTTTATGTCAACTAAAGCAATTAAGTATCATCATACTACTTGAAAGTACCCAAGACACACATTAAGAAATGTCTCAGAATTTGAAAATGCGCCGACGTATTATTTTTAAATTTTTTGAATATCCCGTAAGAACCTTATGTTTTACAAGGGAACACAGTCTAAATCATTCCTCAAAATGTTTCCTCGTGAAATTTTCGATATTAACCCGAATAAATTGATAGACATGCCATTAGATCACACATTATACAGGAATAAACCATCTAAAAGTAATAATTAAAAGTAACAACACATATTTAAAAGACCAGGAACGCTTCCGTGACTCCTGCGGTGTCGCGGTTGTGTACGGGCGGCGTTGATTGCTGTCCATCAGATGACGCGCTTGCTCTTTTACCCTCCTATACGGTAAAAAAGGTGGTACACTTGCTCATAAGTATCTCTATACTAATACATACATATATAATTTTTTAGATTTTCATTTAAAGTATAGGGAGTTAGTTGCCTAGGGAAGCAACTCCCTATACCTATTTAAAAAAAATACCAAGGTGCGCCATACTGCAGATGCTTTATTTACGTTACGGGAAGGATCATCACTCTTCTGCTCCCATTACTCATAAGTAATGGGAGAAGAAAAAGAGTGATATTGTGTGGTTGGCAGTGTCAACGTTAGTGACCATGGTGAGTTGTAGGACAATTTGCTGACAGCTGTTTCTCGGTAATTAATTCATTATACACTTATTTGCAAACACACGATATTATTTTCCCGAGTAAACGAAACCAATCTTGAATCCTTGAATATGCCCAATTTGTGAGTAAAGCTAATTTCCAGGAGTGGATTTGACGGCTGTATTGATTTACTGATTGGTTTATATCATAAGTTTAGATTTACTTTTTTATATTTAATAAATAAGACTTATAATATTTAATAGTTTATATAAAATGTTAAAATATATGTAATAATTATTTGGGCTGACTTTATTTTTCATTTTACTTTTGTTCTCATTTTACTTAGGATTAGTTATCGTGACCCATTTTAATTTAGTCACAATTTATAACTTATAAAAATGTACCGTTACTTAACATTTTGAAACGGTTTGCCTTTTTTTTTCCGCCTTTAACAATTTTTACCTTTTAAAGCAAACAACTGTTCTTTATTTCTTTCTTCTTGAACTGGTTTTGAATATTAACAATGTTATTCTATAAAAATATCCGTAAAAAAATATTGAAATTTTTTTATTTATTTATTGATATAATTTTTACAAGCTTATTTATTTTTTATTATATTTTGTAGAACATACCAAATATGAAATCATAATGAATTATATTAAATTTAAGTTGTTATAAAAAATAAGGATTTTCATTTTTATAGTAAATTGATTATTTATCGCTTATCCTATTTATTACATAGCAAATCAAAATTATTTATATTTTCTACAAAAAAGTTTGTTTAATTTTTCAGACATATTGCCGCTATTGCTTTCTATTGTTTTCTGGATTAAGTTTTGAAAAAATGCTGTTACATAAAACGAGAAAAAGAAGTTCGAAAGCAAACTTGAGTCGATTCTAAAAGCAGTATATATGTATTTCTTTAAAAGACGATGTGGTTCGCCACCCGTCACGTCCTGATTCCCACGAGGGCGAGAAGCGACTAGCGGAGAGGCGTTTCGTTTCGATGAATGTAAGAAGAAGGATGGATGAAAAGATGGATGAGTGTGGAGGAAGCAAGGAAGGTGTTCCTGCCTACCCCTATGGGAGACAGGCGTGAAAATATGAATGGCAAGCTACTTTTTTATACTACTTGAATTCTTGTTAACCATTCCCACTAAAACTATTGTTAGTGCTAGGATATGATTTACATCAATAATCCAATCGATCTCATGATATCAGATGGTATATCCAAACGTTTCCAACTGAGCTATTAATGCTTAAATTAATAGAGTGGCAACTACATATTTATTTTGCAAATGGATTGTTAAGTTAATGGATTTGTTAAAAATTGAGTTATATAAATATATACTCAGCCAAACAATAAATCCTGCAATTTCCGGCGAACTGCTAGATATTTGAGTAATTTTAAAAACCCAATTTGTATATTTAATTTGGTCACAAAAGCAATGCAAATGTTAAGCTCGAGACACGCTCTACACAAACCAAAAAAACATTCAATTAAAAACGTGTCAGGCATTGTAGACCAAATTATACTGTCACGTGATGTTATGCATAACAATATAAAATGCTTTATTTGAGAATGACAAATTTTTATTATAAAGGTTTTTTGAGGTTTCTCAGAAGTACATGACATTAAGTATTACGTATGTATCTAAGTTACCGCAATTTATTTTGAGTTTACTATAATAATTTTAGTTTGAGATAGCTTCATGGTTACAGTACTTGGGCTTATGCCTATGTTACAGATAATCTCTTTTTATGTATTTTATGGCTGTAAAAACCAATGTTGGAGTACAACACATTCAGCTGCAGATCTGACGTAAGAGTGTTGTTGAGGTTGATAGCGAGCCACCTTGGTGGATTTTCCTTCTCCTGTCCACGACAGCTCCAAGCTAGGCTTCGTCGCTAAACTTATTATACCACCCTCTAGGAAACGTTATAGATTACTCATCCACTCACCAGCACCCCTGTTCTAGCCACAGTAGTCAATTTTAAAGGGTGCTATTTTTCTTTGCATTCGCGATGGACACATAGTATTTACAATTTCGTTTGAAGGATACCTAAACAGGAACGTGCAGTTGCACTTGTAATATGCTGCAAACTGTTGCTGCTCCTTAATCCTGGAAATCTGCGAAAACGATGGGAGATGCATCATGATAGCAAGAATAGAACTACACTTACAAGGATACCTTACGGATCGTATAAAGTAATTCATCTAAGGATTAACTGTCCCGTCAAAGCATCACTCTTTTAAATACATCAAAAATATTTTTATGTTCGTAATTCAATTTGGCACGCGTTAAAACCTATGCATTTTACTTCTCGTTATAATAAAGGTAGGCAAACGAGAAAGCGGGTCTGATGGTAATCACCGCCACCTGGGTATGATTGCAAAACCTAGGACATTGAAGACCTGTCGTCTTACTTAGGATAATATGTGAGTAGGCGAAGAGCGACAAGGGAAGAAAATGGGCTCCGATTATTTAAACTCGGTCAAAAATAGCCACATAACGCTGTTATTCTGGGAGCGAGCTGGCCCGTTTATATAGTACTTATTGTTCTACTAGCAATAAATTGTGAAGAAGTCGTTGTTAATAAAAACCAATAAATCAAGCTAAGGTTATATGGTAATGATTAGTAGTAATAAGTGGGTTACAATAGAAACAATAGCTATTGTATTTTCGCGTTACCGAATTTAATTTCAGCAGGTATTGTAACGTACATCTAGAGGAGATTAGTGTTCGATAGCAGAATTGTATTCATTATTCAAATTGCTTCAGTCTTTGAATTGTTCAATTGTAACGAGTATTTTAATAAATAGGAGTAAATTAGCACAACTATATATAGCTATGAGAAATATGATTACTCATGAAGGTCTGAAACATTGGAAGGGATGAGAGAAGACTTTTATAAGTGTCAATACGGAGCAGATGTACCCCATTATATATTAGTATTTACCCGTGTAGTTTGTACAAAGTATTTCAGTGACAGAGTCCTCGATCATGTCTCTCCAGCGGTACCTGGGGCACACTACAGGACGTCGTTCAGTTGGGCGCCCCACTTACGCTTTACTTTACGCTACGATACTCCCCCATCCTCTCAACGTGGCCCAGCCAACGAAGTTGATGAGCCTAAGTCACTCCCATTACATTGGGTTGGGCTACCAGATGCTCGATTTCGGCATTATGTCGATTTCACCAACTGCCATCATCACTCTTGGTTGGGCGGATTGTCGCGGATTCGATCCATATTATATCGGAATAAATATATGTATGGCCTACAGATATTTATTTCGAGTCTGTTAACCCCGCCAATCCACATTGGATAAGCGTGGAAATGGGGAGGCCAGTGTTTATCAGCGAGACATATATGGGCTGTGAAAGAAAAATGTTATTTTGGAGCACAGCTCCGGAGAGGAGAATATATTTCAGGTCTACACATTTCTTAAAGGCCGGCAATGCTTCTGCAATGCTATGACACTGAGGATGTCTATAGGCGGCAATAATTACTTTTCTCTATCTCTAAAAATATCCTTTACAGTTCATTGTTGATTTTTCACCTTCTTTAAAAGTGAGGGGTTTTGCTATAATCTTCATGCTTTGCAGACAGATTGGGGTCACAGATTTATTTTATGATTTACGGTTATCCTGTTGGTCATTCTACGATATTTATTCTCTTAGTCTCATCTAAAGAACATTCGTCCACTATTGTATACCGGAATCACACACGCTTTGTAATTGTTTGATTAATATATTATTAATGGAGTTAGGCGTTACTTTGCGGAAATCCATCACTATATGGACAGTCAAAAGTTTTACTTAGCTAAGATCCGCGACAAGCAAAACAATAACAGAAAATTAATAGTGTGTGTTTTTCCGTTGGGTTTAGTGGATTTATTTGAAACTTAAACCAAAAACTTAACGAAAATCGGCCATCAACTCTCCACCCATCAACCACTATACACAACGCCAAACACACACTATCACTTTTCCATCTTGTACACGACACGTGTTTCGCCCCAACACGAGGCATCTTCAGCTATAGTAGACTCTACGGAAGACAACCGAAAAGTCTTTTCGGTAAGTTTTTGGTTTAAGTTCCAAATAAATCCACTAAACCCAACGGAAAAACACACATTATTAATTTTCTGTTATTGTTTTGCTTGTCGTGGATCTTAGCTAAGTAAAACTTTTGACTGTCCATATAATGATTAATATATGTTTTATAAAACTGACATTTCTAAGAATACTAAATAGTGGTCACCTCAGTCGATTCGGTTAGTATATACATAAAATTGGGTGATATTGTACTAAACTTAAAAAGTTTTCTATTTCAACCAAGACCGTAGGTAGGCGCCTGGGGTAACAGAAGCTTGGGGGTTTTACAAACCCCCACCCAACCTCCTGATATGTCAAACCAATCCACCATTTTATACATACTATTTTAATATATAAAGTCTAAAATACTCTTTTGAACTAGTAATTAATTACATTTGTATTTATGTAAAATTATATAAATATACGTTTAATTTCCGTGGTCTAGAGCTCAACTACTCCACTCAAGTAAGAAAGAGCACCCTCCGAAGTGAGTTCCTGGCTACGGTCGTTTTCAACATCTATTATATTTAGGCTATTATTTTTTTATATACATATTCACGCCTATCCCCCGCAGGGGTTGGCAGAGACCACAGAGCTCCATTCGCTACCATTCATTGCAGCGAAACGGTTCTCCATTGGTCGCTTCTCGCCCTCGTGAGAATCTTTTTATTATGCTATTATTTTTGAACATATGAATACAATTTGTGTAAATAAATGTACACGCACGAGGAAAACGTACCGGGAAACTATAAGTATACAAAGGATTCAGAATGGTTCAGTCACCACGGTTCTGAGCTAAAACAATTGGTAATTACTACTCGGATATTTGACACGGGTAAAATTACCCAATTTGCTTCGTCTGTCCAGTTGCCTGCAAGTATCGAAGCACTTGTTAAAACGTTCAGGTAATCGAAACTATATTTGAATACTGGCAATATTCAGCAAGGCACGGTATTGTTTAACGTTATTGTATTATCCCGGCGGCGCGAGTCGGACCAGCTAACGTTGTTTCCAGTTTCGGCGAAATAGCTCCCTCTTTATTAACATTATTTTTGCCTTTTATTAATGTCGGTTAATTCTAAAGACAAAATTTAAAATGATCCACTTACATTAAGATTATATTAATTTCATGTGAGATATTATTTAGTGCATATAACCTGTTTTTTTTATGGGATAGGAAAGCATACAAGAAGGCGTGTCACCTGATGGAAAGCAATCAACGCCACCCATAGACATCCGCAGCGCCATAGGCAGTGCGGAAGCGTTGCCGACCTTTAAGGAAAGTGTCATTATGGGAGTGTAGTGGAAGGGAGAAGGTGTTGGGCTTCCGGAACTCAGCCGCTCACCGTACGAAGCACGGTAGCTAAGCTACCAATCAGGCGCTGGTTTTCTGCGCGAGTGTGGTACGTCCCTGGGCGAGCCGGCCCATTCATGTTTCAGACAAAGATTATGTCATTCTTGGCAAAGTATTCGTCTGCAGCGAGGCTTTACCACTATTACTGTGCAACCTTTAGTGTGAACAAGAATTTTGCTTTGCAATGCAGTAAAAATTAATTTACGACCTCGAGGTCAATGTCTAGCAGTGAGCTGTTATATAATTACTTTTTAGCATAATAAAACAAAATTTAACAATTTTTATATCATATAAACCCTAACGTCTACGCCTGCTTCAATTCTATCTTTCGCTTATTTAATAGATTTATAACAACATTAATTACGCAATAAATGAATAAATTATTACACATATAATTAATACAACTACAAATTACAATATAAATTATCATATAACGGGAACGTGACACGACAAACATGGTCCTGGCTAATTATGACATGACGTCACACCAACAGATGTGCACGCTAGATTTATGAGCCCGTTAAAAACTTTCCATCACACGCAACATGAAAGTTCTCTGGGTTATATATTTTCCTAATACCTACGGAAGACATTTGTGAATGTAAACATAATCTATATATATAAAAATCAATCGCTGTTCGTTAGTCACGCTAAAACTCGAAAACGGCTTGACCGATTTGGCTAATTTTGGTTTTAAATTATTTTTGGAAGTCCAGAGAAGGTTTAAAAGTTGAGTAAATATGATAAAAATATTAGGAATATATAATATTAAAAGCAAAAATTTCGTTTTCTCTTAGAAACCTGTCAAATGTTTGATGTTTATTTTGTAAGTAACTAATCGTTGTGACGTGACTATTTTTGAGTAACATTATGTGTAATTAAAAATAATAATAAAACCTAAATCATATCGAGTATTTTTTTATTGATTACGATTTCTTTTTGTTCCTGTTAAGTTTTGACCACATTTTTTACTAAAGTTGAAACATTCTGCAATTATCGTTCAGCTTTTTTATTTATTGATTCTAAGGCGGTACGAAGTTTACCGGGTCAGCTAGTGTTATATATAATTTTATATGATACATATATGCTGCGATGTAGTTCCCGGCATAGAATAGGGCCACTTCACTTCTAACAGTGGGCTTCGTACAAGGCAAATATGGGAGAAATTACCAGTAGATAGGTAAGGAATCTACTTGAGTAATAAAATCCAATCTGCGATCCCGAATCCGCTCGCCAAGTGAGGGGATTACAGCAACGCAGTGCAGTGGATTGTTACGGTTGTATTCACGATGAAGATATTATATTATAAAAGTTATTGTTATGGTTTTTATGGAAAAGATAAGTAAATCAAAAAGCGAATTACAAAGGACTTGTTTTATTTGAACTTTGATTCATGTGATTGCTTTTGAAGAATCCCATATATTACACTTGTGAAAAAAAAAAAAAATAAAAACTAGAATATAAAAGT
Organism: Baronia brevicornis; assembly: GCA_031353405.1. Taxonomy (NCBI): domain Eukaryota; kingdom Metazoa; phylum Arthropoda; class Insecta; order Lepidoptera; family Papilionidae; genus Baronia; species Baronia brevicornis. The sequence continues at coordinate 68,722 of JASFAT010000697.1, forward strand.
AGATTATAAAATAAATTAAGTCAAACGATTTTATTAACACATTAAAGTAAAAACGTGGTTAACCCTTTCGGTACGGACGCATTCTACGTCTTGCCGTCCCCGCTGACCGAGCAGTCGCAGCAAGCGTCCGTACTTGCGGAACAACAAGCAAGCGCCCGTCAGACGCACAATACCACGCTATCTTACGCAGAGCGAGTGCAGTCGCTCGTAAAAAAAATGCTTAAAAAATTATAACATAATGCAATAGAAAATATTTGCTCATTTCGTCAGTTTATTATTAGGCAGCGTAAAACAAGTGCAAAATACTTGCGATGGATTACCATGGAGATAACATATATATTCTGCTCATGAAGAGTCGTGAGTGACCTAAGTCACCGTTCGTACATAACGAGCGTCAAATGTTGGGTGACCATAGTCACCGCTCGTACAGAGCGAGCGTCAGGCGTCGGGTGACTATAGTCACCGCTCGGACAGAGCGAGCGTCGGGCGTTGGGTGACTATAGTCACCGCTCGGGCCCAAAGGGTTAAAGTAAATCTGCGTAAACTGCATAACGCCCTATGTTTAATTTGAGTGTTTTAATAATTATTTACTATCAGGATGGTAAGTATAAGAAGTCTTCTCCACTGATGGATATCTAAAATACCGAGGACATCATAGACACGTTGCAAAACTTATGTACTAAGATTTTAAGATGTAAATAATGTTAGAAGAAAAGGAAGAGGAGAAGAGAGAATCATGGAAAGTGAAAATAATTTAAGCCTCCAGCCCTTAGAGCTCAACGAACAAAGCGCAGTAGCGGAGCTACTACTCAGAATACAGTTTCCTGCAAAAGTGTGGTACTTCGGCGAACAAGCTGAGAAATTCATATGAAAATGACTCAAAAATATTATGAATAAAAGGACACTAATTTAAACTCTACAAAAAGAAGAGAACAGAAAGAGGTTTTGACTAAGGTTTTCATGGTAATGTGCCATTTATTTTTAAAACTATTTTTAAAAAAAATGATACTTAAAATAAGGTCCGAAATCAGTAAACTTCCAATAAAGACCTTCGCTTTGATTTCAATGAACCATAATATCCATCTATTACAATATAATGACTTTATTGAAGTCCATTCCCATATTTCCTTCAATTAGCGATAGACCTTTGAAAGTCGGACATTGTTATTAAAATGAAGTTATAATGATAGATGAATCGAAATTGCGATGAAGCTTTAGCGAGTTGTTTTTGTCAAGCTAGAAAAGGTTTTTAACATATTACAATCAGTTTGCTAAGGTGGTGTCCGAGTTCTTACCTAGTTTATGGCAGGCTTTTTTTTTTATGGCGTCAGCTGATAACTTTTTGCCAGTGTCAAAGATGGACAGACTTATATGTTATTGTATTTCACGAGAATTTGTGCAGTCACCTACGCCAAACGGAAGCCAAATATAAGGGATGGGTGGATTGAAAGATTATTCTTATTTCAGAGCGGTAATAACAGGCCGAAAGAGCAGCAGCATCCTGATAGGAAGTCAGGAAGGAACAGTTAAACTACCTAGACTTGTATTATTGTATTTACCTAGTTGTTCAACCAATGATGAGAGCAGTAGGGAAGATCAATCTAATCTGGTGTTTATTTTCCGTGTATGAAAATATTGTACTCACACATTGGTTTTTGCGTATGGGAAACAGACGATATGTATGTATGTATGACTCCGAATGCAGTAAATTTGGCATTGAGCCACTCAGATCATATTAGAATATATTGGATAAACAAAAATCTCAATATAAAAATTATCAAGAAATAAATTACTACCCTCAAATATTTATTTTTTGTTTATAAATGAACAATATGTATTGTATATGAATATTGCTTTTGTATTTTGATTGCATAAACCGCGTACATACGCGCTGAATGTAACATGCCGCTAAAAGCATTCATCCATCCACAGACTGATGGCGCGGAACATCGTTTAACTTCACGACTGAACATTAAGTGTTACTCTTGAAACCAAAAATGTATGAAATAGATTTTTCTGTCTATTCATCCAAGCAGGGCTATCAATATTAACACGATTGCTGAAAGTCCTATTTCTTCTTGTTAAGTCATAGAAACTAGATGAGAAATTTATTGTCATCAGTAAAAAATAAATAACAATTTTTGTTCATTCTATCAAACATCAGTCCGCCAATAATCAAACTTTTCTCACCATTTCGTAATTTATTTTGTGTTTTATTTCTGTGTTCCTAGTTCGTAGTCGGTGAGCCTCAGTCACTTCTATTATATCGGGTTGGGCCACCAGATGCTCGATTTCGTCATTTTTTCGATTTGGTCAACTGTCATCATCACTTTTGGTTGCGCCCAGGATTGATTGATTTTGATCACATTGAGAGGATAGGCGAGGATCGCGCAGTCAAAAGAGCGTATATGGGTCGCCCAACTGGACGATATCCTGTGGAGCGCCCCAAGTACCGCTGGAGAGACATGATCAAGGATGACTTGCGCAACCTTCAAGTCTGCAACTGGCAGGAGGTAGCGCAGGAGGGGGCACGGTGGCGTAGGATCTGTTCGGAGGCCAAGATCCATTTTGGGTCGCTGCGCCAACAAAGTTAGGTAGTAGTAGTAGTAGATTTTTATTCTTTATCTGCGCTAACGATAAGTGAAAGTATCGTCGATTTAATGTTTATAATATACTATACATATGACGTCACTCAAAAATGTAAATAAGTAAACAACACACGTAGTCATTGAAGTAATAAAACTTCATGTTCCCTTTGATAAAGTACAAAATATAAGTATAACTCTAAGCCGTGAGTCGTTCGGAGCACTCTCCATTATCATTCCGAAATATTCGTCTCCCTTCACGATAAATTTATGAAACGAAACCCAAAATGGAACGCCGATCCGGGAAACTTTCAATAAAAGCCCTTCCATTTCAATACGCAAAGTGTCCATTCATAAAATATGACTCTATAGGGTTTTACACAATTTTCTCGCAAAATATGGGTGCCTTTTGCGATTAAAGACAATTCTTCGAAATTGTTTGACTTGTAGGTTAAATATTCTTGTTACTATAATAGAATTGTTGTAAAGAAAGAGATCGAAAATACGACATTTATTTACAAGTCAATTAAATTTTTTTTAATTAAATTAATGTATATAAATGCAATTTAGGTTAGGGAGTATCTTTGCCTAGCCGCAGTACCTATTGGTACACGGGCACGCGACCTCGGCCTCCCGAGCTACTACTGTATCACGCCTTGTCTTCCGTTGCGGTAGTATCATATCCCTATCATCCTGTCTAAAGCCACCATTCCTTTTCTCTGCCTTTTCCATTCTTCTCTATCCTTTTACCTTCCTCTCCGCCAACCCACAGTCTGCCGTGCCAATGGATAAATGACATAGCTAGGGGCGCGATTAGTCGCAAGCGTGCCGACCGTCCCGGGATCAGGCTTCCTCAGGTACTATGGTGCTTTTCCTCAGCATTCGGGGCTCTACTAGGTCTGACCTCCATCCTCCCTTGCGGCTCGTGGAATTCACTGTGATGAATTTTAATATGCGATATGTATATTTAATATACAATATGTATTTAAATTAATTTAAATGTATGTTTGTAATATAGGATTAACTAATGTCTCTATATTCATAGTTTCAGATGTATTTGCGCAATATATGAGTCCAAATACAGACTTTGTTTTCTCTATTTCAGTCTACCCAGGCTAATCTCTAAAATAGCCGAGTCATTTTTTATAAACTTTTAATAAACAGATTAATAAATTGTTTTTTTCATACAGTACCTTACCGACTAGCGAAAGTTGGCAACCAATTCAACAAAACTATTTCATCTTTAGCGAGGTGAAGCAGTTTGTTATCTACGTAATATTACGTAGTCAAGACTTGTTTCGGCTTTTCCATGACTAATAGAGGATATAGTCACTAAAAAAACCGAAAACGTTTAGCGATGCTCAGAAAAAAGTCTAAAAATTTGCGAGTTGTACATAGTATCCATTATCATCATCGCCACTTTGTCTTTTTTTTATGGGATAGGAAGAAAAATCTTTAAATAAAGTAATACTTGCAAATAACATATAATTTATAATACATGTAAGTATATAAAATATATTAAACGTATATGTGTATAAACAAAAAAAAAATTGAAACAAGGAGAAATTAGAGCATTTAAAATTAATTTCGTGTGACATTAATTTGGCTTTTAAAGAATTTGCCGCAGTCATTCCAATTTGCCTTAAAATTTTCCCCCATTTAAAAGTTTAAAAGGCAAAAGTATAAACTTTGCGTATAGCGAGGATTGGACAAAGTTCTTTTTTCATTAAATTCTAGAAGCTATTGTTGTTAAAAATTGATAAAATATCAATTTACGTTAATAACAAAGATAAATAATGAATAATAAATCTTGGAAGTTCAGAATTATTTTAAACTTCCTATTTGATGTTTCTATCGTACCGGCTAACAAATCATCAACAGCTTACAGTCCAAAGTTGAACATAGGCATCGTGCCTTCCGCCTTCCAGACTTCTCCCAAGGCCCACCACTTTACTCTTTCTTTAGCTTCAAGCGTCCAGTTTCAGTCAGCCGCTCTGCATTGATCGTCTCTTCATATAGTTGGCGTCCCACAATATGTTTATTAGGAAATTAAGAATTATAATTGGCTATTAACATTTTTTCATATTTTTTTCTGCCATCCTGACTATAATGTATCACCAGTCTAAACCAAACAATTTTTTTAATACTATGGCTATCAAATAGTTATCTGAAAGAGATCGCTATTAGCGATGAGACCGCCATTTGTATATAAACAATATTACAATCAATAATTGTATCTATCTATCTACAAATGAACATTTATTCATTTAATTTGTGTTACGAATTACGTAGAAGTTAGATAAAATAAGGAAAATGAATTTTGAAGGCCACTTTGTGAATAAATGAAGGGTAAAACCGGGCACCCTTTTACTGTGAGTTTTTTCAGAATGCGTGACGATATACTCTTGTCGGGGATCCGAGTACTAAAAGTCACCACAGGTGAAATGTTTACTAATGTGGTATAAGTGAGCGACTTATGAGATTATTCTCCATTATTAAAAAGGATTGTTACTTCGAAACTTAATCGTTCGTTTAACGATCGAACGACGAAGATAACCATGTATTTTTTTTTATTTATATTTATTTTTATTTTATTCACGCCTATCCATCCATATGCCATCCGTTGGCACGGCAGACCGTGGAGGTGAGGAAGGATAGGGAAGAAAGGAAAGGGCAGGAAAGGAAATGTGCATTGGGGAGGTTACCAGACTCGGAATAAATATTTATAAATCCATACATATATTTATTCCGATGCGGGAATCAAACCCGCGACCATTGACTCCGCGGGCCGCTGAGCCAATCGATCGTGGCCCGCGGAGTCGTGAGCGACCCGTGGAGCGCAATCGTAACCGTGTAGTAAACGAAATAATAAATTTTGAAGTAAACGAGTTCTTGAGTTGTAAACGTTTCTTGAGGAACGTAGTAGGGGATGGTTTCCAGTAATACGGAGAAATATTTTGCGCAGGACGGCAGGCAGATACTGGTTGCGTAAAGGTTGGAGGGGGCCCGTGTCCGATAATCTGTCACTTGTTTTATATCTGTTGCTGGTGCCAGTGGCTGTTGACGATTATGAGCCATTAAATAAATAGAATTACATTAAAAAATATAAGAGTTTATTCTTTATTTAAACGTTATTTACTTAATAAATGGTTTAGTTACAGATGGTCTGCTTATGATTTTTGATTCTTAACTGTATACCGTTATGGAGCGGATAAACATAATATGTGTAGATTTGTATTTTTTTAATTTCTACAAATATATACATTGTAATTGTTTTTATTTATTTGCACAACCTATGAAGCGATTTAAATATAAAATGGTTACGTATGCAGTAATTTCTTCAATTTTTAAATCCAAACAAATACATGATTTTATTTTAATATTTAAATTCCAACTTCTTTGAACAAGCAAAATCTTTTAATGGGAAATACAATTTGATATCAATTCGTTTCTTTTTCTGTTTCGAAAATGCGTTTTATTATTTAGTATTAACATTTTTACATTTTTATATAGATCTCTCTCTGATCCTTCATGACTGCAGATCACAATCACTAGTCTTTACGCAGCGGTCCGTCAGGTTTTTGCTTACAAGAACTTGGAGGACTTATTCTGCTTCAGTTGGTTGGGCTACCTGATATATATATATATATATATATATATATATATATATATATATATATATATATATATATATATATATATATATATATATATATATATATATATATATATATATATATATATATATATATATATATATATATATATATATATATATATATATATAAAGAAACAATTGTTAAAAAAATAATATGGATTATAATAAGAGTACATTAGAGGCCCTAAGGTCGTCACTTAAGTCTCGCAGCGGGCGACCATCAAGTGAAAACAGGTTTCATTTTTCCTGCCAGTATTTACGACGCCTCGGGGGGTAAACGCGTGGCATAAATTCACTCATTTTCAACACATTCGTTCCCGCACATATACAGTGAAAGTCACCTACGAACCATGTCGCTTTTCACTTAGCACACGAATATTTTTATGACTACATTACGTCTATACATACAATTTCAGTTAGTTTTATTAAATATTGTAAAGGTGTGTATGTCATTACTAAAACATACATTCATTCATTAAGTTCTTGATTCATTTAATCATCCATTTATTCTTTCATTTCGTGTGCTAAGTGAAAAGCGACATGGTTTGTAGGTGACTTTCACTGTATATGTATGTAGGTTATTTCATTTTGTTTATCACATGTGACGTGGTAAGATAAGATAGGTTTTAACAGCTGTCTCATTTCATGTCACTCCATACATATGTATATGTAATATAATATATCCTAATCGATATATAGTATAATGCACCTCAACAATTAAACAATGAAGCTGCATTAAAATGTAATGTAATGTAAATGTATTAAAATAAAAACATAACGTTAATGATGTAAGTAGCCGGGAAAAGTCCCGTTCTAATTCGAAACACACCGACGTTTATTTTAGCATCAGGAGAATGACGCGTCTCAGTCATTTGTAATGCAACTACTGTGTTGCTTGCTACGTGTAGCATCCGAGAATAGATTTTCTGAAACATACATTTTGTATCACTTGTTTTGCTTCTCGTGATCTATTAATATTTGATGCGAATTCGTAAATGCAATGTTTGATATCGCCTACATGTTTCAGACTTACTCTGAGAAACACGTAAAAGCATTACGTGAAGTATTTGTTAGGTATTTATATATTTCAGTATTATAACGGGATACAATAGTGAAAAAGCCGTTTTCGTTCTTTATTTTCAACTAACATACTCTAACGGTTTTTCATTGGGCGATAGTGCATCAGTATTCATTATTATTTTTTTATTTCATCCTTCTTGACTCCTCACCGGACTATGCCAAATCTTATACTCTTTGTGCGTAATGTACTTAAAGAGATGTATACAGATTTTTCTTCGTGTTCCTACTCTTATCATTTTCCATTTTAATTAATTTTTTACAATGAATTTGAAGTTATTTCTTTTACAGCCTACTAATCAGAATTCTAATGATCTAATCATCAGAATTTGTAAGTCTATATTAGTAAATTTACAACACAAAAGTAAGTAAGTGAAGTAAAACAACATAAAAGTAATTTTTATGAAACTATTTTTATCTTAGACAAAAAGAGATATTTCATAGGTAAAAACTAAGTATTCCATCGGATACGAAGGAATGTACAATAACCCAAATTGCTGGCCCAAGATTGATAGGACATCCCGACTCACAATAAATACCTACGTGTACTTATAAACAATACATATATTTATCCCTACGTGGGAATCGTATCTAAAACTGTTGACTCCGAAAGCGGTAACATCGCCTCTAAGCCGTCGTTTATACCATTTCACAATCCTTTTAATTTTTTTCTATATAAAGCAAAAAGTAAGAATGCTTGACAAATGGTGAGAACTTGAAGAGTTTTTGAATACGATATATTAATTGTTATTCACGTTGCCTAACACACTGCAATGAAAAACTGTTGGTAATCCAGTAATTTCAACAAAATTTCAGTTCGCCCGCGTATATTTTTCAACTCGCCACCCGTATAGTAATTGCTATACTGGTTTGTCACCACACTGAAAATATCTAGTATTTCCGAAATAGATGTGTCTGCCGATTCAACATCTGCATTCGGTTTTATGAATGTATCGTAATTTTGGAATATATTTGTGGATTAAAAATTCCGCAGTGTTCAGCTGACCGAAAATGGAGTTTATTTAAATAGTCGTTGTATATTTATGAATTGACCAATATGCGATTTACTTTTTTATTAGTATATAGTCAAAATGTTAATCACAAACAAGAGGATAGATTATTTATTTATTTATGGCCTTTGCTTGCTATTGCTATTATATATACATATTAAATTATCTTTCATATTAGTGAATCAAGCTTGTCCCACGATTAGGCGTAAGGCAGTGCAATCTAATACAGAAACGATTCCATTCGAAGTTTTGTTTAAACCAAGGGGTATTCAATTCAAGTAACGTGTGCGTGTGTGTGTGTGTCCATGAAAGGCCAGCAAAGCGTTTGTAACTTCTCCGGCGATGTAAATGTCTATCTATGGGTTGCGGTGATCGTTTACCATCAAGTGACCCAGATGTTCGTTTGTTTAGTAGAGGCATTACAATTCATGGCAGGTCACAACTAGGCCTACGTATACATATGTATATTGTAAGAACTTCATATTAACCTTAAGATATACATATTTTTATACTAATGTATTTCTCTTAAGAAATATGTAAATATGTTCAAGATATTGTCTGAACTTAATTTATGACCGTAAAATATTTCTTGATAAAAATAAAAAGAAAATTAAAAAGGAAAATATAATGCCCTTTCGTGCGAAATTATGTGACAAAATCTAATTTTCTCATTTCAGTGGAACAAGCCAAAAGCAAAGTACAGCCTTAAAGGTAATTTATGTCTACAAGAGGATTTAATTAGTCGAACAATTTCTAATTCCGTTTGTGCCTTGCCCAGCATAAAATTCCTCGTTGTATTATAAAAGTCTTAAGATTTTTCCGTTGACATAATAATGAAAACTAAGAAAATCCGAGAACGAGAAATATGTAGACATTAATTTCACTGTTTATAAATAGCTTTAAAACTCAAGAGTTCAAGCAGATGATTTTTGTAACATAAACCATATCTTATATGTATATGAAGTTTATTGAATTAAAAGACTACAGATGCCACTATATCGACATAATAATCGTAATAGTATGATAAATTTTTTAGAACACAATTTTTTGAACATAAGAATTATTATTTTTATTATTGTTAAACGCAATTACCTAAAAAATTTCATACATACATAGGTACATTTACATACATACATATCATTACACCCGTTTTTTGTAGAAGTAGGCGGGGACCACAGACCTCTGTCTGCTACGATCTTGGCGCACTTTTTTTGCTTCATCTACACGCATCACTCTCTTCATACAATCGCCTCGATTAAGGGTGCTTTTGACCTGGCCTTTTTTGAGAACTTCATCAATTTGGTCAAGGTATGTTCTTCTTGGTACCTCTTCCATCCATATTCGTATCATAAATTTCATTTATCAGTCTTCTTTCATCCATGTTCTCTAAGTGCACAAACCATCTAAGCATTTAAATACATTTTATTCCGGCTCTAAGTAAGAATAGAGTTTAATGACATCTATCTTGTGTCACTAAGTACACTAATGATGTTGTTTAAGATGCGGTATAATAAATGCTTAATGACGATATTCTGAGGGTGATGGTGTGGTACTCCCTAGTCGCGCTAGCCCATTCATGTGTTTATTTTGGACAGCCCATATATGTCCCTAATAGGCATGGGCTTTCCAATCTCTGGAGGAACGGACATTAACCTGCCACGCTTGTGCAATGCGGATTGGCTGGGTAATAATTCGGAATAAATATCTGTAGACCATACATATTCTGATGCGGAAATTTGCGACCCTTGTCTCCGTAGATGGGGGTCCGCCCACTGAGCCAATTCGTCGTCATTTCATTCATGCATCAATATCAGTCCGCGGCAGTCCACTGCTGGACATAGGCCTCACCCAAGGCGCGCCACCTAGCCCGATCTTCGGCTACACGCATCCAGTCTCTGCCAGCCGCCTTGCGCAGATCGTCGCTCCATCTAGCAGGAGGGCGTCCCACACTACGTTTGCCGAGTCATGGTCTTCACTCCAGCACTCGTCTACTCCAACGATTGTCGGTTCTCGGACAAACGTATCCAGCCCATTGCCATTCATGCATAGGTCTATTAAATTAGACTGTTTTGGCGATGTTTATTAATTCGATGATCCTTATTTAATGAAGCATATTGTAAAATAAATATTATTTGATAATTATCAATAGAATTCCTTAATGTTTATCGTAAACACAACACCCAATAATTCATAGAATTCCTGATTTTAACGATATAATGACATTAGTGGGCTTTGAGTGAGTGAATGATATAGATTCACTCACTCAAAAGCCACTTGTGTCATTATATCGTTATAGGTTATGAAAAAACAAGATCAAAAAGTGCCAAAGAATCGGGATCGCAATCCTTCGAATAAGTGTCGAAAAAAGCTGAAAAGTGCGATAATGCTCCTTCGATTACGTGTCGATAAATTGTGAGTGCGCCGTCGCTTTTCTGCGTCAACCAAATGCGTTGCGTTGTGGTATGCAAACGGTTAAAATAAAATGGTATACACTGATAACAAACCACGCATGGACCAAATACGGATGAGATTTCGGAAAAAAAAATATTTACATCGGAAATACCAATGTCGGTGGGGTGACTAACCAATACTGTAATTACATTACGAGTGGTGGATCGTAAAATATTTGTGGAACAACTACAATTCAATCGGAACACCCGCCTGAATGTTTTTATTACATTCAATTTGTATTTAAATTACAGTCGATAAAATTGTAATTCTTTTAGCCTAGTATAACTTTTTATGAGATAAAAAGTAAAATGAGCTAACATTGTTAAAAATGACTGTGATGTGGTTCGCCACCCGTCACGTCCTGATTTCGACGAGGGATACAAACGAATAACGGAGAAAGCCGTTTCGCTACTATGAACGTGAGAGGAAGGATGGATGAAAAGATGGATGAGCATGGAGGCGGCGGAGAGGTGTGTGCCAGGATCGTAGCGAATGAAGATCTGTGGTCTCTGTCTACCCCTACGGGAAATAGGCGTGACGATATGTATGTATGAGCGAACATGTTGCCTAATGGAAAACAACGCCAAGCAATGGATCGCACTGAAACTAAGGAAACTTGATGATTTTTATAATAGAGCGGGAAAACGGGCACAGGTCACCTGATGGTAAATGATCACCGCCGCCCATAGACAACCACAACGCTGGAAGAGCTCAGATAGGTAGCTGGCCTTTAGTGAACACTTACGCTCTTTCCTTGAATGCCCCTATGTCGTATTCGCGTGGGAGCACTGCAAGTGGTAAATTGTTCCATATTTCCACAGTTCATGGCAGAAACCTGCGACTAAATTGCACGGTGGTAGATGGCCAGCCATCCATGCGATGAGGATGGAACTTACTTTTATGGTGTGTAGTGCGATGGGATTGACTATGGGCAAATATACTTTACTTCAGAAAAGAGTATGGCCAGTAGTACACAACTGTAAGCTGTTTTTGTAAATGGCAGCGTGGATAGAATGTATACATATCTCATACATAATAAACTCAATCAAACCTGTACCTTCGAACTCTAAACTAGATTTTTTTCAATCAATTTCCAATAAAATCTACAAATTAAATTTTACAGTAAAACCTTTTGCAAAATTTTCACATTCGGGAATGAAATGTTATTCTGGGATAAATACATCCTTAGTTCAACGTTTACACTCGATCATAATTCTCACGTCAACTGTAACATAGAAGCTTCTGTCCTGATGTTTGAAATATGCATGAGGCTAATTTCACATGCATTCCTAGTTCAGTTGCTGCAGATTACTTATTAGTAATGCTTGCATAGTAATTTTGTGAATATAATCTAAAGTCATATAACCATATTGAATCTGAGGTGTTATAACATGTATTATGAATAGTTTTTGCCAACATTTTTCTTGTGTTGAATGGCGTTGTTGGTTTTAGAGTCTTTACAAGTTTATCGGAAGGTCCCGTGAATATAACACCCAAATGACGTGACAGCGACGGTATAAACTTATCGACAATGGCTGCACCTTGTTCAACTTATCCTGTAATATGAGATTATCGCAATCACAGGAAGGCGCTTGTAGCGATCCCTTTCAGGTATGGCCAAGACCTCGGCATGGACTGTCATTAGATATACTACTGTAAGAGTCCGCTATTAAACAAACATAGAACATAATATGTTCTATGTTTGTTTAATAGCGCAACATACAACAAAATAGAACAAGTAAAACTAATGTAAAAGAGGCTAGCTTTTACATTAGTTTTATTTGTTCCATTTATCTATACATCTAATACTCAGGCATACAATTAGCTGCTCTATGTAAATCGTCACTTCATCTGGCTGGAAGCATCTCACAATATGCTTGATGATTACGTGTGATGTTGGCAGCCCTGTCAGTACTTCGATGATTGAGTTTACGCCTCGTCCGGCTACAATATCTCCGCCATAGCACTGGCAGCCCTGAAGGTCAAGCTTGCCGCTAATTTAGCTGACGTCAAGTTCGGCTACCGTGTCTGCAACGCCTAATTTTCGTCAATTAATAGACTGACAAGCATTGATTTAGTTTGCATTCAATACTCGATAAAAGTATCTCTCTCTTGCGCTGTCAAAAAGAAAATAAAGTAATCGTGATATTGCTCCGTGTTTCTGTCGCACTTGCTAAGGCGCGGCCTTTACTCCAGACCTAGGCTACTCTAATAGTTTTTGGTCCTCTATCCATATATCGTCCCCTCTACATATCATCTATTCGAACTCACTACTACTTGTGACTGCTTACTCGAAAGAGCTATATAAGAGATTTTTACAGTTTAAATTATATTTCTATCGGCGAGATAAACCGTGCGTTACAAATGACTTGGCACGTCCTTCGTCTGATGCTGAATTACGACACGTCAGTGCAATTTGATTAATCGTGTTGAGTGAGTTGAAGTTACATTAACATTGTATTAACTCTGTCACTAATAGCTTTTAGACTACGATATTATTATAACTGAATTGTAAATCAGATCGTATTTGCATACTCAGGGTGATCAAATCGAAATTTGTATAAATATTTCACATTTCTTAATATTATTTGATTTATTGAATGGAATCGAATAAAAGTTTAAGTCACGCTGAAAAGTATGTGTGTGTGTATGTATATGTGTGTCAGTGTGTTTGTGTCATCTTATAATATACCATATTATATATATGGGTTACATTATTCGAGTCCAGGTGAGGGCCTTGTAATTTTTATATGAAATAATTAGTTTATCCCCAACAAGATGACTATTTAATGATTTTTTTTTATTTCTTACGAAAAAATATTCAAAAGATTTAAAACAATATTTCATAGTATAGGGCACTTATAAGCAGATAGCAGCATTATTAGGTAGATATATGGACAAGAGATATTGTCCATATATTTACCTAATGCTTATAAGTGCCTTAATGCTAGGCGCAGGACTCTCTATTAATGGAAGAATGAACACTAATGTAAGCCATAGTACATACATTTATCCCGATGCACGAATTGAACCCGCAACCGATATATAGAAATATTTTGGTAAATTAAAAACGTATATCGATGATTTTGATTTGAATTGAAACAAAATTAATTAGAAAAAAAAAACGGAATTATAGAATCACGGTATTTTGTTCCCATCGCATAACATTTCAAGATTCCATAGCACATTATTGACGTCAAGTACTCACTCTCTCGTAATTCCGAATTCCTGTGTCAAGATCTTCAAAGAGCGCGCCATCTTTACATGGATATATATTTTACATTAACTCTTTACATTTGTGTAGGAGATTTAGAATTGTAATTCAAGCTTTTTAAGTTACTACTTAAGTTCAACTTACAAATTTACTTTAAAGGTAATGTTGTGCGAACTAGTTTTAGTAATATATCACTTAGATTTAAATATTTGATAAGTTACTTCCAACACTATTATGTTCAAATAGTGTATCTCTTATAGACGTATTGTACTGTATGATCTTACAAAATCAATTGAACATTTACATTATTGAAAAATCTTAGAATATATACAAAAATATTCGTTACCAAATTAAATTATTTTGGTGGTGAGATTACCTAAATCTTCAGAGAAAAGATTCTCGCACGTGACTCTTACTATACCCACCGATAAAATATAGTTTACTTAATTTTTTTATGGAATAGGAGCAGGCGTGTCACCTGATAGAAAGCAATCAACGCCGCCCATAGACATCCGCAAGCTACCACTTAGGCGCTGGTTTTCTGCGGGAGTGTGGTACTTCCACGGTCGAGCCAACCCATTCACGCTACAGACAAATATGCCATTCTTGACAAAGTATTCGTCTACAGCGTGGCTCTACCACTATGTTGTAATACTTTATGTGAAAATTTGTTGAAATACTTTATGTGAGCCAGTTGACAATATTTTCGTTCTAAATATAAAGTAAATTTCGAACAAGTGAACAATTTATCTTAGAAAATATTTTTTTTTTATTATTGATGTGCAAGTGGGTCCCAAATATAAGTTGGTGGTCAATCTACTACTGTGTACCATCCATTGAGCTATTGAATGATAGGCCAACTATATATAACTATATATAATAAAATCTATTTTCATACTAATTAGCCTATTGTAAAAGTTCTTATATAAAAACTTAAATGTTCATATCATCGTCACCATCATTTTTATCTAATGGAAGTCCACTCCTAGACATAGACCTTACTTAAAGTGCACCATCTAGTCCGATCTTCGACTTTCGATTCGAACCGATTGCACAGATTGGCGCTCCATCTAGCAATACCGCGTCTCGCAAAATGTAGTCAAGGACCCTCCTTGACTACATTTTCCGAGACACGGTATCCACTACCATTCTCATCTACCCCACCGGTTTTCAGTTCTTTTAATTACTAGAACAGTTGGCTCAAAGAGCAATGTCGTTGGCTCTATATGTTCATATACCATTAAAAAATAACAAAAAAGTATTCCGTGTTATACACACGATAAAGACAAAGAAGCAGTCTAAGTAAATTGTTTCGGTTTGTAACAAAATAAAATAATAAACGTCTACACAATCTAAATCATACTGATCGATCAAACGCTTCATTGAATCTCATCTCTTCAATAAAGGTTACTACAATGTACCAAATCAAGATTTGTTCTTTGGTAAATTGTTATATCAACGTCTTTGATAAATTGAGCAAATATGACCTTATAATAAATTTATGTGGCAGTTACGTATTATTAAATAAATCATATAAATGCTACTTGCATTACCTAGTGATATCTTAATCAAGATATATAAATATCTTAACATATAGAAATTTAGATTTTAGGTCGGTGGATGTAATTTGTATATCATATGTATCTTGAAGACAATGTATCTGATATCTCTTCCACTCGTATTGTTAATAAATTTATTCTCATGAATAAAGGAGGATTTGGACGATAAGTGTCTTCTGTATTTGTACACTCACTTCGCCATCATTATTAAAATCATACTCATAGGGTTTTCACACCGTCGTTTTCTATGTCGCGGATGTCATTGCTACGTACAAATTAAATTTTATACACCTGGTCTCAGAAAAAACTTGTGTACGACATAAAAAATTGAATTGATTGAATCAGATTACTTCAACTTAGAAAGCAGACAGTCGCGCACTGACATTCATTTTATTTATTACTGAATTATTTTCGTTTGAAATTATTTGATGTTAGTAATATATCTACGTGCGACGTGGTTCGCCACCCGTCACGTCTTAATTTCCACGAGGGCGAAAAGCGACGAACGGAGAGCCGTTTCGCTACGATGAATATGAGAGAAAGGATGGATGAAATTATGGATGAGTATGAAGGAAGAATGGAAGGTGTGTCGGGATCGTAGTGGATGGAGATCTGTGGTCTTTGCCTAACCCTACAGAAAGACAAGCTTGAGGATATGTATGTATGTAGTAACATATCTTTTCACAGGATTTCAAGGAAATACCATATTTCGTGAAAGTAAAACCCGTGATAAGGGAACTTTTCACAATTTACCATCCTGTCAGCAGCCGCGGTGGCTAGATTTATATCCTTATTAAAAATTTCACGTGGCACGGAGCTGGGAAAGACCTACAGTAATATCGTTTATTCGCCCGGGGAGACATTTGTAAGAGTGGACCGACGATTGTTTCAAATGTATTGTGGCAGTATGAACAGTAAATTGCTTTTACTATTCTTATACCACTATATAAGCGGCAACTTATGACGTTAATTTCCGAAGAAGTAAGGATCGGTGGTCCTTACTGAGTTAAGTTAAAAGGGCTTCGGAAAGTAACGCGATGAGTTTGAATCCTACATTGGACTTGATATGAATCATATTCTAGCAAAATCAATAGGCTTAGTTGGGATAGTTAACAAGCAGTAGTTAGAAGTATGCCATGCCTGTTTCCTATAGGGGTAGGCAGAGATCACAAATCTCCATCTACATCGATCTCAGCACACTTTCCTTACTTCCTCCACACTCATCACTCTCCTCATACAAGTTCGCCGGTTAAGGGTACTCTTGACCTGGCCTTCCTTAAAAACTTAGGCAATTTGGTCAATGTATGTTTTCCGTCGTCTTTCCCTACCGACCGTTCTGTCCACATACGTAACGTAAATTTCTTTTGCCAGTCGTTTTTCATCCATCCTCTCTATGTGCCCGATATGTTTCAAATTTCAAAATGTCAATTGTTTTGTTTATAGCGTGAATGAGCCGGTTCTTCCGGAAAATTAGCGTATATAGCTATATATATATATATATATATATATATATATATATATATATATATATATATATATATATATATATATATATATATATAAAGCGTGGTGCTTTAGAATTCTGCTGTCTTAGTTGTCAACCCAGGAACTTTTTTGGTTACCGCTACGCTAAGTTTTTTTTCATAATCATTATTTACATTTTACCCTAAGGTAGGCAAAGCGTCAGATAATACAGTTATTTGTTTTCTTAGTTCTTCAATTAATTCTCTGATCCGTCAAGATCAAGACATCTCTAGTTTATGATGTAGAAAAAATAGCTGTTAAAGTTTGGATATATTTTGTTATTCTTTAAGAAATATTTCATAAAATCAAGTCAAAAACATTAACTTTATTACAGAAACCGACAGCAGAAGTAGTACTTCGATTTAGTTAATTTTCAATAAAGATCTTATTGCTTTCAATAAAGAGCCACATCTATCTAAAATATCATGCCTTTATCGGAGGCCTTTCTCATATTTCGCCATAAATGGATGCCTTGTGCGGATACTTTTTATGAATATTGGAGATATATTTCAACCTTCGGCAATATTAAACGTTTCACTGGAACAAATCAAAATCATTACTTGCTGCGGCAGTTGTAAAAATTTTTTTTTCACTAAATGAACACACTCCATCTTTCGGAATTTTGGATAAGTGGATGAATTATCGGATGTAATAGTATAAAAATAAAAGATAAAAAAGATGCAGGCGTGAATTATTTGTATGCAATAGGAAATATATTTAACTTAGGGTTTGAAGATGAAGACTGTAAAGTTGAGTGGGCCTTCATTAATCCTTATGGGCCTCCTGCACGTAGATGCTTACAACCAGATGGAACCTTTTCTTCATCGGAAGGGCAAACAACACTATTTCAAAAATGAAAAGATATTTTCATTACTATACCTAAGTCGCTAAACTAAAATTATAGCTAAGCATCTAATGATTAGTGACCTATTCATCGTTCATTCATTCACTATCAGCCTGTGCTATTTACACACATATCGAATTAAATAGATAAGTGTGAAGAAAACTTATTTACGGTTTCAAAATTTCTTCATTTATCACTTGATTTCTTGAATTGAATATAATCTTATACAGTGGGCTACGCACAACCACTCTGTGGAAGCAGCTGTCTTCTATAATATTTATGGACCGATAATAGAATCTTCAAGAAACAATCCTACACAATTGTTAAAAGCAAGCAACGCTTCTGCGATGCTTATGATACATGTTTATATTTAGCGTTACATTCTGGCAGGTACATTGGCACCTTCGAAAAACAAGCCTACACATACCTAAAAGGCCGGCAACACTTCTGTGACTCTTGCGATGTCGCAGATGTCTAAGGGCAGCGTATTGCTTTCCATATCTGATGGAGACCCTTGCCCG
This sequence comes from Baronia brevicornis, assembly GCA_031353405.1. Lineage (NCBI taxonomy): Eukaryota > Metazoa > Arthropoda > Insecta > Lepidoptera > Papilionidae > Baronia > Baronia brevicornis. The sequence continues at coordinate 87,165 of JASFAT010000697.1, forward strand.
TTTGCCCTTCTATATCATTAAAAAGTTGGTACTGTGGCCAGCTCGCCGTACTGCTTACGGCGACACATGGGATATTCAGGAGGTTTTATCTTCGATGTAATTGAAATTCTTTCAAATCAAATTAATTGATTTTTCTATTTATTGTGCATTTATATCTTATCATATTTTATTCACACTTTTCACTTGACATTTTATATCTTAATATATTTAATTTAAATTTCTTATGCCGGACGGGTGACATATCTATCGAAAGACATTAGTCGAACTAATACTTTTGTTTTAATATAAAACATTTTATTTCTTTTTTATTTTAAATTTTAAATTAAAAATTAAAAAGTAGTAATATAATTTAAAGGTTTTAATATATTCAAATAAAAAGTTTTATTACATTACTAATACATTTATTAACGTATCACTGCAGTACCCTTTCACGTTAGTATAGGGAGGCAATTCCCTATACTTTAAAAGAAAATCTAAAAACTATATATGTATGTAGTTATAGCGCAAGCAAATTTCAAGGAAAATACTTAACAATTACTACATTCCAGAAGCTGAAAGATGAAATGTAATTGAAACTAGCTAGACGAGCCGAGGAATGTGGAGGGGCGAGAAGTGGGATAAGCGATGTCGGCGGGTGAATGCGATTGGAATGTTAATATCAAGTTAAACAATGTGTGCGTGTGTTTACTATTTAAAGAGACGATAAGATGTTCTTCTTTACCGTAGACCAGTAACCGTTACAAATTTAATATTTAAAAACTTCTTATTAATTTTGTATTAATGGATATTTTTCTTCTAAGAGTGCCTTTCCGACTTGCAAAGATTGGCAGCTAATTCAACACAACTCTCCTCCTCCTTCGCGAGGTGCAGCAGTTCTGGAGCACTCGCTATCCTTGTCAACTCCTTGATATTATGTAGCCAAAACTTTCTTTAATGGTTATTGTTTTTTGTAAATTAAATACCAAAACTCGAAATATTATAACTTTTGTTTGTTTGTCCGGTTCTGATTATTTTTGTGAGATAGGAAGGCAAACGAACAGGTGTGACCTGACAGATCTGTCACCTGACAGAAAGCTTTGGTTTAGCTGATTGGTTGGAGTCCAGTCTGCTTAATGGAAATCATAGGGTCTTTATAAGCAATGATTTAAACTATTATTTTGTACACCAAGACTTTTTAGGGTTTCTTCCTCAGTGATCACGATTAATTTTTCCTATAATGTTTAAATAACTATTCTTCCTAAGCTCACATTATAACTTAGCATTTGATTTTTATTTTCTGATGCAATCTTGATATTTAATCTCGATACATTCTTCATGAGATATAAAAAAACTGTAAGGGATGATTTCTATTAATTTTAACATTGTCCATATTTCTGTGAAAATTGTATACCGAAAATTATTACTCAACTGAAACTATAAAAAAATTTTTACTTTTATATAATTTAATTATAATTTTAACAGCAAGCACTAATTATACATTAATTACGTATAACGAACGCTCCGAAAGTTTGTATAATTAAATAAATGTACATTTCAAACACTCTCACTGTAATGAAATTAATTTGTTGCCACGTAGCAATACTTCAATATTTTGATTGAAGTATTTTATATTACGTCTGGCCCTCCAGGCAAACGCCGAGCAGGGAGACCCTATATTAGATGAGAGGACGATATAGAAGAAACTGGCTGGAAATAGCAATAATGGAATGGAAAATGGAAAGCCTTAGAGGAGGCCTTTACCTGAGAGATGGGCCCTCTCAACCACAAAACATTATATTATACTTCTTAACACAAACTAACACATTACAAGCAACGTATTAAAAAAGCGTGTATGTGTAGAATAAAAGGCTTTTTCATTTTTTTTATTTTTATTTTATATTATGTCTCTGAACAACATATAGGCTTCATTATTATTAGGCTTATATTATTTTATTAGGCGGCAACATCTTCAGGGACTTGCTTATTTGTTTGCCTTCTTAGCATTTCTTTGTTTCATCAAAGACTTTTTAAGGAAAATTAACGGTTCCTGATCCTGATTTCAATGAAGGGTGAAAGCAAATTCGCAAGAACTACTGTGTTTTGTAATAAATATTCTATAATCAGATGAAACTAGACGTTATAATTTAGTTCGACCGTTATCGCTGTACTTTAGCTGCACTAATTAAGCATTAATCACGTGTAACTCTCTCGAAATTTGTACAATTAAACTAATGCATGTATCAAAACCCCTATTTGCGGATGTAATAAATTTGTTGCCAGGAGCGAGACTTATTAGTTTCGCGGTTAAATATAATGGTTTATATCCATCTCCACCACCATAGCTCTACGACTTACCAAATTGTCACATCACATTTGTCGGAGAAACGACAGACTCTGCAGAAGACGAGAGCTAAAGCTACGTTTGCCTGAATCGCGTGTCTTGTGAATTTGCCTGTGTGTTGTCAAATGTTGCAAATTGTCACGTCAAGTTTATCCGAGAACCGACAGTCTTTTAAGTAGACGAGAGCTAAAGCTACGTTTCCCTGAATCACGTGTTGTTAAATATTGCAAATTGACACGTCACGTTTGTCCGAGACCGTCTACGTCTACGCCTACGCCTTTGGAGTAGACGAAAGCTAAAGCTACGTTTGCCTGGATCGCATGAGTCGGTGACGCGGTGATTTAAATAACTACTTGAAAATTACTCAATAACTACGCCACAATGAAAATCATTATGCGATAACCATCCGTTTCATATCTTGTGATTTTCTCTTTCGTACTAAACCAACATTTGTATATATTGATTCTGAATATTATCTTAATCAATCAAGTCCTTGAGAATATGATTTGTAACAGAAGCACCAACGATTACATATATATTATAATATTATATAATAATTGCATCTCCGTATTTATACCTTTGTACAATTTCCAAAAAATGGCAAGGCCAAACATGAATAAGCTCGCTCAGCCGGAGAAGTACCTCTCGCAGAATATGTTCTATGTATCTACTTTTTTATCGTCTTTCGTAGGTTGAGTAAATATAATCCGGAAACTCATGTCTTTTCTCTTTTATTTTTCACGTACCACCATTCACATCTTTATCCTAAATTACACAAAGCATTTGCAATGCCTTAAGATCGGCTATAACACATTTGATAATATAAATATTGCAGTTGTTTTATGGCAAGTCATTTTTGAAGTTAATGAAACAACATAGGAACTATTTAAAAAACAAGCGTACACATTTCTCAAATGTCGGCAACACTTTTGAAATGCCTTTGATGTAGTAAATGACTATATTGACGGTTACTTCACCATCAAATGATCTGCTGCTCACTTATCCTCATCCCCTTCTATATAAAAAAGGATTTCTTGATATGAATTTTATTCATTCATAAGTCAAATGTTTATGTCTTCACAGGGCATTGTATCGTAACATATGTACTGTAATGCGAACATGATCAGCACACTCGCCAAGTATCGAGTGAACAGATGTTTCCTATTCTCGCGTGTTGCAACAGCGTCAAATTATTAAGCGATTGCCTGATTTGCATCACATCGTAAATGTAATGCGAAAAGTTTGTCAAATTTAATATGAATAGCAGTATTAATTGTCAGTTACTTTTATTTTATATTATGATTGGCTTTTTCAATCCGCTGCAGGGAAATTCATGTCGAAAAGTTTAAGCAAAGGTTTGCTCATTATATTCATAATTTCAGTGCTTAGCACCTTTAGATTAAGCAATTTTCAGTTCTTTAGATCAACGACTACCGGATTTCCCAAAAAAAAAAATATTAATTATGAACAGATAAATCACCTATCGTCGACCCAATTATCATAATTCGTAAATCCACATAAATCAGTATTATATAAACTGATGTTTTTTCATAGTTGGGGAATATTTATATTTGTTTTTGAGATGAATACGAGGTATTCCATCGCATACCCATACATCTGCTAGATAGCATCAAAACTGAAAAATGAGAAAAAATATATTTTTGAAGTTAAGAATTCTGATGACGACGACTAATTGGCTCAGTTGTGGGACCCTCCAGCTTACGGAGTTAATGGTCGCGGGTTCGATCCCCGCATCGGAATAAATATATATGGCCTACAGATATTTATTCCGAGTCTGGTAGCCCCGCTAATTCGCATTGGACAAGCGTGGTGGGTTCACGTCCGTCTGTAGTGGCACCCATGTATGAAAAAAAAGGAATTCTAATAGTTAAGCTGATGTTATATTTAATTTAATATTCCAACTGATTTAATAATGCTTGTATTAGGTAAAATGATGCTTTTCGGTGACAGTTAGTTTACTTAGTCGTTATTGAATGTCATATATTCATTATTCAATTTCGTATTCCAATTAAATATATTAACTTCCAGCGACAGCTTAATGACGCGATGAGCAATTCTCCATGTTTGAATGGCAACGTCTCCGAGACGTACCAGTAATTAGTTGTGAGTGCTATGTTCACAGACTCGAGTTTGAACAAGATGACATCTTGGCAATGATACCGCCGTAGCATCTTCTCATATTGAGGCAAATACACAGTTCATGAATTATTAACTGACTTATGTATATCTAAATCTGTATGTTCATGTCATGTTACGTTTGATAACATCGAATTTAACTTAAACTAATTAGTGTTTTTGGGTATTATTGTTAAATTGCTACCCACAAAGGTAATGTAAACATACATGTCGTCACGCCTGTTTCCCGTAGGGATATTCCCTTCCCTATTCCCGGATAGGGAGAGACCACAGATCTCCATCCGCTACGATCTCGGCACATCTTCCTTGCTTCCTCTACACTTACCCATCTTTTCATCCATCCTTCCTGTCATATTAATCGTAGCGAAGCGGCTATCCATTAGTCGCGATAATGTAAGCATATGATTATAATACAATATTAAAAAATTTTGTTGTATTTGAGAAGTTGAAGAAGTAGTGACTGAATCTTACAATTAATGTAAAAGCCGACGACCTGATTGGAACAGTGGCGAAGATACTGCTGTCAGAGACAATGGTTGCGGGTTTGATTCCTGCATTGGGATATATATACACATTTTTTTGAGTCTGGGCGCCCCGGCATATCGTCTCGAACATGCATGATGGATTAATATCCTTTCCTCCAAAAATTGTCAAGGCCTGTACATATCAGTAGGACTTTATCTGGGATTATGGAAGGTTCCTGCAGCTTACTCCATATGTATAGGCTCCCTTCTTCTCTCGAATCAGGCAGAGAAAGTAATACAGAGTAAGCCCGCATAACTCCAACCCAGGTGGTAGTAACCTTCTATAAGAAAGGAGAGGCCAAAAATTATAATAAATTAATTTGAGTTGTTAAAAATAAATGTTTGTCTTTGAAAACTACATTCGTTTTACAAAGAAAACTACTACTTACTAATTATATTTTCACCATGTTGTGAGTCTGTATGCCTCAATGCATCCATGCTGTCCACGTTGGGATGATTATTAAATTTTGTACGTGTTAAAACTGCTCCTGTGGGAAACGTAGTCACCGTAACTTTTGAGGATATTATACACTACAAACGTGTACACAACATACTAAAATATACACTAGTTTCATTGAACTCTACGTGAACCAACTAATTGCATCCATCTAGATTAATGGCTATTGTATCCCGCCCATTTGTTTTATCACTCTTTTGTCGAGGGAGAAAAGTTGGAAACTATTTTCTACTCACACACACACAAATACATACAGATTTCTATCTTTAACAATTCATTATCTAATTTAATCCATTTTTAATAATCACTAGTGTTTTTTTAATTTTTTTTTTTACTATTTTGATATTTGTGTTATTACATTGTATTATTTACTAAGAGAAGAGCCTAGTTTCTCACAACCCAAAGAATCCTAGTATGGGATCTAGTCTTGTAACATATGTTAACATTTTGCAAATGAAGGTATTATTATTTTTATTATTCCTGCTGATTAAAATGGAACTCTGGAAAGTTCTTTCTTAGTACTAGTCATATATGTTTTATTTATATGTTTACTTTTCATATTTTGCCAAAAGTAGCTAGGGGTGGGCAAGAGGTCTCTGCATTTTGAAATGTATAGATCACTACGCTTGTTCATGAAAGATTGACGTGGTACTGAAACTTGAAAAAAATAACTGCAGGCCGAACATATCTTTATAGAACCCGCTACCACTAATTCCAGAAGTAGTAGATTGGCTACCGAACTAAATAAATTAAATTAGAATATTATATATAATTTAAATAAATTAAATCATCATAATATCAACAAATACGGAGTATTTTTCTCTGTTTCAACCTGAAACCTGTTTCAACCTGATAAATTTCGGAACATGTTTATACCTCTTTAGATTTCTTCGCTTACTTGAAGTGACTTAACATATCTTCCAGACGTATGATTATTTTATGTAAGCGATAGGCAAGCGAGCAAGCGGTTCATCTGATGGGAAGCAACCTCCGTCGCTAAATGATTATCTGCATTACAAAGGGTACTGCATTACTGCCAATGCGTTGCCTACCTTGTTCTAAAGATTAGTTGATAAGGAGAGAGAATGAAGAAAGCAATCGGAAAAACAGATGTATAAAAGAAGGGGAAAGGAGTAGCTTCCTAATCTCTACATGCGAAACGCAATAACACAGAAAAGTGCATTTAGAAGTAGAAATAAAGTAGAAATGATATAAAAAAAATATTAATTGATGGCACATCTTTTTGCAATTAAATGCAAAAAAATCTAAATAAAAAATAAATTTAACAAAGCAAAAAACAACTTAAGACCTAAGATGTGCCACAATATAGTTCATATTAAGGTAAGTCAGGTGCCTCTATAAGAGCACCTGACGCTGGTTCTCTTATAAAGTCACTTATAAAGCTTACGTTTCCAGCTGTTATTTTATGAGAGTTTGGTAGTTCCCTAGTCAAACTGGTCCATTCGTGCTACATGGTTCAACCATTATTAAAAAGTAATTCATATAAAAAATTCTGAAATTGTTCTCTCGCCGGAACCAGATTTCTTCGCAGTGTATTTCTCATGTGGACGGCTGTTCTCATTACCGACCGCATTAATATTAATTTAGAGGAAATTATGTCAATGCAGATTGGGCGGAACCTCGACTGATTTAGACTCTCCAGTCACCGGCTGTATTTAATTAAAGCTCAACTCATTATTCTAGCTGAGATCATACGTATTTAAACAGTGAACATAAGCTAATATTAATTTTATTCAACACGGAATTAGATTTTTACGAATTTTTTAATTAATATTTTTATATTGATAGACTAGAAATTCCTTAGAACGCTATTGTTCTTTTTTATGAGTGCGGAAGCGTTGCCCACCTTTAAGGAAAGTGGGGAGAAGGTGTTGGGCCTCCGGAACTCGGCCGCTCACCGTATGAAGCGCGGTAGGTAAGCTACCACTCAGACGCTGGTTTTCTGCGGGAGTGTGGTACTTCCCCGGGCAAGCCGGCCAATTCATGCTACAGACAAATTTTATGCCATTCTTGACAAAGTATTCGTCTGCAGCGTAGCTCTACCACAGTTTGTACAATAAAAACGTCAATAATAGCTGTATTAGGAGTTGCGTTAACGAACTAAGATCGTGGAATTAACTTCACTTAGCGTTAGACTATTGACGAGAACCATATTGATTAACAGAGTAAGGCGTTACTACGGAAATCCATTATTAAGACGGACAGTCAGTCAGTTCTTCTTTTCGAGTCAGTATTATATTTTTTCGGCTCAGTAATTCACCACCGCAATTGCACCAGCGTTATGGCACAATGAGCAGTTGAGTATATGGTCCATAGATTGGCTTGCGACCCAACAATCGCACCCTACAAATTGCGGTGTCATGTGTTAAGAGATCTCCACGTAGGTCATTGCAGATTGTAGCCTGGCGGAAGTTTTTCTTGCTGATATACGAAGTTCGGGGGACAGGGGTGGACTTTGCTAAGAGCTGCGTAAAACAGAAGTGAAAATGAAAGAATTACTAGTCCAATTCATACCAAAAAAATGGTCATCAGCAAATCCTCTAACTCTTCAATGCTGTCAGTGACACCAACAATATCTAATATACACTACTACTTTTCCACGATGTATACGACACGTGTTTCACCTCAACACGAGGCATCTTTAAGTATAAAAGACGGTACGTAAGATAATAGTCAACTTATTAACTGAACTGGATTTGTTTTTTGCGGATCTTAGCAAATAAAGTTTTGACTCTATCTACTTACATACTTTTATAACACAAACACGTTTGAATGTGAAAATGTTTGAATTTTTGCATTTATAAAAAAAGTTAATGTTGTAACTGTTCCTTGTTTCAATGGCAAGATAATATGAAGTCGAAATACTAAATAAAAGTATTGACACCTTCATAACTTTATAGGATTCCTTGTGTTGTTAGTATCATTATAATATTAATATTATACTTAAATGCTAAGGACAAATAAGCAGATTCAGAATAAATTCATATAGACAAGAGTAGGTTCATGACATGGACATGAGTAAAAGACAAAACGAGAAGCCTGTCCAGAATAATATTAAAATTTCAAGTGAAAGTTGCAGATAAAACAACAATAAAACGCAAACCCCAGACCGTTCGAAATAAAAAAGCAATGTGGTTATGAATTTGCGGTTGCATGTTTGCACAGCTGAATTCAAAGCAATTTTGAGCGAAGCGCGTGTTCGTCAAAACCTCATCTAAAATTAATAATTTTACACAGAGATATATCGTTATTTATGCATTTAATTGTATAAAGCAAAGCAAAGCAAAGCGAGCAAAGTTTAAATGTGTATGCCATTTGTAAAGAATAACTAACACTAGAACTGTTAAATTTATTTTACATGTGGATCTCGGATGGATTAGAAATCTTGGAGCGAAATAGATGAGAAAATAGACCTTTCTCCAGCTCTTAATGCTATTTAAAAAATTATAGACAAGACATATCATCACGTCTGTTTCTCCGCTACAATCCCGCAAATCATCAATCATCGCAAATCTCCATCCGCTACAATCCCGGCACTCCTTTCTTGCTTCCTCCACACACCTCCATCTTTTCAACTATCCTTCCTCTCAAATTCATCGTAGCAAAATGGCTCTCCGTCACTTCTCGCCCTTGTGAGAATCAGGACATAGCGGATGGCGAATCACGTAGCCGTCATTTTTAACAAATTAGATACTATTTGTATATAATTTAGTTTCAATACTGTAATTTAATTTAAGAATCGTAAGATTCAATATTACGGGAGGAAAATTGTAATATAATATGTCATACGACTGCGGGTTCGATTCTCCAATCAGGATAAATATGTATGGCCTACATATGTATATTTATTACTTTCTAAATTTAGATGTGTGACCGATCCGACTTGAACAAATGTGGTGAGTTTAAATGTCCATTACTCCAGACGCAAGAAGACTCCCTGCTCATGTGTGGAACGTATTATAGGCGACTAATGTTTTCGGTAACAGTACCTTTACTACTGAATCAATTAGGTTGTTGAATACATTAAAAACGTCCATTTTGAGAATAAAATGTATCAACTACAAAAAAAATCCTATATAATATACTGTGTTACAGTATGTTGCAAGTTTCTAACGGTAACTACTAATATAATCGACATGCTATTGAAGTAAGAAAAAAGAGTAGTTCCAAAGAGGACGTCTGCAGTATAAATTTTCTTTTTCTCTTTGACAGTCACACCGATTACTATTAACTTTCAACGCTTGATTTCACACGTCTCGTCTCCTTTTGGATTCGATTTATTAAGTTTTTTATATCAAACATCTACATAATTCTTCCCGCTTTCACTTTTATTATAAAAACAAGTTGCAAAAAATGCTTAGACACAAGAAAAGAAAGAAATTTATCTTTATTTTTTACCACGATAATTGTCGGCTAATTATTTAACTAACCGCTAACTTTAAAAAATTTTTCGTTTTAAATAATAATTTATAATTCTTTATTTGCGTAATATGAGGTGTAACAAGATGAAAAAAGACGTATAAAAGCTCCATCACATTGCCACTTATGGCATTTTTATTAATTATTATATACATAGAGATCTACTATAGGTACATAACTAAACTATGATATTGTCATTAAAATTATAATTGATTTATCTATTACATACATTCGATCCAACTTTTAAAGCAAAAAAGTCTTTAGTATTATAAATATTGCCATTTATTAGCCATTCTAATAGTCTTTTCTTTTATGGGCTCTTAATTATTTCAAATTAAAGTAGTCTAAACTACACCGCAACTAAAACCACCAACTAACGCAATAATAAATCTACCGCTTACGGAATCAGTGTTTGGGTCCTGAGATAAGAGCAATCACCTAGTGCAGGGCCCACTGGCAACGCAACCTTGTATACACGCATGTATTGTTAATGGTAAATAAAAAAAGAGAATAAATAAGTGAATGATAAAATTAATAGCCATGCAAATGAAAGACGCACCACTATCCTGTGGAACCAGGTCCTCCAGTGGTGTTTCCGAACCGATACGACATTGGAACCTTAAAAAAAAACAAGCCTACACTTTTCTTAAAGGCCGGCAATGTTTCTGCACTGCTTACGGTCCTGCTGGTCTATTGGCGGCGTTGATTGCTTTCCTTCAGGTGACATATCTGCTCGTTTGCCTTCCTATCCCATAAAAAAAAAGCTTTGATAAAAGCGTCTGTGTACCTTGTGGATAATCGAGACAAACGGAATGTGGAGAGAATATATAAAATAAATTAAACGAAAATAATTTTTCTTTCCTTCTGTATAATTCAAAATTTTATTTGCATACATATCGACGTTAACATTTCAGCGCAGTTATTGCATCGCCATTTGCACTCAGGCTTGTGATTAATGCTAACGAATTCTATGCTTCTGATTTATAGCGGAATATCCGCTAGACGCCGTAAATACATTAATCAATATTTCTCAACTTTCCTGACAAATATAAGTCGTATTAATGTTAAACAATAACTTAATACATTTATATGCTTAATACAAAAAAGTTGAAGCTATTATATTAGCATATTCAAATTAAAGGAAATAACGGTGATGATATGCTATGTGATTTCCGGCACAGAATAGAGACTTGCCATTTCATTTCCGTGGGTGTCGTACAAGGTATATATGACGACATCAAATACCAGTTGATGGACAACAACCTCTATTCTTTGTATTCCTCGATCGCAATTAGTTATAAATTTTTAACTAGTGTCAAATAAAATATAATAAAATCAATTATCTTGAATTGTCTTAGCCAGCTTGTCACATTACATCTTAACAAAATAGTGACTATTCGACCAAAACCTTTTGTGGACTTTTGTAGTCAACTTAAAAAGTAACAATACAGGCGTTTATTTCATATCACTCCACTTGAACGCCTTAATCGAACTATATTGTATAATATACCACCACAATTAAACAATTTAACTAATAATAACATAACATTAAGAAAATGAAATAAAACACACCGTCACTGATGTAAGTTGGCGGGAAAAGTGCAGCGTCTATTTAAAAATAAAACAAATTATCTGCAATCCCCATTCCTGAAGCCTCCCTCAAAATGTATTGGTATTTCCATCCAATGGGTATTGGTATTTCTGTAATCCCTTTTCTCAGCTGGCTGTTTGCTTTTAACTCAGATATGCCCATGTACACTTATTTGATCCTGTCGCCTTATACGGCACGCAAAGGAAGAAATGGAATCGCCCAGTATTTCATTCCAGGAACTATATGGCTCATCGTTACAATGCAAATCTACTATAGTCATACATAATAAACGCCACTACTACTGTTCTAGTATTGGGTTCTGTGTACACAAATATCTCTAGATTCCCAATATCACGCTAGTTTACTGTGACAGCGAAATTTAGACTAGCACAACGTTGTCTCACATGTGGCGACATAATGCGATCCGCAGCCTATCATATGCTAACACTTATATAACTTTAGCAAACTTTAAAACTAACTAAAGCAAAACTAACTGTGTTGGCGCAGTGACCCAAGATGGATCTTGGCCTCCGAACAGATCTTACGCCACCTTGCCCTGCCCTGCACCATCTCCTGCCAGTTGCAGATTTGAAGGTTGTGCAATTCATCCTCCCCCATGTCTCTCCGGCGGTACCTGGGGCGCCCCACAAGACGTCGTCTAGTTGGGCGACCCACATACGCTGTCTTGACTATCCGATCCTCCCCCATCCTCTCAACCTTGTCACATTGAGTTGGGCCACCAGATGCTGGATTTCGGCATTTTTTAGATTTCACCAACTGCCATCATCTCTTTTGTCCAGGACCTTTCGGAGGACTTTTCGTTTTTGTAACTAAAAGTTAGTTAGCAAACTTTTGGAGCCGGAAGTACAGTATAGTAGTAATAGGGAGTATAGTATACTCTTCAGGTATAGTAGACTACTCTCTACTTAACTTTTCGGTTGTCTTCCGTAGAGTCTATTATACCTAAAGATGTCTCGTGTTGGGGCGAAACACGTGTCGTTTACAAGATGGAAAAGTGGTAATGTGTGTTTGATGTGTATGGGTGTGTGGAGAATTGATGGCCGATTTTCGGTAAGGTTTAAGTTCCAAATAAATCCACTTAATCCAACAGAAAAACACACATTATTAATTTTCTGTTATTGTTTTGCTTGTCGCGGATCTTAGCTAAGTAAAACTTTTGACTGTCCATTTAGTTCTATAACTAAAAAATATTATTATTTATGTTTGAATACATTAAAGTGTATCCATATCCACTATTTTTTTACAAAAAAGCACGTGTTGGTATTTGTGTATATAAAAGTTTATTTGTGAGTGTGATAGTAATGTATCTACATAAGTATATACGCACGCCTGTGTGTATGTATACGTTAGAATAATTGTGCGTGTGTGTGCCCGGGGAAGGATCAAATTCTTGCAGAAAGGTGACTTCCAAGATATAAGTAAGTAAGGTAAGCGTTGAGAGCTGGAGACCTAATGACTTCCCCGGTCTATTAATTCTCTCACTCCTCCCTTTTACTTCCCTTTTCGTTCCCATTATTCACATGTTATCCTAAAGTATACTACACGTGTGCATTGCCTTTACTATTATAGATGTCCAGGAACTAAAAACCAAACCAGACTTGTTACCATTAAATGATGACACGATCTTTCGTTGGATAATGACATTAAAACTAAATGCATATTAATTTACGTCTTATTTATCCTACCTTACACACCCATATACTTTACAAACTTAAGCAATACTTCATTAACTATGCAAACTTCCTTGGATCTAAATAAACTTTATATAACCCAAGTCGTTCACTCCCTAATAATAACTGGCAAATGAAGCGGAAGTAAACTTACTTTGCTTTACATCCAATACTTCACATTTCGGAACGCGGACTTTCAGTTGTACAAGTTTATACTGCAGATCTAAGTTCGGAATGAAGACTATTATGATGAAAGTTCTGTTTGACTTAACCAATCCACCTGTGCTACTGAGTGTTCCAAGTCTAGTTGGTATTGTAGTTGTACTCGTTTGAAATATTTGCGGATTTTTTTTTTTCAATTTACACATAGTATATGTATGATTGTGTGTGTATTATATTGTATACGATAGAATTAAGTATAACAACAATTGAACCAATGAAAAGTAAATATATGACATTATCTCCTCGGACTTGGATTGATAAAGTTAGATGCACATCGATTAGGCCTTTTTCGCTATCATTTTGGTAATAATCTAGCACATTTCAACTCTCATTCTTAACCACCGTGTCGCGACACATTAATGTGTCACAAGCCCCTCTCGAGAGTATCGCGAGATTTAAAAATACGATATTTGGATTAATTTTTTACTTTATTTGTTTGTATGTTATGTTCTTACATAACAAAAAATACGTTTTATAGATTATTGATGTATAATTTAATAAATTTACCTACCTATGTGTCACTTAAATTATTAAAAATTTTGCATGTAAGTAAGTAAGAGTGTCGTGCATTTGTAAAGAATATGCTAGTGCGTCGGTGAGTTAAAAAAGTTGAGAACCGCTGGTCTAGCACGTAAAGTTCTCACAACGTATTTTATGAATAAGCGGGAACAATGCGTCTCTGCGCTTTTACCTTTTACGTTATGTTTTATGTTGGGCAGGCAGGTTGGTGATCGCAGAGCCTGTCGGCCATATTGGTAATGAAAGTCAACGTTAGTACGTCGTCAAAGTTTCGTCGGTCAAGAAATGGTTGTAATTACGTTACAGTTTATTTTAATTACGTTTTATTCGATGAAACGAAATGACTCTCTTATGAAAACTTGTTTCCTAAAACACGTTTTCGGTTACAAATCAAAACTAAAAAAAATCATACTATATTCCTGTTTCTCGTAATCAAATTAAAATAAAATGAGAAATGTAAAAAAAAAAATAAAATGTTGTCTCAAAAAAGTATGTGTTGAAACATGATTCGAAATATATTAAAAACCAAACTTAGTAAGTAGTTTATTTGTTGAGCGATGAAAACGGAGATCCGACCTTTAATAAAAAATTTCCAAACCACGTACGTATGCACTGATGAATGCACGAATATACATTAAAAAAGAAAACTCAAAGGTAACCCCCAACTCATTATCATGTAAATCATTTTATAACGCTTACAAAAACAAGTTAACCAGATCTCGTTCGTTGTATTTCAGTATTTCTACCAAAAACGAAACCTTTCAATTCTTGATTAATATTAATGGTTTCCTTCGGGAACTAATTTGAGTGGATAATGGATCTTTTGTATCTGATGAAAAAGTAATTTGTAGAGACCCTTACCGACCACCCAATTAGAAAGCGTAAAATTGGTACTGGATCGTTTACGCTTAGTCATTAAAACCAAAATTTACAAAAGAATATTGAGACATCGCATTTTAATATTTGGCTTTGAGCAATATCAAACGAAATGTTTGTTATGTGTATAGTTTTACACATAACTACACACAATTATATAACACACACATATATATATATATATTTTTTTTTTATATATTCACGCCTATCCCCCGCAGGGGTTGGCAGAGACCACAGAGCTCCATCCGCTGCCATTCATCGCAGCGAAACGGCTCGTCATTGGTCGCTTTTCGCCCTCGTGAGAATCAGGACGTGACGGGTGGCGAACCACGTCGCCGTCATTTTCGACAAATTAGGTATATTAAATTCGTCTTTAGTGAATCCCATGAGCCGCAAGGGAGGATGGAGGTCAGCCCCAGCAGAGCCCTGCATGCTGAGGTAAGGCACCATAGTCCCCGGGGGAGCCCGACCCCGGGACGATCGGCACGCTTACGACTAGGCTCGCCCCTAGCCACGCATCCATTGGCACGGCCATATATATATATATGACTTGAATAAAAAAATTACTCCTTAACCTACCTTAACTGAAAATATCATTATATCAAATTCTTTTTAAACAAATAAAAAAAGTCTTTCCTCACATTTTAAAAAATAAGCTTCCTTCACTAGTGAAAATATGAATTTTTTCAATTCGTATTTTTACTAGTGAAGTGTGTGACTCGTGTGTATGTCGATAAATAAAGAATTTGAATATTTCGAATGTTCAATTTTTTTATTTTTCAACATAAACGAATATATTTCATCAAACGGAAACGGCGAAATAAACACCGCGGGCATTCTCTTGCTTTTCTTTCACTATACAATCCAGTAATGTGTATGAATTAATCTTTATATATAGTTTCACAGAGATGTAAAAATATATTTCATGATTTTCAGAAAAGATAGGAAATAAAAATGTTACCATCACAAAAAATATTGAGGCAGATTAATGATCGGATCAGGAGACAAAGTTAAAAAAATGTCCAGTGGAAAAGAATCATCGATCACTAGCAATATGTCTCTTGGGATATTACTGAACTCAACAACGTTTATTTGATTCATACTAGCGAAGTACAAAATATATTTAAAGCTTTGTCAGCCTTACAGTTATATTATTATTCTTTTTTTTTATTTTATCATCATCAATACATCTGTTACTTTTCCTTGGTTCACTTCGACCTTCGTCAAAATTAGGGGCGTCATAATCTCCACACTTTGCGAGAGGATTGGAACTGGGATTGATTTTTATTCTCAAGATGACGTGTATGACCCATGGAAAGGTATCTTTTCTAGGTTTTAAGTCCCCCTGAAGGGGCATAGGCCAGACACAATGCTTCTCCATCTCGTTCTGTCCAATACGCTTGACTTTACTCCAGGATCGGCCCATTTTAAGCGCCTTGGGAGTCACAGCACCAAGTTTGTTTGGGGGCGTCCACGTTTTCTTGGAACATTTTCCCTACCTTTTACCCTTGGAAATAACATATATATTTTTTTCACAGCCCATATATGTCTCACTGCTGATAACGGGCCTCTCCATTTGTGGAGGAACGGACTTTAACCCGCCACGCTTATTCAGAGTGGATTGGCGGGGTTACCAGACTCGGAATAAATATCTGTAGGCCATATATATATTTATTCCGATGCGGGGATCGAACCCGAGAACATTGACTCCATGATCCCCGTCACTGAGCCGATCAATCGTCGTTATTATATATAGTGACTATTCCAGACCACTATTCCGTTCGACTTTTCTATTCCGATAGCCATATAGTCTAGGCATATGACAGAGCATTTCTACTATTAATTTCAATATTCACGCTTGTAAGCAATCGCTTACGGTGATCGTAGCTCAATGTGAACAAAGCTGAGCCTTTTGTTCTTTCAAATGACAATGAGACTTTAATTAAGATTGCAATTTGTATTATATTGGCTCTACACTCGATTTGCATGGACCCTGGATATATATTTATTGTAGTTTTAAATTTTAAGTTTAGTATTGTTCAGGATTAACTATATCATACTAATTACATACATTTACAGTTATATTTAAATATTAATAAAACGACAAATTAAATAAAACCTGGAACTAACGGGATATGAATTTGCAATTCGTAGTACGTCACATTCGTAAATAGCGGGAATAGCTCTCCTTACATTTGTTATCTATGGGCGACATACATTTTAATATGAGGAGTGGTGTGGACATTAACTGAAAATAGACTGTTGGAAAATGAACGACTTGATTCTTTTGAATTGGGGAAGGATGTCTAATAGCTTGGAATCATTAATCGTTTTTACTATGAGGAGTGCTCCGAGCTCCGCTTCCTGCCGCTGAATTTCACTGCCGCACAACTCAACAAAATAAAAAGTTGTGCGGCAATGAAAAGTTTCATCCCCAACATCTGGATAAGCGGCGATCCAATACGATGGCTATTTCCCCAAACTTCATTCCATGCACCACCACTCTGAAACCAGCTGCCTTCGGTGATATTTCAGAACCTATACCACATTGAAACCATCAAAAAACAAGCTTAAAGGCCGGCTATGCATTTGTTATGCATCTGATGTTGCGAATGTCTATCAATATCAATATCAGCCCGCGGCAGTCCACTGCTGGACATAGGCCTCACCCAAGGCGCGCCACCTAGCCCGATCTTCGGCTACACGCATCCAGTCTCTGCCAGCCGCCTTGCGCAGATCGTCGCTCCATCTAGCAGGAGGGCGTCCCACACTACGTTTGCCGAGTCGCGGTCTCCACTCCAGCACTCGTCTACCCCAACGATTGTCGGTTCTCCGACAAACGTGTCCAGCCCATTGCCACTTCAGTCTGCTAACTTGAAGAGCAATGTCGGTGACTCTGGTTCTCCGGCGAATTTCTTCATTTCGAATTCTGTCCACCAGAGAAACCCCGAGCATAGCTCTCTCCATAGCCCTCTGAGCGACTTTGAGCTTGGCGAGGAGACGGACTGTCAGTGTCCACGTCTCGGCACCGTAAGAATGTCTATGGTTGGCGTTAATTACTGTCTATCGGGTGATACGCTTGCTTTTAACCCCCTTTAAAAATAACCCCGCTATACCATAAACAAGAGCAGTTTCTTTTAAGTTATAAATGAATATTTATTTTTGCTAAAACTTGTTTTTATGGGACAGGAAGGCAGTCAGGCATGCGTATCTCTGGTATAAAGCAATTAAAGCTGCCCAAAACCGACAGCCCCATATGCACTGCAAGAACGTTGCTGGCCTGCAAGTAATAATAGGGCTTGTTTTTTAAATGCTCAATGTCGTATCAACTTGGAAATACAGTTGAAACTAGCCAGTTCCATTGAGATAGTTCATGGAAAAAAATTACATCGTACTTTCCCGAAACTGTATTTTTATTTACTGGTATTTTATAGCTTTTTATTTAAAATATTTTTTAAAAAAAACTCTATGCTATTTTATTTAAAATTTTATTGCTTCTTATTTTAAATATATTTTAATAAAAACTTTATTATTTTTTTAAAAAAAGAAATAGAAATAAAAATTGTTTGTTTATATTATATGTTTTCTTTTTCTATAAATACATTTATATAAATGCAATTCTGTTTAAAATTTGTATGGACTCGAAAATAGTGTTCTTTTTCCCGTAGAATTGAAGCTTTGTATCATTAATTGCGCTATCAAATCCCAAATCAGGATAAATGTACGTCCTACAGGCATTTTTTCCGAGTTTGTGCACCCCGTCAATCTACCTTGAATAAACTTAGTGGGTTAATGTTGTATAGTAGGACATATAGGCTGGCAACACTTCCGTACTGCCTATGGTGTGGCAAATGTGCATTGTGTTGAGGGTGTTGATTGCTATCCATAAGGCCATATCACGCCCGTTTGCCCTCCTATTCTATAAAAAAAAAACATGTATGGACTGTAAAAAAGAAAATTTGCAAAGAGATTTGCAGAAAATAGAATTTACTAAAGTGATACACATGCAAATATATTTCACTGTTTCGTTAAATGAATTCCATTGTCCGTAACACTTTCATAATCATCGAACAATGGCCAGTGATTTCTGGGTTCAGTGGTATTCGCGAGGATGAATGGTGGCTGTGTGACGCTGTATTTGCATTAATATGCATGGAGTGCAAACAATCGTTCGGAGCGGTCGGACCCAAACTGCAAATATCGCTGGCACTGACTATTGTTCTTAGACATAATAGTGATGTATTATCCAGAGACGTTCAAATTGAAATGGAGCACTGAGAGGTGATACATTTTCAACGTCGAAAAGGAATAAAATGTCAAGTGAGTTACGCGGTATAGCCTAAGTTTAGACTAATTTTATTCTGCAGTATCTGATCAATTTCGGAACTATCACACTCTCGCTGAGGACATGTTTTCACTTATTCAATCGATACTACCTTCCCGTCCTTTGCATAGCAGTCGGAGAGATATCGGTGACATATCTCTTAAATATTTGCTTTCTTCTCCTGAGTTTGTCTCACCGACTAGCAAAGGTTGTTAGCAAATTCAGCACAACTCTATTGGTCTTTCGCGAGTCGCAGCAGTTCTGAAGCACTGGCTATTCCGGTTCACTCCCTGATGTTACGTATCCCAGACTTCTAAGTCTTGGCTATGTAATATTAGGGTAACAGTTTTAGGGTACAGTTTAGCTTAAGATCCTTTTTTTCCTCCGGCCTTTATTATGCAATATATTATTATCTAATAACAATATACCATTTTAGTAATAATAACCGATTTTAATCTTATACATACTCGTATAAGAATGATCCTCAATGCACTGGCTATTCCGGTTCACTCCCTGATGTTACGTATCCCAGACTTCTTAGTCTTGGCTACGTAATATTAGGGTAACAGTTTTAGGGTACAGTTTAGCTTAAGATCCTTTTTTTCCTCCGGCCTTTTTTATGCAATATATTATTATCTAATAACAATATACCATTTTAGTAATAATAACCGATTTTAATCTTATACATACTTGTATAAGAATGATCCTCAATGCACCTACTGTATGTAGAAATTACAGCAACATTTCAAAGAGACTAATTTCTAGCAGTGGACTGTTGGGATCTTGACTAAGGATATATTACCATTTTGCCTTAACGATTATTTTCTTTATCACACATACAAAATAAAAAATAAAATACAATAAAAATATAATATAATAAAATATGGTGAAATAGGGGCCCCTACCCTGATAAATACCGTATAGGATCCACGAAGAAAAGTGTGGTTGAAAAACCAACGATACTGCAAAGCTAATGGCACTGCGGATGTCTATGGACAGCGTTGATTGGTTTCCATCAGATGACATGCCTGCTTGTTTGCTTTTTTATTCCATAAAAAAAACAAGTCTGCAAGGGAACCTCATCCTCTGTTAGCAAAAGCTGGGTCATTACTACAGCTCAATTTATTAGTGTGAAGATCTCTTTTAATATAAAAGTGTTTCGTGTATAATAAGGCCATAAATGGATTATTACTATAATAATTAAGTTACATTTGATGCACTCTATTCACTTAGTTGAAACTAAGAAAATTTAAATTTGAAACAACATGAAAATAGAAACAAATTGTTACAAAGTTTTACGAAGCGATGTAACTGAAGGATTTATTATGATATGATTTTAAACCTTAATCTCCGTGCCTAGTTTTAATTTCATTTTTCTTCATTTCTGGATTTCCTTTCCCAAATTCACGTTATATACGGAAATGTACACATAAATTCTCACCTTAAGCTGTCTCGTGAGACTGTCGTTTTTCAAAGATTGGACCGGATTTGGGCATCCGATAAAAGCAACCTGTCACCGCTAAAGCAATTGATGGCTAAATTTGATCTGAGCTAAAGCAACGATCGACCTTCGTGGTTGAATAAAACAAAAGATATTTTGCAACTGCAAAAAGAGACCTCACTCATCTTATAAATAACTTTTTTGTTTTCAATTATACTAAAACCAATACTTTTCTGAATTAAAAAAGATTTAAAATTAATTGGCTCAACTTTAATACTGAAAGTAAAAAAAAAATATATAAAATAAAATATTTAATTCCGTCAAAACGTTCTTTCTTAGAATATACTTTCATTATATCTATTTAGCATAGTAGAATATAAATAAGTTTTAAGCTTTTATTTAACAACATCATTCAGAGCCCAAAGACGAATGTCTTTGTTCCACCTGTATTTTCTTACAATGGTGAAAAATTGATGCTAACAGTAGATGGACTGTCCGCAAGCTCAAAGAATAGCGGAGTGTCGACTGCATCTTGGTAAACGTGGTGTGGAACGATCAGAGTCAGGATGGACCGAGGATTTGTGCAGGGTGGATAGAAACGATGCGTGAAGCCAAAATTCAGGTTAGGTGGCAGATCTTGGAGGCCTATATCCTACTATGGATTACCACGCGCTGATGATGATGAATTATTCAAAATAACTATTATTCAATAAATAAAGAAAGGAAGAAGAAGAAGAAAAAAAGAGAACTCGTGAAAATATTGTCGTCATGGGAGGTTCAAAATACATTAAAAAATAGTGCAATATTTAAATCAAACTCATGTATACGTAATATGTATACCATAAATATGCCTTTAAAATTACCAACAAAAAGATTACATACATATAATGCTTTGGCATACCTTAATGGTATGACCAAAATGGATTTGAGATAAATGTACAGGACTTATTCGTGAAAATATCTACTCAATACTTTCAGATACTACAGTTACGTTGTTTTGGTGATTTTTATAAATTAACAGCACCCTTAAATTATCCACCGAGGCCTACTCCGGGACTATTTTTAGCTATAAAGGGATTGTCATATTCTTTTACAACAGCCCCGGTCCGTGATCATGAATTAATTAAAGACTCAGTTTGTTATTTAACCTTTGAGTTGTTGAATACTGTGAACATTCTCTTTTGTTTTTAAAAAGCTACCCTTTACAATTAACGCTACTACAAGCTAGAATATAAGTATAAATATTATACTTAAATACCTATTAATATATTATAGATTTAATCACAATTAACTGGTAAATTTTTTTACATCCCATATATCTAAGCAAAAAAGCGAAAACCAACTTGAAAATGCCTGAATGAAAACTTATCACCGAAGCAAATAAAAAAAAACTTAATATTTCTGAAAAATTGTATCTGATCACTGAAAAACAGTGTCAACGCTTTATAAAATGTTATAATGGTGGTAGACCTGTGAGACTAAGACCTTTCAACGCAGCATTTTTTCTGATCCAAATATGCAGTAGACATTTTGTGAAATCTGTGTCAGCGTATTATCTTCATTAAAACTATGGGACTAGTATGGGCTGTGAAAAAAAATGTACAACTGCTGAATACGGAGCCTTCCCATTCATAAAGGAATGAACATTAACCCATCAAGTTTATCAAAAGAGGGTCCTAGCTTTGGCTTTGGCTTTTCTGGTCTTGGAATAAATACACGTAATGCGGAATTGAATAGCGACCATTGACTATAAAATTTACCAAATGTACCACTGAGCCTAAACTGAAATAAAATAATTAAACTTTAAAAATAAAGGCAAAATCGAAATTATGGAGTAAGTATTTCAGTATTGAATAAACTTTTTTTTTAATTAAGTAAGTCTTTTATACATTGTAAAGAAAAAATATTTTTCAGTATCTATGGCGTCAAATTTTACGTACTGCTTTGACGTTAGTTATATTTTATTAACAATATGCATAGAAACATTTCATAAGACATGGCTATACGATTTCATTCACAGTTCATTGGGGAAAGGCGTTGTTGGCCCTAGGGCCACAGTACATATTTCAATACGTTCAAGCATTTTAAAATTATTTTTTTAATTTAATTTTTTTAATCAATTACCTTCTATAGAATATATTTAAGTTACCTCGTATTAAGGCAAACCACTGAAAAATTTGAGTTTGAGAAATTAAATTTTAGTTTTGCTTTTTATGACATAAAAAATACATAAAAAGATATATTCTATATTGTAAATCAGATATATGAATTGATGTGGATTGGTGACACGATATCATTAAGACGGTAAAGTTCATGTTTTTTTTAACAGCCCATATATCTCCCACTGCTGAGCACGGGCCTCTATATTTCTGGAGGAACGGATGTTAACCCACCATGCTTGTCCATTGTGGATTGGCGGGGTTACCAGACTCGAAATAAATATTTGTAATCCATACATATATTTATTCCGATGCGGTGATCGAAGTCGCGACCATTGACTCCGCGGGCGGAGGGCTCGGCCATGGAGCCAATTGGTCGTGACGTTTTTTTTTGGAATGTGTTAACTATAAAATTATTTTAAATTAATATAATAATAAAATACATCAATACGCGAAGAATCCACAACCACTGTGACAAAAGAGAAAATGAATAAGAAAATTATAAAAGATTTAAACACTTAAATTTTATTTATTAAATAATAAATAATATCACTAGAAAAATATTTTAGAATCGTTATTTCTTATAGAAAACATTTTTATATTTTGTGTATTATCTGCATGTTCTCTTATTATTATAACTCCTTAAATAATATACTTGAGACACACATTGCAACTATTGGAACTTAAAAGTTCTTTCCGCACGTTTCAGTTCAAAATGTGTTGTCAGTGCCTATACTAGACGATGAAAATAGCTGCTTTTACGTTCAACAATCTAATAAACACAGTAACGTTACAGAAAAGTGGAATGAACATTTTCGTTGAAGCAATATTGTTAGGGCTATGGTATTATAAATAATTTTGTATATATAATATACAATTCATTTATACTTTGCATGTTTCGACTCGAACTTTGTGTATATTTTAATGTTATGTGTAATATTATGTTGAACTAGAATTTCAAGTAGGGTATTAAATTCACCATGATAAATCAAACACTTTTGCCTTATATTGAAGTAAGTTGTAATTTTGGAAATACATATAAAGTTCATCACGTTTTATAGTATTAACTTACATATACTATTAACGTATTAGCTAGTACTAACTAGCAACTATTAACTTTTTTGAGTAACATCTCTGAGATACAAATTATTAGATTTACTTAAAAGCCTAATCCTTTTTTTATATAATATTTCGTGATTATTAAAGCCAATCTATCAGGAAAAATAATTCCACATGGCTTAACACACTAATTAATAGTTTTTTAAGCCGTGTAAAATTATTTTTTAATACTTTTTTCCTGAATTTACACTACTGGCTTAAATAGTCAGGCTTGTCTATCTACAAACGTTTAACTCCACAAGCTGTGTTCGCATTAATCACAATTGCAGTTGCAAAACAAATGAGTTGCAATTCCGCTAAACGGATCCGTTATATACGGATCTCTAATATACTCCGCACCTAATAGTTTTAGAATCGTAAATAAGAAACCTAATGGTTCGTGAAATTAGGTTTCCCAAAATTTTCCATAGTCGTTAGTTTTTATAAGTCTCTCGTTTGCATATTTTTTTCATTTAACAATTATTTAATAGTATTTTATTTACAATCAATTGGATTAAAACTATTCTTCTTTATCACCAGCCAGTTGAAGGTCACGGGGGCACAAAGGTTTTGTTTTGATCTGCATGACAAAGAAACTTTTTTTTTTACGGTGTGGGAAGGCAAACGAGCAGGCATGTCACCTGATGGAAAGTAATTAATGCCGCCCATAGACATTCGCGGCGTCATAGGCAGTGTGGAAGCGTTGCCGACCTTAAAAGAAATTGTCATTATGGGAGTGAGAATGGGAGGGGGAGGGGAGGGGAGAAGGAGAGGGAAAGGTGTTGGGCCCCCTGGAAATGAGCCACACACGAAGCGCAGTAGCTAAGCTACCACTCAGACGCCGGTTTTCTGCGGGAGTGTGGTACATCCACGGGCGAGCCGGCCCATTCATGCTACAGACAAATATTATGCCATTCTTGACATAGTATTTGTCTGCAGCGTGGCTAGCACTATTAAAATTAAATTTGAATAAGAGTTTATTAGACTTCATAACGAACAGTCTAGACTTTTTTATCCCGACCAAATATGAGGTTAGCCTTCATTATTATCGACGTAAAAGTGGTTGCAGTAAACGGTTATTAAAAAAATAATACTAAAAAATACGACAGAGATGTTTTCTTAGTAATAACAAATACGAACTACACGTAGACAATTAATGGTAGAACTTAACTCACTTCAAGATCTAAGTTGGGAACGGAAAGTTTAGATGTAAGTTTTGTTTGACTTCGTTCACTTATAGATTCCACCTGTGCTGCAACTTGGTATTCTACGTTGTTGATTTAATAAATTGCATTTGTCGGAAATATATAATAATAAGAGAAAGTTTTGTAGTATTTCCTGTATAAATGTGGCCTAACGATACCAACTCACCTTCTGCTTTAGCATAGCTCACTAATTGAAGGTGCGCATCAGATCACATGAAGGCAAGTAATCAGCAGCTTTCACAAGAGATGCATTGCCTGCCTTTGAGAAATCATATAAGAGATGAGCAGATACAAGAGGCAGTAAGAGAAATAATAAAGTTTGGCCCTAGGCTTTCGCTTCTCGCTTCTCACCGAGTAAACTATCGAGTAATCATATAGCATATAGGTATATAAAACATCGCAAATCTCCTCTGGATGAATGAGGCTGTGAGGACAGAATGATGTTGGTATAACCATCTTACTTAAGGCTAGGCGGAAATATTTACAGTCTGCTCATCGGCAGAAGTTACTGGGCCAGTATTCTTTGCACTGCTGTCGTCAATCTATCTGCCCAGTGTGAGAACAAGGACCAATACTTCTAAATTTGATGATAGATTCTACCATTAGACTATCGACTTTAAGTATTTGACTTCAAGCCTTCAAAAAACAAGCTCATACATTTTTTAAAGGCCAGCAATGCTTTTGCAATGCTAATGGCATTGCGGATTTATGGGCGGCGTTGATTGCTTTGCATCATGTGACACGCCTACTCGTTTGCCTTCCTGTCCCATAAAAAATGGGTTTAGTTGAAGTGGTTAACGAAAATTTTAGTTATATCAAATCATTGCTAGTCTTTTTTTTAAAACGCTATCGACATAAGTTTTAGTTTAACACTTAATTTAATATTAAATTGATAAAATTCTGAGCTTTATACAATATGAAATTGCTGTTCTTGATTCGAAAGTGGCAATAAAACTAGCAACGGGCGCGATGCAAAT
The DNA here is from genome assembly GCA_031353405.1 of Baronia brevicornis. Classification (NCBI taxonomy): domain Eukaryota; kingdom Metazoa; phylum Arthropoda; class Insecta; order Lepidoptera; family Papilionidae; genus Baronia; species Baronia brevicornis. The sequence continues at coordinate 113,166 of JASFAT010000697.1, forward strand.
TTGAAATTCACGGAGCGGCACACACTTGCAAATAACGTGGGAGTGCATCGTTACATTTGTTATCTATATATGACGGCATGATGAATGATGTTGACATTCGCTTTCGTTATAGTGAATTTCCATGGTACTATCTCAAATAGTTCTTTTTATATGACAAAAATGACGACGTTATTGTTTGGAATAATTCCCGCCACCGAATTCCACAACCGCACAACTCGCCGTAAAGGAAAATTTCAACCCCCCACCATCTGGATGAGTGGCGATCTACTACGGTGTGTTTCTATCGTAATTTTTTTCGACGCACCACCAGTTTGTGGAACCAGCTACCCTCGGCGGTCTTTCCGAGCCGATACGACATTGGAACCTTCAAAAAACAAGCCTATACTTACCTAAAAGGCCGGCAACAGTTCTGCGAGTCCTGCGGTGTCGCGGTTGTCTATGGGCGGCGTTGATTACTTTCCATCAGGCGACACGCTTACTCGTTTGCCCTCCTATCCCATAAAAAAGTGAGTGGTGAAGCTAATATTTTTACACTGGCTGGCACTTTATATTTTTACATAATTTTAGAAGTTGTGAAATTGTTGACACATTGCATGCGGGTATATTTCGTGTAGGCAGAATTATCAGGTAACTCAACAAACTTAACTTTTAGGAAGAAAAAATGTGTTACTATGATTAAAAGTGCCATCTATTTCCTCCACTTTGTATTACTAAATCGATAATCAAAGTCCTTATACGAAGAGGCATATATGGCGTTGATGGCGCTTATACCCAAATACGCATTGTGTGCGTTAAGTCGACCCTTTTACTGCAATAAAACGTTAAGCGAGAAACACGCTTCTTGTTTTCCTGGCTCCGCCCAAAACCCGTCTTTACGAATAAACTACAATGATAATCATTGTGTCTATCCCAGTATCACCAACACCATACATACAATGTTCTCCGTATTTATAGCCCACTCCGTAGCACAAATTTACTAAATACGTTCTTTTACGTGACGTACACAGTCCGCACTCCAGTGAGAGTCTGCGAATAAGAGACGCACTGTATTAAGTTACTGTAAACTACAGAAAGTGAGTTATCCAGATCGATATCAATGCTTCTTACCACATAAAAAACATTGACTAGTGACCAGAATAAGACTTTTATAAAATCAATCAATATAGCCGTAACAGTATTCTGCTAAGCATTGTCCATTCCGAAGTTGAAATATGTTACCGTAATTTCCACGTTTGGCAGAAACAAAATGGAGATAAAATCATTGTAATACAATTTTGTTATAAATATTGATTGTTGGTTTGATTATTTCTTTATCGATGTTTATTGTCGTTTATACTTTTTTATTCAGTAAATAATATGATTAATGGTGTCAGGCGTTACCTTACGGTAATCCATCGTATGTCAAAAGTTTTACTTAGCTAAGATTCGTGACAAGCAAACAATAACAGAAAATTAATAGTTTGTGTTTTCCTGCTGGATAAAGTGGATTTATTTGGAACTTAAACCAAAAACTTACCGAAAAACGGTCAGCAACTCTCCACCCACCAACAAGTATACACAACACCGAACACACACTCTCACTTTTCCACCTTGTAAACGACACGTGTTTCGCCTCAACACGAGGCATCCTCAGGTATAGTAGACTCTACGGAAGACAACCGAAAAGTGACTTACTTTTTACTGTCCACACAGTAAATAATATCCAATATTTTTTTAGTCTACCAGTGAAATCAAAACTGACATGATTATCACGATAAACACTTTTATTTGAAACTATCGTATGTTTTCTTTAAGCAAATGAACACCGAAATGATTATAGTGCCAACCTCACATAATGGAACATTTGCAATTCGTAACGCGTTGCATTGACAATGTTTACATTCTAGCATCAAGCAATCACGTTTACGTCCTAACGTTTCTAACAATGGCTGTGCTTGTTACACTTTGCATGTGACGGAGCTGTTGACACAGTTTAAAATGTATGGCTTTTATATAGACCATAATTATGTCGTTTTCACAACGAAAAGTGTTCTTGCGCCTTGCTTTCCTGTGATTTCGTAAAGATATCATGAATATGAAGACGCGTTGATGCTTCGTGGCATTGGGTGTAAAATGTTGCCACACTAAAAACAATGTGGTGTGTCCAGACGCCACAAATACATAGGCTAATATATGTATATACATAAACAAACCTAATAATTGAAATACGAGTATAAAGCGAGTGTACTGTAATTTACATAATAAACAAGTTTGAAGTCCAGGAATATATTTGAGATAAATTAGAGCATATTTTTAAATGTAATAAAGTATTTTTTTTTTAATTTTATATGATATTTTAAAAATGAAGAGGCGAAAAAACAAGAGTTTACCCTTCTCTTTAAAAAAATATTTTTAAAGAGATATAAACTTCATAAAAATTTTATGGAGTATCTTTGGTCCTGTGTTGGAAAATGAGCGATGGCACACACTTTACTACCACGTCCTCTTTGAGCTGTAAAATGAGTCGAACGTCATCAAAACCATTAAAATTGGACGCTTTCGTTGGGCTGGGCACGTAATACGGATGGATGAGCCTAGAGTACCCAAACGCCTACTCGACGGCAAACCAGATGGCCATAGAGACGTGGAAGGCCTAAGCTCAGATGGCTAGATGGAGTCGAGGACGACTTAAAGGCAATCGGTGCGAGGGGCTGGAGAGAAAAAGCTAAACGAAGAACCGACTGAAAAAAATTACTGAACCAGGCTAAGGCCCACTCGTGGCTGTAATACCTTGATGATGATGAAACTTCATACAACAACAACTTTTTTATATCATTAGGAATATGCAGATACTTTCTATTACTACGTGTTAGACAAAACTGAAACCAAAATAAAATTCGTATCATTATGGCCCTATTATTCAATAAACATAAATAAAACTATATCTAAATATAAACAAAATAGATATTTAACTGCATATGTGAAAGATAAGTCAATAAATACGAAATCAATCGATAGGTTACACGTACGAAGTGGGTCAAAGTTAGATTACAAATTTCCGTTCTAACGAACCGGAAAAGTTGAAATAAAAAGAAATAGAGCCGGGCGAACTAACGAGAAAGAAAATTGGATATTTTTTACTAACATTTTCGATCTTTTTTTTTTCTATTCATAAATAAGTCGTAGTTTAGATATTATCATCGCGGCCCAGAGACATTTGTAAACAGAAGCAAAGGTAAGCCTCCGGAACTGAGGCCGCTCACCGTACGAACCGCGATAGCTAAGCTACAACTCAGACGCTGGTTTTCTGCGTGAATGTGGTACTTCCCCGGGCGAGCCGACCCATTCTAGCTACAGACAAATAATATGCCATTCTTGACAAAGTATTCGTGTGCAGCGTGGCTCTACCACTATAAGATTTCAAATGTTAAGTAATATTTGTGTTAGCTAATTTGTTTATGGAAATAGCACAGATTATATTATTAAACACTATAAGTGCACACTGTAGTTCATTAGTTTGCATTTAAAACAATAAGTATGCACCCAAAAATTTAAATGCACTGTTCATTATGCTAACAAACGGCCTAGCGAACTGTTTTGCAGGCGCACAGCTATTTGCAAACTTGTTTGTCTCCACGAACTCTGTTCACATTAATTACAAATGCGTTCGGTAACAAAGCGCTACAGTTGTTACTGTTAATGTGGTAAACAAACACTCGAGTATCTTGTACTGGTTTATTAATTGTTGGTAAAAACTTTAAGGTAAATTAATTATAATGGGACCGTGTAAATGATTCCTCGAGCACGCGGTACAGGGGCGTGGGGGTAAGATGTCAAAGGGGATCAAGAGGTGAGCGGGTGGCAAGGTACGATGTAAAAGGGGATCGAAGAAACAGGGGTGAGGTGAGGATAAACCATATAAATGTGTTATTTGGTTTATTTATAGGTTGATTATTGAATTTTTATTATACTAAAAAAGCGAAAGCCTTACTATTGTATTTTTAACATATAATTTATCTTGTTTATGGGATAGGTAAGGACTATGGATGTCGTCTGATGGATAACAATCAACGCCACCCACTAACATATGAAACAACTTTAAGAAATATCAGATTTGTTTTTTATTGGTTCTAACTTCGTATCGGTTCGGAGACTTTCAGAGACAATGCACGGTTCTTGATCCCCACTTATCCTCATGATAGAGATAACATATTTTCTTTAAGGCAAATTGTGCAGTAGTGGAATTCAGCGACGGAATCATTATAAAAAATTCTTCTTCCGAGTACTTTCTATGGTATAAACGATTTATCTATTAAATAAACACGTTTTCTAAATAAAACTACTGTGATACCTAAAAGAATATAAGAATATTAGCCCATAAAACCAAGTTCTGAGTTAATACTCATAGCTTTATTCTGTGAGTGTCCACAGAGGTCCAACGTTTTTCCCTTCCATTACTTTTCTCTTCCTCAATTTTTCCCTTCCATTATCCATCCTACTCTAAAGTAGGCACGGATAGCTGTGAATTATACTTCAAAACAAGTGATTTCTAAAATGTCTTTTTCTTATATTTATATAATTTTGAAACTGACGAATTGTATCGTGATATCTTTTAAAATAAAAACAAAATTTTCCTTAATACGTAAAGCAATATTTCAGGTTGTTAAACTGTCCCATAAAACGTTTATTGGACATCCATTTCAACATTATTTCATAAAATGAAGATACTAAACCGTCTTTTCGCACTCGACATTCAATAAACCATCTTCGAGTGACACTAATGCCTGTTCATTTTAAAATATTGCATCTTTAGCCGCTTCATATTCGTGGAGATTACCTCTATAGCTGACGTGTTCGCATTTATAAAGATTAAATTATTTTTAATTCTCAGTTCAAATTATTTAATTTTTCATTTTTTCGCGAACTAATCTGAGCTTGTATTTCTTACAGTTATTCCATTTTCAGCCTAAATCATTTCTTTCATATACCAGTCTTGTGGAGATCGTTTCAATAGTTTTATAGGTTATCCCAACCAAACAAACTCCATCGTCACTGTTCTGTGGAATCAGCTTACTTCAGCGGTATTTCCGATGATTATGAATTTAAAATTAATTATATATTATGAATAAGTAATTTTTTACTTGTTTCAGTTGTGCTCGCGGGGACTTCTTGAAGGTATACTGGGAAGTGCAGGGACCAGGACCACCCGGGGCTATTAACGAGCGTTCGGCCTGGGCGCGGGAACTCTGTGGCAGCCGAGCTGACGCGCCGTCTGCTTTGTACTCTCCAGGGCAATATTTGGTGCTTGAATTCCACACGGGATCAAGGCAAAACAACGCTACGGGTTTCGTCGGTACCTACAGTTTTATTGATAAACGTAAGTGAATTTTTATTTATATACATATTAAAGAATAAAAACTCTAAATGTTCCTAAATACAAAATAATATGAATCTAGCAATGAGTGGCGTTATACAATTTTTATGGAATCTCTCAAGCATATTTTTTATAGCAAGGCAGGCAAAGGAACACATGGATCACTTGGTGGTAAGTGATCACCGCCGTTCATAGAGATCCGCAACGCTAGAGGCCTCTCAAAGGCGTCGCTGGTCTTTAAAACATACAATTCTTTAGTAAAATGAAGTAGAATTAAATTGAGTAGAATAACTTCAGTAATATGAAGATTATAACCAAAGTTAGTACGTTAATTTTACTCTGTTTACCGTGTCCAACGTAGACCGGCTTGAATCGTTAGCGACCGCAGTATGTCCGACAGGCCAGATCCATTATTTGTGCAAAGAGATGTACCCTCTCTGCGTACTCTATAACGAATTTATTATAACGAATGTTCTGAATGATCTTTGTTTAACGTAATACAGTTTCATCATCGAACTGTAAAAATACCCAGCACATGGATATTTGTCATTGCCATTACCGTGCAATTCAGTTGCAATTTTTTGCCATGAACCGTGCAACTATGGAACGATCTACCGCCTGCAATGTTTTTGTTTTTATATATGTATTTATTCCAAATCTAAATAATGACCGAAGGCCCATCCAACTTCACCTGTTATTGAATGAAACCAAATAATACTGCTGTAACATAGTTCTGCTAGACTTGATTTCCTTCAGAATTGAGAAGTATTGTATCATCATCAGCTCTCGGCAATCCACAGCTGAATAGCCTTACACAAGGAGCGTCACGTATAATTCACAGCTGCTCTGCGCAGTTCGTCTATCCATCTAGTTTCCCACACAATGTTTGCCAAGACTCTATCTGCTCTCCAGCACTTGTCTCCAGCGTCTACTCATCTACGGGTGTTGAAAACTAAATGATGGGTAAGATAATAAATCTGACATTCCATGATATCCTCAAAAAAAAAATTCTTATTTTTCACCTTATTAAAATTGTTTTACATGCATTTTCATACATGTCTATTGGCAGTGTTCTTTTCCATCAAGTGACAGGCTTGCTCATTTTATTTCAATTTATTTCTAACAACCCATATACGTCCCACTGCTAAGCACGGGCCTCTTCATTTCTGGTGCAACGGACGTTAAACCCACCACACTTGTCCAGTGCGGATTGGCGGGGTTACCTGACTCGGAATAAATATTGGTAATCCATTCATATATTTATTCCGATGCGGGGATCGAACCCGCGTTGACTCCGCGGGCGGAGATCCCCGCCACTGAGCTAATTCTTCCGATTGACTCAGTGGCAATAATTCCCTATTATTTAAAGTTTACCCTTCTATCGGGATGTAATGCATCTTAAATAAATACTGTATCTTACCCAATACAAATAGTATTTCCGTACTTATCAGCTAGCAAACGTACCATAATTGTGGAGTTTGTTAGTCAGCAGTACCCAGGTATGTTGAATCATCAAGTAAATTTGTCTAAGTCTGCACTTCACAGTATGTTTGAACCAATTAGTTGTACGTTTGAACATTGTATGTATTGTTCATTATATAAAAGCAATTAGGGAAGTTCACGGAAATTTACAGGTTGCAAAAATTGAAGCCGTTAGTAAAATCACTAAAAATATAAAATAATCTAAATATATTCATTTTTAATATAAAATAAAATAAATGTAAAATATTAATTTTATAATTAATGAAAGTATGTAAATTTAAATTGAAATTTGCTATAAAATAATTGTAGAAACTTCTATCATTTCAATTTTGTTTCTTTAACCATTTATACAAAGTATTTTTTTGAAAAAGAAAGAAGATAAGCTTAGTTTTAATGGTTAGCAAGAATTATAGTAATATTAAAAACAATACTATCAGTCATCCTTTGAATTCTATAAATGAATTATTTGATTATAATGACCTATTATTTGATTGTACTGACCATATAATGCGGTTTTCGAAGTATTGAACCATGTCAATTTGTTCATTTGTATGCAAAAACACGTATTGTGTTCCCAGTTAAGTTTAATTTTACGATATATTATATTTATTAGTGATTGCACGTATATAATATTTATTTGTAAATATATCGTACAATTACTTCGTCATTTACACTTTTGCATGAGCTCTGATGATTTATATGAAATAAAAAAATAATTATAATATTCTTGTAACTGGTGTGGTTGCGAAGACAAATTATTAATAATCGCAGAAATAAGAGTATTAATTTCGCAGGACACATTATTAAAGTACTTTCAGTTTTTGTTTTAATAGCGTCATTGGAATCGAAGACCTTTACACTTTCGTAGGAAGGTTTCACGAGCTGACGATGCTTGATAGATGGTGCCTAGAGGGTATCACGACAACGATAAAAACTTGGTGAGAACGGCCGCTCCTTAACCTTGAAATCCACTAAATCTATAGAAGATGCATAAAGATGCTGTATGCTGAAAGCTGCTGTATTCCCATAGGGAGTACTTGTATCTATACCAAGATGAAGTTTTCAATGTACTCGTATATGCAAACTCAGAAAACCGTCTCTAATCTGAATCCTCCCTAGAATAATATTTTATTAGGTTTATGAGGTTATGAGACAAATTAGGATGCATGGATGTGTGCCAAATTTTTTTAGCCAGTCATGTCTATGATTCGAAGGGTTTCTCATTTTTAAAGGCATTAACCCACAATGTACAAGGCAGATTCGAGAAGCTATTCAGACACGAAAAAAAAATTGTAATTTCATTCGATATTTGACGCCTAGCCCTGCTGTTGGAGTCTGACGTCTGTTTAAAAATATCAAATAACAAAATACTCTCGTCACGTTACAATGTTGTAAAACTTTTTCAAAAGCTGTTTGAAAAAGTGTGATCGTTAAAAAGTTCTTTTTATTATTTTTTGGAGAACTTGTTAAAAGTTGTACAACTTCGATATTAGTTCCCGACAAATGTTAGTACGAATTATATTATATGATTTTCTATTATTTTTAACGTAGGACATTATTTTAAATTATTAAGTATTAAATTTTTAATAAGTAAAATAAGTATTGAGATTTAATTTTGATTTAAGATTAAAATCGATAATATATATCGGTCATTATTAGCTACTAAAACACTTTAAAATAAAAACTACCAATCAAACGGTTTGTAGTTTTATCTTAAAGTGCTTTGAAACATATTTCTATAGTATTATATTTAAATGAATACCGAGCTGAAATCTAGCATTCACTATTCAATATAATAATTTGTCGATAATTTATGTGATATTGCATTTATTGGACTAAAACTAGATTGTTTCTTTATCTGTTTGTTTTTTTTTTTCTGTTATAATCTTTTTTGCATTATTTTCTTTATAGATCGGAGGCTCATTTCAAAATCAAATGTCAATTTATAATAATTTACAATAATTACACGTCGCTCCAACTCTGTGTCAACGTAAATAACATCGAAAATTTTTAGGGACTTCTTCGTTATTGCTTCATTTCACGTTTTTAATATTTTATCTTTCTTTTTCACCTGTTGAAATTTTATCCTTATATTTATTTACTATTAAAAAGTGAAGTGAATGCTCTCAAGCAAAATTTTGATAATGTAAAGTCAATTCAGCCATCGTACCGTTAATATGCTTATATGGTACATAAGGCGTTCTCAATCCCAGGAGACATCCGAAAAGTGACACTTTTCGGTTGTCTTCCGTAGAGTCTATTATACCTGAAGATGCCTCGTGTTAGGGCGAAACACGTGTCGTTTACAAGACGGAAACGTGGTAATGTGTGTTTGGTGTTGTGTATAGTGGTTGGTGGGTGGAGAATTGATAGCCGATTTTCGGTAAGTTTTTGGTTTAAGTTCCAAATAAATCCACTTAATCCAACAGAAAAACACACATTATTAATTTTCAGTTATTGTTTTTGCTTGTGGCGGATCTTAGCTAAGTAAAACTTTTGACATATAGTGATGGATTTCCGCAAAGTAACGCCTGACTCCATTAATAAAAGTAAAGTAGTAGTAATTTTAAATAATTCTGGTCTTTTACCTTTAGAAATATATAATTTCAATTTATTTTAATTCTAGGTCAGGGAGTATCTTTGCCTAGCCGCATGTTCGGTAATTAAGGTATTTGGTACACGGGTACGCAATCCCGGCCTCCCGAGCTACTACCGTATGATTCCTTGGCTTCCGTTGCGGTTGTATCATATTCCTATCATCCTGTCTAAATCCATCATTCTTTTCCTCTGCCTTTTCCTTTATTCTCTATCCTTTTCCATTCCTCTCCGCCAATCCACAGTCTGCCGTGCCGATCGTCTCAGGATTGAGCTCCTCCGGGTACTATAGTGCCTTATCTCAGCATGCGGGGATTTGCTGGGGCTGACCTCCATCCCCGCTTGCGACTCGTAGTGTACACTATGACGAATTTTATTAAAAGTAATAGTTTTAAAAATGACGCCAATGTGGTTCGCCACCCATCACGTCCTGATTCCCACGAAGAAGAAAAGCGACTAAGGGAGAGCCGTTTCGCTACGATAAATGTGAGCCGAAGGATGGATGGAAAGATGGATGAATGTGGAGGAAGCAAGGAAGGTGTGCTGGGATCGTAGCGGATGAAGGTCTGTGATCTCTGCCTACCCCTACCTACGTGAGACAGGCGTGACAATATATTTTAATTCTATAAAATATATATATCACAAAATGATTAAATAAAATATGCTAGCTACGCTATCCACTCTTGAGGTCGTTTAAATTGATGTTGTCTTAAAAAAGGGCTTTATAATTTAAAGCTTACAAATAGTCTGAAGGTTTTAAGCGGTTACTCAGTAGCCCATCAATAACACACCCTCATTCATCACTGCTCGGTCGGCGTCAGATAGACAAGAGCTGATAATACCCTTAATTTTCCGATAACATGCACAATCAATTAGGATGATAATTTTGCGATTGAATTTATTTTCCTAATTTTGGAAAAGTATCTTATTTTTTTTAACAGAAGACTGCCAATGTTTTTGCAATCGTTTGAAATTAAATATTACAATGCTGTAATTATGTGTACATACATTTTCATGATTGTAAGAAAGGGTTGTAAGAAAAAATATGTCATTATTTGTATCTATATCCGAAAATTATTTATCTTTTTATTTTAATTATTGGTCTACTATTCCAAACTCTTAGAGCAAATATTGTCTTTCTTAACATGACTCGAAAGCCACTGATTAAGGGTTTTTATAAACGTACCTGATTCACTACAGTTTTAATGAAATATATCAACGATATTGATGGTAATACTAGAAGCAATTATTAGAGACTAATATATGTAATTGATAGCGTAATTACGCTCCATTTGTAATTTCATATATCAGTTTGTGATTGACAACAGATCTATCAATGTCAATAACCCCGCAAATGAACTCATTTAGATAATGAATCTATCTGTTCACAACAAGCGATAGGTCTATTGCTATGTTTATTACGTATGAAATTTAGAGCAACTAAAATCATTGTGTAAATATAATATTATATTGTCAAATGAAAGCAAATGCACGGGGAAAGCTTTAATTTTCTTACTTTAATAGAGTACTCGAAAACTGGTCTGAGTTCTGGAGAATCAACACCCTCCCCGTACCACTCTCCTTCCCCTCCCACTCCTTTTCCCCCTCCCACTCGCATAATGTCACTTTCCTTAAAGGTCGGCAACGCTTCCGCACTGCATATGGCGCTGCGTATGTCTATGGGCGGCGCTGATTGCTTTCCATCAGTCGAAACGCCTGCTCGTTTGCCCTTCATCTCATAAAAAAAGTGGCGTAAATCTCCATTCCTACAGAAAGGGAGAGTTGGGCATCCCTATTATCGGCTTGTCGGATAACATAAAACAAGTTATATAGAAAAAAAATTAAAGTCATTTCCTACTTAGGTCAACTTTTATTTTAGTTACTTTTTATTAAATAATTACAATTAATTATTGTTATATATCTTTCTCAGACAGACGACCAATTGATTCAGTGGCGGGGTCCCCCGCCTACGGAATCAATAGTCGCGGGTTCCTAGGTATATATCCTGCTAAATATCTTATATAAGAGAATTTTTTTTTGTCCAATATAAAACTAAAATCAATTAACTTTAACTAATGAATTAATATTTAAAAAAACAGTAGTTACATAGTAGGAATTGATTAATAAATAACGAGAGACAAGGTACGAACGTCTGTAATAGTAGTCCTTAGTCGCGGATGTCCATGAAAGACCTTGCTTAGTTATCATCAGGTGACACATTTGCTTGTCTATTCTTTAAAAATACCCTACAAAAAATTAAACAATTTCCTAACACACAAATATTTTCAAAATTTTTTTATGACAAAAGATGGGCAAACGTTCATCAAACGAGTTAAATAATGTAAATATGTGTTTTATTATTCCATTCTATTCACTTTTACATAATAAATATGCATAAAAAAGTTGAAGCCATTTAAATCAACGCATTTATCCGCACCACAGTAAAGTCGTATTAATGCAAATACGGTGTTGTAGTGAATCTTAATCGAGTAAACAAGTAGGCTGGGTCTGTGTGCTACTAACATAAATGGATGAAAGTTAGCGGTTCGAGAAGATAGAATTTCAATGTATATGCTGTTATATTGGCTGGCTTACTTTCCACATTGTATTGACAATAAATTTGTAGTCCTTAAACTTTGTTTATCGAGTAAACAAATATACCTAAATGTGATTACAACACCTACTTAACAGGGTTTATTCTGGTTAATTAAAAGTACTCACAAAATTATTGACCAAAATATCTGCACCATCCTTGGAATGTTATAACTAACATTTTTGATATTATACATATATGTATTTTATTTGTTTTTGTACCTACTTTTATTTTTTCCATCAACCCAAAGCTTAACTGGCAGAGAATGCCTTCCGGCATTTAATCTTCCTTTGTACTAAAAATTGTAAAATAAAAATAAATAAATACAATTAGAATCAATTTGTGGAATCAGCTACCCTCAGCGGTCTTAACGAACCGTTACGACATTGGAACCTTCAAAAAACAAGCCTATACTTACCTAAAAGGCCGGCAACGCTTCCGCGACTCCTGCCGTGTCGCGGTTGCCCATGTGCAGTGCTTATTGCTTTCCATCCGGTGACACGCTTGCTCGTTTGCCCTCCTATGTCATAAAAAAATAGAATTCTCGGCTTCGGCATAAAAAAAAATTAGAATTCTGGAATAGTTATTCCAACATAGTTAATCCTGTAAGGGAGGATGGAGGTCAACCTCAGCAGAGCCCCGCATGCTGATGTAAGGCACTATAGAACCCAATCCCGGAACGATCGGCACGCTTGCGACTAAGCTCACCCCTAACCACGCATCCATTGGCACGGTAGACCGTGGATTAGCGGAGAGGAAGGGAAAAGGATAGAGAAGAAAGGAATGGGCAGGGGAAAAGAAAGATGGATTCAGACAGGATGATAGGGAAATGATACTACCGCAACGGAAGACAAGGAGTGATACGGTAGTAGGTCGGGAGGCTGAGGTCGCGTACCCGTGTACCAATACCATAACTACTGGACAGGCAAAGGTACTCCCTGACCAACCATGATTATATTTTTAAATTGTATATTTGTCGAATCATGCTTTTAAAAACATGTGGTTCTTTTTTAATTAAACTGTGAAGTAAAATAACAGAATCAATTTTGTTGTATTAATCACTGGCCCCTACACTTCATATTATTTCAGTTCAAAACTTTGTACATCTCGGTCCCAAAAGCGTTTGGAATTCGTTTTTGCTAAAACCCAGCGCCGGGTAAATTATATACTGCTAACTTTTGCTATCTGCTTCCTAAATTAATTTCGTTCATAATCACGTAGTTTTTGCGTATATTGTTAGATTTGAAAGGGTTTCATGGGCGTGATAGATGTCTTCCAAATAGTCAGATGCAGTCTTGAAGCTTACAAAAAGGGTGACATAAATATTTAGCTATTAACATAAACATAAGTATAGTATTTGAAATTAAATATAAAAAAGTTATAAAACCCTTTACACTCATAGGATTTCCTTGTTTCGTGACTGTAATTACCCAGATTTGGAATAAAAATTTGTAGGCATTTTTTATTATTTATTTTATCTTATTTATGACAATTTACAGTTGAAGTTGGATGGAGCATAGTAGAGATCATAGGAGACCATACAGAGCATAGTAACAACACAGATCTCACTAGGCAAGCCCGTGCTGAGACCAGCCGATTCGGTCATTATATATATACACATAATAAAATAAAATAAGTGCTAGCAAGTGATGCTACTACTTTGTAAAATACATGTGGATTTTTAATTTTACTTTTTTATTTCTATACGTCGTGCCCAGAGATGATCACGGGAACACATTGTATACTTTTGGGCCAATGTAATAAAAAAATAGGCTACACAATTACTTATTTCTAAGAAGGAATCAAATGCATGACCCTAAACTCCGATAGTAAATTCTTCGCCACTTAGCCAAGCAGTTCGTTAGTGGATTAGAATTAATTTTCACGGTAAAAAAACCTCGATTTCCTTTATACTATTATTATTAATAATTGCTAATTGCTACACACGTTATACAATTAGCTGATAAATAATCCTCGTTCCAGTTTATATTATTATGAGAGTTCCATTCATGTATACATTCACTTGTTAATTCCACACTGAAAGAGAAATTTAAAATCCGACTGCAAGAGTAACTGAAATAAATTTATGCCACTAATAAATAAACAAATTTATAAATGGACGATAATGTGTAATATTTTTTACATGGATATTAAAATCGCCTGCGAGCGATAATTTAAAAAATGTACAAATTTCATATTTCATGTATCTATCTTGAAAATGACTGCAAATATTTGCTTTTAATAAGTTGAGTATCAGCCGTAAAAATGTCATTTAAAAAGCAAAAAACGGTAAATTCAAGTAATTTAGGTCCTTTCTGTTGGAAAAATTGACATTTTATTGCAAAGACATGGCGAGTTAAAAATACTTTATAAATGTATTACTACCGAATAATAATAGGTTTTTATATGCTATATAATTAATTCATTGAGAAATAAAGACTTTTTTCCTACGGATAGTTTGGGCATAAAATAATAATATAATAACATAGTCCAAAAAATAAATTTTAATGTACTGAAACTTGTAGTGAGAAAATAAATGATTCATTATTAATTTTATTTCATTCACTATTATTTTAATGTGATAGGTTTGACGACCAATTGGCTCAGTGGCAGGGCCCTCCGCCCACGTCACTGTTCGCGGGTTCGATCCCCGCACCGGAATAAATATATGTATGGATTATAAATATTTATTCCGAATTTGGTAACCCCGCCGATCCACATTGGACACGCGTGTTGGGTTATCATGCGTTCCTCCAGAAATGGAGAGGCCCGGACATATATTGGCTGTTAAAAAATGGGTTTGAATAAAATTTAAAAATAATAAAATACTGACAATCATGATTATTTTGATATAAAATTTATATCAAAACGAAATTATTAAAATAAATAAATAGTCATCTATATTAAATTACGTCACTAAATCCGCTTTCTTTGATATTAATAACTTTTAATAATAATAACATCTCAATCAGGTTATGAATAACCAAAAGTACGAAATTTATTCACGCTTAACATTGTCAAAGTTATAATAACCTCCTCGGTATTAAGTCAATTTGAGAGAATTACTTGCAAATTCCATGCGCTATTCAAAGATTTCAAATATAAATGTCGCGAACAATGCCACATTTTTGAGGCTTTACCTTTGTCTGTTGACTTCAGCGACACAGCGGAAGGATTGAAGCCTTTTTATATAGATTCATTGTTTGATCCTCTTTCTTTCTATAGTAAATTCTGGAAAGAAATTTAAGGAATTTTACATTAAATTCGATCTTTTGCAAATACATATATCATATGTAAAAAAATCATATAAAGCTAATTACGAAGTAAGCAATACAAACATTAATTAATTTTATTTTATAGTAATATTGTTTTATTGAAGCATATATGTCCCGCTGTCACCTTTGTCTTCTTTTGCTGTACTGTAGGCGACATTCGTCTCTTATATAATATGTAGTTTGTTGAAAAGCGGTGTCTTATACATTGTTGAAAGCGGTGTTTTTCTTTTAACGTCTCTGCTGTATATTTTTTACACTAAATCTTCAAAAAACGAATAAAACATTGTAATCTCGTCATGTTTTATTAAATTGGTATAAAACTTTGTCAAAAATTGTTTATTTAAGTCTAAGTGAGGTCGTTAAAACCTTCTTTTTGTTATATTTTGGAAAACTTGTTTACTTTCAATATGAGTTTCTGATAACTTTTTTTAATAGCAAAACGAGCAATTTGATCACTTAATGATAAGTAATTACCGCCACCTACGCACATCCGCCACACTGGAGGCTTCTGAATATCGTATCTGATAAATGTAAGAATAAAAAAAATATGTTTGTCTATGTTTCGACGTGTTTCGCCACCCGTCACGTCTTAATTCCCACGAGGGCGAGAAACGACTAATGGTGAGCCGTTTCGTTGTGATGAATGTGAGAGGAAAAATGGATGAAAGGATGGATGAGGCAAGGAGGGTATGCCGGGATCGTAGCGGATGGAGCTCTGTGGTCTCTGCCAACCCCTGCAGGGGATTGGCGTGAATATATAAAATAAATAATACTAATGATTATTTTAGAAGAACAACACGGTATATAATATGGAATTATAAACCTTGAGTAATAAAAACCAATATATTATCGCCAATCTATCCAGTTTCTGCTAAATCCCTTAATTTTGACGTAGACCAATGTCCAGCAGCAGACTGCTGCGGTTGTTTTATTGATCGATGTAATAGTACAAAGTACAAAATGTAAAAGTACAAAACATTTTCAAAGGCATGTGAAAAGGCAATTAATAAGCAAAAGAGCGTCGTCACGTACTTAACTTTATGCTACGTCATATTAAGATTGTTCCAAAGAAGATTAAATGTATGCTGGTTTTTTTTTAATATTGAAACAGGATACACTTTACCGATAAAGGTCATGAGTCAAGTCAACGCGAAATACATACAGTTCTCTCCAATAGTTATTCGAACCAATATACAAGCTGCACAAATTTTTTGCAGTCCTGTTGACAATTATTTGAATTCAGAATTTTGTTTTGAAAAAATAAAAAGTAGTTGTATAGAATAGTTTGTAATATAAGTTTACTATTTTCAATGTGTTTATGATAAACAGATTTAAAATTTTTGAAGTGAAACTTCTTTAGCACCGTTGTAAGTTGTAACTCGGTGATACGAAAAAAGCGACACTAAATAGAGACAAACACAAACATCTATACGATTTATAATCCATTATATGCAGAGTATTTTCAATTATCATACATTATTTACCATAAAAGTCTCGTGTCATTTGTTGAAATTGAAAACTTAGAGTCTGTATAATACACGTAGAATTAAATTTAAAATAATTTTTAAACTTGGTAACAATATTTTATCCTGACACTGAGCATTCGTCTTATTCTCCTGAAGTTTAGTTTTCTAAAGGTTTCACTTCTGCCACACATTTTTTTTTTATTTAATTCACAAACTTGGCAGAAAACGGAATTAATTCCTTAAGTAATTCTTTATCTGATTAATAGAGTCAGACGTTACTTTGAGGAAATCCATTACTATGTGGACAGTTAGAACTTTTACTTAGCTAAGATCCGCGACAAGCAAACAAAAACAGAAAAATAATAATGTGTGTTTTCTACATTCTTTAACTCTTTACTTTAAACAAATATACCATTTGGTAGAACAACAAACTAATAATAACATCAAAGTGGTTTGAAGGTGATCGGTCATGGATCAGCTTGATATTAGCTCGGTCCCCACTCAGGAATAACTACAGCAATAGGTTAATTGACGAGATTATCAAATACGTTTGATCTGTTATCAAAAGGGAGGTGATTAGTTAATTACCAATCAATATCTAAAATTTAATGAATGTACATATATATACTTTAGTTTGATTAAACCTTATTTATTATTATTATTATAGCGTGTTTAATTAATAGTGACATCTTCTTTTTTATTGTATATATTAGATAGAACTATTATTAAAGTTTCAAATAATATATAATAATAATAATAATTTTTTATATTAACAGCTCCATTTAACAGCTCCATCACATTACCACTTATAGCGTACAAATTTGATTAATTATTTATTTATTAAAGATGAGCGAAAGAAACTCCTCTTTTTGTGTTTATCACATGGCAAAGTATTTAGATGAAACTTTATAGTCTCGCAGATAACCATAAGAACGTTCAGTTACGTCAACAAAATGACATTGTTTCATTATTTTTACCCAGACTATTTAATGTAATCTATTAATATTTAATAGCCATAATTGGCAGTATGATCGACTACTATTTAGTATATATCGATGGATAAGAATTTAATTACTATGGTGGACTAATATTGTTACGAGCTGGGGTTTGGGAATCGGAAAAATGAAATCGGCCACGTCATAGACTGGTCCATCGAACCACTAGTTTCACTTCAGTTTACTTTACTTCCACTTCTTCTCTTCTATTATTTTCTTCCATAATAAACTTGAAAACTCCTCCTTCGACGCATCGTCACCCCTTTATGTAAGTAAAACAATCGAAAATTCTGGCATTGCAAAATTCGAAAATGTTCCAGCAATGTGTTGTCTTTTCTAGAAATGGCCCTGTCTCTTTATCGTGCGCAGCAATTTTCCATTATATATTCTTGTCACGCATTGGCTTGCTTGACTTGCTTGGGATTTTGAGATTCCAAAATGAGGTTTTAATCATTTTATAAAAAAAATGAGTTTTCTTATATGTGTTACGCAAAAATATATTATGTTCCATCGAATTTTAATAACTATTTGTAAATTAATTATTTCTTTATTTTGAATCATATCTAATTGAGAATAACATGAATAAACTCACATAATCTCTTAAACAAACAACACACAGTACGGAACAAAAAGTTCAATAGGATCGAACAACTAACTTTAATCCAATTAAGCGACCCACGACAATGGTTAAACCAAAGCTAGCTTACTTGTTAT
This sequence comes from Baronia brevicornis, assembly GCA_031353405.1. Classification (NCBI taxonomy): domain Eukaryota; kingdom Metazoa; phylum Arthropoda; class Insecta; order Lepidoptera; family Papilionidae; genus Baronia; species Baronia brevicornis. The sequence goes on from JASFAT010000697.1 coordinate 131,639, forward strand.
TTATTCGCTTTAAGATTCCTAACAACAACTGTGTCTTTGATATCAACTTGTGTATCCCTGACTTTTCAGATTAACTTTGTAATGTGTGGATTTTTGCTTCCTTATTTTGTCCTTTTAATAGTAACTAGCGTAGAATTCAAAGAAACTGTTTTGCGACTGCTAAGAAAAGCTTGAATAATTTTTGCGTTACTAAAATCCTTTCCGCTGAGCTACATTAATGAATAGCAAAATTATATTCAGTTAGTTATAACTTTTTTTTAACAGCCCATATATATCCCACTGCTGAGCACGGGCCTTTCCATTTCTGGAGGAACGGACGTTAACCCACCACGCTTCTCCAATGCGGATTAGCGGGATTACCAGACTCGGAATAAATATTTGTAATCCATACTTATATTTATTCCGATGCGGGGATCGAACACGCGACCATTAACTGTGCGCGCGGAGGGCCCCGCCACCGAGCCAATTGTTCGCTAGTTATAACTTATTTCATGTAAATTATAAATTTAATAAGGTAAGTTCATCATATTTTTATATTGATGAGTGAGATTAACGAGTAAGCTAGCGTGTTATCTGATGGTAAATAATGTGATTATTTGCATCCTGCATACATGTAACACCCACGGAATTGCAGATGCCTTCTAGATAAATTACGAAGAGGAAATCGTATTGAAAGGAAAAATTATGAGAGCGCAGTAAATGAAACGAAGTTATTATTTTTTTATATAAACAGTATATGCAGGGAGGCCTTTTCCCAGCGGTGGAATATCACGGGCTGTTAATAATCGATGGTAATATATACCAAAAATATTTTTCTTAATTGCTATATTAAGTTTTCTAATAAGATAACTTAAACTTTTGCAGAACATCAAAAACAGAAATTTCTTATCTGGGGCATATTATGAAACTTGACAGATACAAATTGTTACAACTAATTATGATGGGAAAAGTCGTAGGCAAAGCGCAGGTCAGGCGATGAAGGACGTTTCAAGATAGTTGTACTGAATTGGCTGTCAACTTTTTCTAATCTAAAGGCACTAAAAGAAAAATAAGACAAATATAAAAAGTAGTGCACCTATTTAACTTCATAGCCAAGATTAAGTAATAATTCATTAACGGAAAATAATTGAGAAGTCAAAGTTGAACGAAAAACGGTGAAGAGCAAAGAATCAACAAAAGTGCTCTGAAGGGAGAATATACGGGCACAGAGGTTTTGGTAATAGTTACCCAACCGTTAAAGCTGAAGTTCGAGTTGTATTTAGCTTTAATGGAGATTTCAAACGAGGAACATCTGAACCACGGGAACGGCTTTAGCAAATGTAAATATAACTTTATGCGGGATGGAATATACTAGATGCAATGTCACTTTATCTACTTGTTTATTTTCTGGGAGAGCAAAACGACAGACAAACGAACAAGCGGGTCACTTGATGATAAGTAGACAGTGTCCTTGGCGTTGGACATCTCCAACGCCAAGGACACTGAAGGTGTATTAACTACATCAGGTAATACTTTAACTAACTACTGAATATCAAAATCAGGAACTGAACTACTAGGAAACTAGGAAAGGAAGGTACTAGGAAAAGAAGTAAAGGAGGTGGATGTACAGATTTGTAATACTTAACGTACGAAACACGGTAACAGAAAACTGCTGATATTTTCGACGGGTGTGACACTTTCTCTGTCGAATCGATCCATTCGTGCTCTTATATAATAATAATTGATATATCACTATTTAATATAAATTTTTAAATTCTTTATTAATTCATGAACGATTGACAACATTGATTAACTTAGAAAACGGATAAGTTAAATTTCCTAACTGAAAAAAACACATATAAACCTATGAATCTCTGAACAATGTCTATTTCTTTTGATGCATGTTACTATACTAGTGTTGGGGATTAATGAATATCAATGAGGTATTGCATTGTGCATGATTTAGAGTTTAAATATGTTCTAAGCCAAATGTTTCATAAATATCAATTTGTGGAACTACCCCCCTCGGCGGTCTCTCCGAACCGATACGACATTGGAACCTTCAAAAAACAAGCCTATACATACCTAAAAGGACGACAACGCTCCCGCGACTCATGCGGTGTCGCGGTTGTCTATGGGCGGCGTTGATTGCTTTCCGTCAAGCGACACGCTTGCTCGTTTGCCGTCCTATCCCATAAAAAAGGGCACAAAAAATATTCCATTTTATTTCATACAATATTTTCGTTTCCAACAATATAAAATGGCGTGCCATCAATGAGTATCAATATTGTATCTGTCATAGTAATATTTTTCCATTATTTAATTTTTCTAAATAATTTTTATGGTATATACCACGGATTTAATCCCGAGAAGAGTTGGGGTTTATGGAATAACTTTGTTATATACAAAAGAAAATAATACTATTTTTTAATTTAATATGATATATTTGAAAATATACATATACACTTCTTCTTTACGTGCCATCTTCATCCCAGAGGTAGGCGAGCGTTTGTTCGTATTTAGCCCTATATATAGTGTGAATTAACTTTTCAGAGCTGTCCACCGCAATCAGTTTTTTATATTTTAGTCCAAGAAATTCTTCTCCTACCGTGGCCTCTTCTACTTTCAATTTTGCCATCAATAATGACTTTATAAATTGTATTTCTCGTTTCCTTAAATATGCTAAAAATATGGTGCTTTGCTCTTTTTATCGTTGTACTTTGTCTGAATAACATATACACCTGTATTATTATTATTTTGGATAATCGGTAAAATCCTAAATAAATATTTACAATATGCATTTCCAGTAGTAAAAATAAAAACTTAGCGTTTCCAATACTTCCATCGGATCATTCAAATGCATCGCCCGGGAGCTCGTCTCAAATTTTCATACAAATAGTTTCCAGTGATTGTTCGATTATCATATAGATAGATGGCTCCTTTCGAGGACTCGGCGCTCCATAAAAACTTACTGTATGCGAACACACGCGATAACGTTTATAGTGTTGGTGACCGCAACTACTGTTGTTATTTTCAATATTTTTTTTTAAACAAATTTATTTCATTCAAAATAGCCTCATATAAAAACTTTATTAAGTAATACAGCAAGAACTTTATCGTCGTAATTCTTGTTTGATATAATTCATAGTTTTATGTGATCGTATTTATTTTGTATGTATATATATATCATCTTATTACATTTAAAAAATAAGATAATATGTATATATTAATTTATTTTTAAAGTACTACTTCAATCAAATACGAATTGTAAGACTTTTTAATTTAATTTTATCTAGATGTTTAGATATTGTCGAGTTGAAAGTCCAAAAAACCACAAGTGGAATAGGAAGAAATTATTTTTTTACTATATGCGTTGTAATATCGTATTGTATTATATTAAATTCTACATTTTTACAGGGGAACAATAGAATTAAAAGTTCAACACACTAGCACCATCTAGTTTGAAATAATAGAACATTTTAATATTTGATATTTTTTGTGCCAATGTCAATAAATGCCATCTAGCGGCAGTAAATATTTTTTTCTACTATTTCACAAAAATATGTAACTTCATTAATGCCACCTCACGAAAACCTCGCTGGGTTTATTTGTGTGCAATGGAGGCATTTTTTTTTGTTTATAAATATTAATTTTAACTGTCAGATATGTTATTCATGTTACATATTTTAATATACAATTATATGATCTTTTTCTATTACAAAAATCCTTAACCATCGACCTGATTCGCACGCGGTGCTATGTGTGTAAATCAAAAATACTTTAATTTTTTATGTACAAAATAACTTATAGGAAATATTGTGCAATAAAGCATTATAAGTGCTTTATTCAGACTGTTAGTTTCTAAACAAATAATACAAAATATGTCAAGCCAACAGTTACTCGTGGAACTTAGTCATTCTTGCCGCTTAAGTAAAATTGTATCATATCTCATGCAACATAGAATATTGTATTTGGTAACAATACACTAAGTCTATTCATGAAAATCTTCTAGACAACTTTAACAATTGTTTGTTCAGGACTTTCCACACCTGCGCCCAAACTATCTGTCTCTGTCTAGAGATTATACCCCAGACATCGGTGACAATGATGGAGGGTATCATAGGTTTGACCCGAAAGGATAAATTTCTTGAATGTATCGACTGCTATCGATCATATGCACACGCTCCCTAGTGCATTTCTGCAAAATTCCTTTTTATTTCTTCGCAATTTGTACTATTGACTTATGTACGTACATACGTACAAATCAAAATCATAAAAGGAATCTCGTATTTGGCTGGTTTGGTGTTTGGCTTCATACATTACAAAAATGTTGGTTATTTTACTATAAATTTAAATTCTAATTTATGTAACACAGCGAGGCAAATTTGAAGTGCGAACAATGTGTGGGAGAGGCAACTTGTATAAAATAATTTAACGCATGTCCTGCCTACCATTGCCTCGATCGTTAGAATTGAGAGAACGAATTTTGTTCGTTAAGGCTGGCAATGAACCTGCGACGCCTCAGGCGATGCGATGTCCATGGGAGGCGGTAATCAGTTACCACCAGATGAACCGTATGCTCGTTTGCCTGCTATAAAAAAATGAATAAGAAGAAGAAAAGGCAAATGAGGATTGTGCGTATCCTGATGATAAGCAATCAACGCCACACGTAAACATGTAACACTAGGGGGACTGCAGATGCGTTGTCAGGCTTTTGGAAAGATTCGTTTAATGAAGTTCGTTCATTTACTTTGGTGTTTCTTTAATATTTTAGTGGGGTTTCAGAAGAGTAACAGGGTATCATATTTGTCTTTTTTATACTACTTCATCTGTTACCCACATTAAAGACCGTTTCGGACAAAAAGGACTAGAGAAAATTTTAAAAATTTTTCAAAAATAAAATTAAGGTCAGTTGAAATTTTGTTTTTCAATTTTTCTTAAAAGAGAAGCTGCTTAACCCAATTTCAACATTGAATACCCTTCCGGATAATCAAACATCGCAACCAGGATTACCAAAGTTGAAAGGTCTCACGTTCTTGTGGATATTGGCCTGCCCTTCTAAGCTCCACATTGTCTTAATAAGCTTAGACTTTGTAAGTTATAGTTAAGCTAACTAGATCTATTGTGTCGCGACGATGCGTCAAGTGTGTCATGGAATTTACAAATACGATATTTGCATTTATTTTTGCTTTATGTGTTTGTATGTTCTTACTCAATAAAAAAAAACGTTTAATAGATTTATTATACACACATAATTTATTTAATTTTTTTTTTCATCATTATTTCATCTATCAAAACTTTTTTACATGTTAGTGTGTAGCTGAGTAAAAAAGGTTGAGAATAGCTGAACTAGACACAAGTCTGTAAGTTATAGCTGACGGCAAGGGACTGCAACCCGATTTGCGATACTTGGTCGCTCCTAAGTGAAAACACAATCGAAAACCAAGTAAATAATACTCACTTACTTATTGTACTGTATATTATGTATTGTAGTGTAAAATCCAAACAACAATCACTGCTTCGTTGGAATACTTTATTATAACCCATCAAAACCACAGAAATATATATTACCTGTCAATTCCTTTTAGCCATGTAGATGTAATAAAAATACATTCAAAAATTTAAATTTTAACTAATTTGAGTGAAGATCAAAAAATTACTATTTCAAATATATTTACTTTAGTAGACACAAAATTTTAAAAAGGAACAACTAGCACTCACAGATTTCACATTTAATCCCACCAATGCATAGGATGTAAGGCAACTGGCAAAAGAAATTTACGTTGCGATGTGGATGGAAGAGTCGGCAGGGGAAGACCATATCTTAACCAAATCCCACCTTAACAACATAATTTGTCTTCTACTTTATCAAGATAATATAATCGCGCTACCTGTATAAACAAAAGTAAGTAACTATAAAATAACAATACATTTTTGTCCCAATCTCTGTAGACTGAATCGTTCATGGAATCGACGGTAAATACTATAGAGAATAAACTTAACTATTCAACGAAGAAAAACGTTCACAATTGATTTACCTAAGCTTTTCGTAATTAAAACTGAAACAAAACTAACTTTCTTGATAAAATGTAATTGTTTTTGTTTTTGACAACATCCTTAAATTGATATGTTCAACTACAGATTAATTCACAGAAGCAGCTTCTTGAAACAAATGTGGATTTTACGATTCCCATGTCATTCGAGAAATCTAAGATGTTGTAAACATTTCAACGGGATTCAGTGAGCTTTACTGTCCGAGTTTACTGCAGATCGCATGCATATTGAACGAGACGAACGTCTTGGCTTTTCCTTGGAAAATCTTTTTAATTTCAATTTCATTACTAATGAATTAATGCATGTGTAAAGTAAACTTTCTTCGTCTTTGACACACTATTTATAGAATGTTTTTAATTTGTAAGCAGTTTCCTCACATGACTTAATAAACTAAGTGAAAACAATAAGATGTTCCGAAAACTCTACAAAAATAAAAAGTGAAATAGCAATAAAGAATTATTGAAAAATCTGGCCACACATATACTATGAAAAATTAAAACAATAATGCTTTCTATTATTTTAGCGTCATATTCGATATTATATATATATTAATTTTTGTGATGTGTTGTTTAATGGTGACAAATTATGATTTCTTTTACCTAACGTTTGTAAGAGCGAGTGTCCCATTCTAGTGTGACTATCTATTTTTCCCATTAGTGAAATCATCCGTGCTAATTTAGCAGTATTAAAAATAATAGAATTAATGAATGAATGAACTATCTTAGACTAGCATTTAAAAGCTTAAATTTCACGCATAATACTACACCCTATTTATGCTTATGGAACAATATGGACAGTCAAAAGTTTTACTTAGCTAAGATCCGCGACAAGCAAAACAATAACAGAAAATTAATAATGTGTGTTTTTCCGTTGGGTTTAGTGGATTTATTTGGAACTTAAACCAAAAACTTACCGAAAATCGGCCATCAACTGTCCACCCACCAACCACTATACACAACACCAAACACATTATCACTTTTCCATCTTGTAAACGACACGTGTTTCGCCCCAACACGAGGCATCTTCAGGTATAGTAGACTCTACGGTAGACAACCGAAAAGTATCCATATATTGATGGATTTCCGCAAAGTAACGCCTGACTCCATTAATAAGCTTATAGAACAATGTTTTTTTTTACTTCTGATGAAAGTGTACACGTGAGTAATAAAAAACTCAAGCTGCGATCTCCAAGGGGGATGATTATCCAGCTAAAGATTGTACCAACTATATTATATGATATGATGATGCTATCGATGATCGGGATTAAATGTAGTACTTAGTCGCTACTATTCAATATCATTTTTATTAACAATAATTATATGTTCATTTAATATTTGATCTATTTATATATAAAAAATATAAATGTAGTATTAAAATCATAGTAAAAAAATCAATACATCTAAAATTTACTGACAGTATTGCGTATAACTTTATCACCTAATAGAATATTCTCTCCAGTCGCCGACTGAGTCTGCAAGAAGCTTTAATATGCATGGAGGCTTCTGCCCGATAAGCCAACCTTACAAAGCCCGACCTGATCCTATTTGAGCGTCTTGGACCGCATCGTCGGATTTCTCAGGACTTATGCTATATTATTATTTTTAATGTTTCCTCTTAGACTTACATATATACATGTGCATAGGTTGATATTTATAAATATAAGTTTTGGTATAGCTTATTGTACCAAAACTAATTCAGGAAAAAACATTGTATTATTTATGTATTATATATTTTTTATTTATATATTTATTTAGAGTCCAGACTCTTTTTTTTCTCCAGATATGAGTAGCTTCATGCCCAGCAGTGGGATTTTTGCTCTGTAGAAAAAAGAAAAATCATCATATTACCGAAAGATATCATGGTATTTGGCGAAATCGAAAAAATGCCGAAATCGAGCATGTGGTGGCTCAACTCATTGCAATCGGAGAGAATAAGGCTCACCGACTTGGTTGGCTGGGCCTCGTTGAGAGGATTGGGGGAAGATCGCGCAGTCAAGAGAACGTATCTGGGTCGTCCAACTGGAAGACGTCCTTTGAGGCACCCCGGGTACCGTCGGAGAGACATGATGTAGAATAACTTGCGCAACTTTCAAATCTACCACTGGCAGGAGGTGGCGCACGACAGGGCACGGTGGCGTAAGATCTGTTTGGAGGACAATATCCATTTTGGGTCCCTGCGCCAACAAATTTAGATATCATATTACGCACGTAATGCGAGCCTTTTAAAAAGGTGTACACTAGATATCCCAGTGAACTACTAATAGCTTTTATTTTTCAGTACTAATATTAACGTATGACAGTTAAGAATATCAATGTAACGATTTTATAATGTTTATTTTGAATCAATATCCTTTTACAATTACAAACCATTTAATCTACCCCATAACTTAAATTTCTAGATCATAAAGCTTCTTTGAAACTTTAGGTTTAGAAAATAGCTGTTTATATGCTAAGCGGAGAAGCGTTCAAAGCCCAACCGACGTTTTAATGTAATTTTAAGTGCATTTTTTCGAAGCAGTAGCATGTGTGGCATTTTGGAACTATTATACTTTTAAATTTCATACAAAATGCATCAGGTACAGGCACTGATTATCATTCATAAAGGCACACAACGTACCTACAGTGTTCCCGACTTTTATGGGCGACTACCCATGGCCATAATTCTCGTAATGGCAGCGGTGCTTCCCGTAATTGCTCTCAGGTGATGAACTTGATCGTTTCTCTTAATATTCTTAAAAAACATTAAGATAAAAAGCGAGTATAATTGAATTTTTTTATGGAATAAGAGGCAAACAAGCAAACATGTCGCTTGATGGAAAGTATTCAACGCCACCCATAGACATCTGAAACACTATAGATAAGTATAACAGATACGTTGCCGGTCTTTGAGATATGAGTAGGTTTGTTTCTTTGGTTTGATTACTTAATCCTTTTTCGAATAGATGTATATGGGTCTTAATAAGCAAGGATATGGGTCACATGATTGTGCATAACCAGTGGCGGCGCACCCTCTCTCTCTCTCTCTGAGTCCTAAGTCCCCCTGGCGGGGCGTAGGGCAGACACGTTTCTCCATCTCGACCTGTCGGAGACCATATTCTTCACTTCACTCCAGGCACCTTTCAAGAAATCAAAATCGAATGTTAATTTTTTCGTGAACCAATATGAATCCATATTTAGAATTTCATCTTTCTGTGACCTCGCAACATATAAGGTGTAGTTATCCCCAACATCCACTACATATGTCCATTTAACGGTGAAAGCATCCTACCCCTCAATTCGCGCCTCCCTAAATTGGCGCCATGGGCCGTCGACCCATCGCGCCCCCTCCTGACATCGGCCCTGTGTATAACTAATATCGATGTCCATGAATCTTGACCAAACAACTGGTCAAGATTACTTTGACAATGTCAAAGTAATCTTGACCAGTTAGAACTCCGTGGCCGGGCTCTGGTGGCTTGAATGCAGAAGGTAGAGTGGTGCTTCGCACAGGCCGCTTCTTCCGCCGGTTTCTGTATTTATCGTTATAAACTCCAGTCGTTTGCTCTGAATGTTGGAACAACCACCTTTAAGGTGAGATTCAACCGTTTCTTGGGTACCATTTTAAATGACAGACAAATAAATTTTAAATAACTGCCTGTAAGCCATATAAATATATTATCTATCTAAATTTAAAAGAATCGAACCCCTTAGCTTTGAAGGCGAATATTTCGTCATTGTGCCATTTGAGTTCTGCTCATCTAGTCTTAATGTCGGCCTGATACTCAGAATATATCTTCTTTAATCGATCCCTCATTACTGAGGATCATAGTCACTAGAACCCCTCCAACGGACTCCATATCTTCATCGGTTCCAGTCCAAAGTAGCTCTCATAGATTATCAGAACTCCAAAAAAAAACCATTTTTTTCTCACATTTCACATTTTGATGTCACGAATAATCTTAATCGTATCCCATAAAATACTTAGTATATACCTCAAAAATACCTTTTTAAATACCTTAAGAAAGAATGGTTTTATTAAAGTTTTTTAAACTATAAAAGAAAATCAGTTTTTAACCGTTCCCGTAAAACATACACATATGGACTTAATAATTCGGATAATTATATCAACGATATTATAGCGGTCTTGTTCAGTGTCATTATTGTTATGTGGACAGTCAAAAGTTTTACTTAGCTAAGATCCGCGACAAGCGAAACAATGACAGAAAATTAATAATGTGTGTTTTTCCGTTGGGTTTAGTGGATTATTTGGAACTTTAAACCAAAAACTTACCGAAAATCAGCCATCAACTCTCCACCCACCAACCACTATACACAACGCCAAACACACACTATCACTTTTCCATCTTGTACACGACACGTGTTTCGCCCCAACTCCAACGTACCAACCAACCAACGTAGACTCTACGGAAGACAACCGAAAAGTCACTTTTTGGTTGTCTTCCGTAGAGTCTACTATACCTGAAGATGCCTCGTGTTGGGGCGAAACACGTGTCGTGTACAAGATGGAAAAGTGATAGTGTGTGTTTGGCGTTGTGTATAGTGGTTGGTGGGTGGAGAGTTGATGGCCGATTTTCGGTAAGTTTTTGGTTTAAAGTTCCAAATAATCCACTAAACCCAACGGAAAAACACACATTATTAATTTTCTGTCATTGTTTCGCTTGTCGCGGATCTTAGCTAAGTAAAACTTTTGACTGTCCACATAGTGATGGATTTCCGCAAAGTAACGCCTGACTCCATTAATAGTCATTATTGTTTGATAATGGCATATATTAACTTCTAAAAGTAATTAAAACGATAACGTAATCGCGTGACATGTTAGAATGTGACCCCAACCTTCAACTCTGGAAAGAAATACTATCAACTCATATTCGTTAATGATAAAACAACAATACAGTTCATCATATTGTACGTTACTAACTTCATAAACTACAAATAATAATCTACACTGAATTATTTTAATTTAATATAAGTATTATTGCAAAAGGAGCCAAGGGCGACAGACAAAACGCTGAAATGGTGAATTCAGAATAATTGCACGCAAAAAATAGATAGCAAGAGATAGAACTCTCGGAATAGAAATCTTTGGAGGAGACCTTTATTGACGGACAAGCTGTCGATTCTACAAATTAAATTTAACTAATTAATCAATGATAATTAATGATAGACAGTAATAAATGCTTTATTTATTTTATGTATTATTAGTTAATTTTACAAAAGAAAACCTTTAAGTCAATGATGTACTCATATTGCAGATATATTAGTAGATTAGATATGAGAGGCATAACTATTGTAGAATAGTAGAAATAAAGCTAAGCTTTTAATGATTTCTTTTAAATTTAATCTTAGATAAGGGATCAAGGTCACGTTTGTCGGAGATCCGACCCCCTACCAAAGTAGATAAGTGCTAGAGTGGAGACTTTGTAAACGTAGTGTGGGACGCTACCTATTTGGATGGTTCGACGATCTGCGCAGGGCAGCTGGCAGAGACCGAATGCGTGAATTCGAAGATCGAGCTAGGTGGCGCTTTTTGGAGGATGTCAATGTTCAACAATAGACTGCCGTAGGCTATCGATAATGATGATGAAAGGATCAAGCAGGTCACCTGATGGTAACCAATCCTCCACGGTACCCTGCACGGTCCAAGAGCACTTAAGATGCATTATCTTAAGTTAAGGTAAGGACGGAAAAAGTTAATAAGTGGGGAAGAAGGAGAGGAAAGGGAGGGGAGTTAGGCGTGCGGTTCCCTCCACACTCCGTACGAAAGTCAGTAATGCAGAAGAATGCTCATACGAACGAACTGTATATGAAATGAACAAATGCAATGTATGTACTAGGTTAAGTCAGCCCACTCATACGTGGCTTTACGTCGTAATTATAATAGTTTTTAATTCAAGTGTTTATTATTTGTTGTTACCTTCTTTTTTTTTAATTGCTAAGTCTTAAAATAATGACTGAACCATATTCTATACCTATAACATTCTAAGGGGAACTATAATATTTGGCAAAACAATTTTAAGCATAACGGAGCGAAGATATGCGTTTTTTCTTTCACAAAGAAAATTTACTTCATGTAATTTCACTACTTTGGAACGGTAGGATAAATTTAAAAACATGAAAATTTAAGTTTGTTTTTCGAACTCTCCTACTTAACAGTGGCTTTCAAATCGTAGATTAAAATACTGATTCTATGTAACTGAAAACACAATAATCTTTATTTTTTTTAAAAAACTTAAACGAGGACAGTTTAAGTTTTAAAAAAAAATACTAAAATGAGGCTAATTTTTTGTAGAGTACAAAAATCTTATGAGAATATTCTAGCGAGTAGATTGAAAAAAGGACTAATTAAAACAAATGCTTATAAAAATTATAACTTAATTTTGTTTGTACTTGAAATAATTACAAATCATGTTAATTTTGTAAAGAACATAAAGTATTATTTATATAATCTAATAATGACTGGAATATTTGAGTTGTGAAATATTCTTTCATCATCATCTTCTATTGCTTTGGCTGCTCCGTCTTAGCTTTCATGTCATTTATCTGAAACGAAAAGAGTTTAGTTCATAATTTTACTTTTGAAATTAATTCAAAATTAACGTTTAATACAGGCGTTTTTATAAATATCTATTAATTACAATTATATTAATCAAAATTGACAGGAAAAACGTGCAGAAATTAAATTTGAAGATTTTAGCGCATAACACCTCAAATACTATGATGCAACTTACAGTAATATTATAAAACACAAATGCCAGATAGAAAGGAATTTTAACCTCTCGCCCGAGTTGCTGTGACCATGAACTTAGATAACACCAAAGTTATACTTAACGAGCATGTTAAGCCAGAACTGAATATCTGATATTTCTGTTATCGTAAAATTTTTAAAATTGTTCAGGAATATGTATACCTTCGAAAGATTGTGAGAGAAGGTGAAGACAACTTCTAGAAAGACCCAAATTTTACTTCGAGCTAATATACATATATACAAAGTTCATTTTTAAACTTACCGCTTTGTTGATATTATCAACAGCATCATTGAATCCTTTCTTTATTTGTTCAGGATCAAATGCTTTTTTCAACTGTTCATTGATATTATTTGCCAGCTCGTTGACATCTTTTTGAAGTTTCTCCAAAGAACTCTCAGTCTTTGCTGGTTCTGTGTCACGTTTAACGAAGGCATGAACCTTTAAAAATAATTATTAAATTTGTATTAAATATGTTAATAAACTTGAGTGGCGTTAAAAAACGTGTTCTACGGAAATCGATTAGCAAGACTCGGAGCAAAATTTAAAAAACGCAGAATTATTTATCAGGCCCATAACCCCCCGATATCGACTTTTAGGGATATAAATCTATAAATGTCGATATTCAGTCTGTATGGCGGCCATCTTGTTTTCCGCCATTACCTCAAGTAATATTGAATTGCTAGTCTTCTTTAAAAAAAAATCAAACTTACGCTGACAAGGCAGACAGCCAGAAGTACAATGAATAGCTTGTTCATTTTGAATGTGTGTTGTCCTGTGGAAGCACGACCTTACAACTTGAAGATGAGGAACAAAGTGAAGTCTGAACGCAAGCAGATCTCTTTATCTTCTTTGATTAGTAACTCGCGCCATATTTGTCCAACTTATCGTTGAACTTTGGCCTGCACTTCCTCGAAAGCTAATTAATAAATGGGTTTGCAATCATTTCAAACGTAGCAACGGCGGACTGTTCACAAATTATCTCATTTAACTTCTAATGCTTGTGTATACAAGTTGATTGGATATAAGCAATTACGCTAAATGTTTTGTTATGTGTGCACGCAGAATCACTATACAAAACACTAAGAAAAAACTTGTCTTCATCTTCATTTTCAAGAACAACTTGCAGCAATTCACAATTGGACATAGGCCACCCTCAAGACCCGTCATCTAGCTTATATCTTCGGCTAAAAGCAACCAGTTGCAGCCAGCCGCCCTGCGTGAATCGTCGCACCGTTTAGCCGGGGATCCCAAACTGCGTTTACCAATACGTGATCTTCACGGTTTTCATTCCAACACTGCAGTCTTCTCCATAGGATATCGATAAAATTGTCTTAGACTTTGTTAAAAAAAATTATAGACACATGAAGACCTCTCATTCTTCAGCGGGACATATACATACATATGTATAAAAAAAGATCGTATAGTATAATAATTGTTGTGCTTCACTGATTATTACAAAAAACTTATTATAATACATATCGTTTTATAGTAATGTACTGCATTAACCACGAATGTTATAAGTTATTTGGCTTTGATCCTGATTATTTACCTGTCGAGAGGATACATAAAGAGGATGGATGAAAAACGACTGGTAAGAGAAATTTACGTTGCAGATGTGAATGGAAGGGTCTGTAGGGGAAGACCAAGGATACTTTGACCAATCTACGAAGCTTTTGAGAAAGGCCAGATTAAGAGTACCCTTAACCGGCGAACTTGCATGAACAGAATGATGGGTGAAGAGGAAGTAGAGAAAATGTGCCGAGAGCGTAGCAAATGGAGATCTGTGGTATCTGCCTACCCCTACAGGAAACAAGCACAATGATATGTATGAGAGTACAACTATAATAGTAAAAATGTTGATCGGCTGAGTTGGTTCGAAAGACAAGTTACAATTAAAGCGACTGTATCGCTTTTATTAATACTCTTTTAAAATAATCACTATTTGCTTGTCGCGGATCTTAGCTAAGTAACAGTTTTGACTTTCCACATAGTGATTGATTTCCGCAAAATAACGCCTGACTCCATTAATCATCTTAAATATATTTTATTAAGTATATTTTTAACATGAAACACCTTATCGCGGAGTATGATAGTGAAATCGTAGATCGAGACGTCGTCTTGATTCAGGCTACGCTCCCCTCCACTCGACTTTATACAGTGGACATGAGCATACGCTAGAGACTGAGCCGTCGTCAATGTTTTACATCTACCAAGAGCCCTATAATGCTTCTCTTTTTTTGTCGACAGCACACATGTGTATACATGATCGTTATAAACACACCTAAACAAAAACGTTTTAAAATGATATAATAATACGAATTACAGCCGTGCTAGTTTTCACAATATTGTAAAATCCACCGAGAAACAGCCTACACCAAAATCTACATATTATATATTAAAGTATGGTAGTCAAAACAAAATCTTTCAATACAACTAACTTTGTATTAGTGATACTGACTTGATACTTGACTTTTCAACACTATCAAAGAGCATAGTAATTCTTGATCGCTAACTTTTTTTCCATTGTCACTTTAATTATGTTTACGTCATCCTTAACATAAACGAAGTTAACTGCTGTATACAGATTTCTCCATAGTACGAAGGGTTTACCCTTGTCACCCCACTGGTCAAATGGAGTGGTGAGACCGTATGTTTAAATTAATGGGTTATTTTCTTGCATAAATAATTATGTGCCTTGTCATACGCATCTATTCGTGAAAAGGAGATTAATTCAAAAATAGCACTTATTAAAACAAATTTTGGCTCCATTTAGAAAGTCAAATTTAAGTATTTATTTAGGGGTTCTTATGCCATTATGAAAGTTCTTGACTAAAGTTTAAGCTTTTCAGCCTTCGCTGTAATGAACGTCAATTGTCAACTTGGTCATGAAAAGTTTCGTTATAATGAGTATCTTTAAATCAAATTTTCTGTCATTTCAAGTTTCGAGAGCTCTTAAGACGTTGAATAGACGAGTGGATTTTCAAAGTTAGAACCACAGTAATAAGAAAATAACAAAATATAATATAAACAAGCGTACTGCGATCTAAGGAAATGCAATACAAACGTAATCTCGACGTGTCTTACATCAGACGATTTACATATATATATTATCAACCTATTGATATATTTTTATAGCAAAGCAACGCACGACCGATAGGCTCAATGGCGGGACCCTACGCCCGCGGAGTCAATGATTGCGGGTTCGATTCCTGAATCGGAATAAATATATATATATATGGATTTATAAACGTTTATTCCGAGTCTGGTAACCCCCCTAATCCGCATTTCCTTTCCTGCCCTTTCCTTTTTTCTCTATCCTTTCTCTTCCTCTCCACCAATCCACGGTCCGCCTTGCCAATGGATTCGTAGCTAGTGGCGAGCATACTCACAAGCGTGCCGACCGTCCCAGGATCCGGTTCCCTCGGGCACTATGGTGCCTTACCTCAGCATGCAGGGCTCTACTGGAGCTGACCTCCATCCTCCCTTACGGCTCGTGGAATTCACAAAGACGAATTTAATATACCTAATTTGTTGAAAATGACGGCGACATGGTTCGCCACCTGTCACGTCCTGATTCTCACGAAGGGCGAGAGGCGACTAATGGAGAGCCGTTTCGCTGCGATGAATGCCGTTGCCGTTGCCGACCTTTTGTGAAAATATACTTCTTTAATTCACTATATTTCTACGTCATATCCATGTGGCAACACTGCAGGTGGTAAATTATTCCACGTTTGAAGAGTTCATGGAATCATGAAATCAGATGAAATAACGATGTGCGTATGACTGGTAGAAACTGCATATGCGTATACGAAAATTTACTTGGTGGTGCGCTTTATATGAGACTTATTTAAACTTGCACAAAACACTAGGCGGACTTGCCATTGGCAAAACGAAATAATAAAAGTGTGGACTATTTTAAATTGTTTGAAAGTGGACTATTTTAAATTGATTATGATTGACGCCTTACAATATATGGAGCCTAAGTAACTCCGTAGTGAAGTGTCCGCTTTCGGAGAGTGGTGTAGCGACATCAATTCCCGCAACGGGATAATAATATTTGTATGGCCTAAATTAATAATATGTATGGAATGGGAGGATGTGAAAAAAAAATAACAAAATAATTTTAAAATTTATTGTTAATTGTGCTCCTTCTCATTTGCAGGCTTGTTTTTGTTGTCCAACTGAAAATAAAAACAAAAGCAGATTAATAAAAGCCATAAATTAATTAACAGATTTACTAGTCGTTACAATACTTTTAATTCTTAATTATTTCTCTACATATAGACTTTTGTACAGATGATTACAACGATGTTAGCACTAAGGCAGCTATTTTCTTGTATTAAAACTATACTTGTATTGTATTAAGACTCTAAATATTGATTAAGACTTAAAAATTATTAATCAATATTTCTCTTCTTCTAAAATTATTAATCAATATTTCTCTGTATTATTATTTACTTACTACATTATGCATTTTATCAATAACGTCATTAAATCCTTTCTTCAAATGATCCGGATTGAAGTTCTCCACCACTTTCTGGTTCAAAGATTTAGTCAGCTCCTGTATCTTCTGTTGAATGCTTTCAAGATAATTTTCATTCTTTGCAGCTTCCGTATCGCGTTTCACAAATGCATTTGCCTATGAAGTATAATTCTATTTGTAGTTAAACAAAATTTCTTTTGGACTGTTTCTGAAAATTGGTATTATTTGTGTATATGATATATATATATATATATATATATATATATATATATATATATATATATATATATATATATATATATATATATATATATATATACTATATATATATATATATATATATATATATATATATATATATATATATATATATATATATATATATATATATATATATATATATATATATATATATATATATATATATATATATATATATATATATATATATGTGTGTGTGTGTGTGTGTGTGTGTTCGAACCAAGGTTCAGAACTTAACTCATTACGCTTGTCCAAGGCGTATAAGCGGGGCATCTTCACCCGGAATAAATATAATATTGATATATTTATCCTGATACAGGAATTGAACCCGCGACTAATAACTCCGTAAGCGGTAGCTTCACCACTGAGGCAGTAAAGTCATCACGGTTGGTACGTCTAGTATAAAATCCATGTTTGTAATCAATAACAAAGTGAGATTTGAAATATTTACCGTAAGACACACAGCTAGAACGATGATAAGAGATTTATTCATTTTAAAGGGATTTTACACGCTGCACAATCTCTTAGAAAACTCAGAAAGCACTATGTATGTGCATTCATACACTTCCATTTTATATATAGAGAACAAAGAAGAACAATATTTTTACATGTAATCACTTGTTTACCGAAACGCGAACAATGTAAAAATACATAAAGCTAATTGCTGTTCAAAGACTTCATATCCGTGAAATTAACGTTCTTAACGAATTACTTTGTTTGAGAAACAATTAGGGACAACCTCACTTTGTAGCAACTTTGTTTACGTAATAGACTTGCTGTTGTTAATATTATTATAATTGGAAGTCGTAAATGCGCAGAAGTATTTCTACTTCCTTAAATTTCTTCTTCTCAATCGTTACCTCAATTCTAAGTGATACGCCGAAAGTATTTTAATAATAAATACTTTTTCACAGCCCATATACGTCCAACTACTGGGTACGAGCTTCCTCATTTCTGGGGGCTATTCTCCCACATGAACCCATCACGATTGTCCATTTTTTTATGGGATAAGAAGCGCGCAAACGAGCAGGCGCGTCACCTGATGGAAAGCAACCAACACCGCCCCCCATAGGCAGTGCGCAAGCGTTGCCGACCTTTGGGAAAAGTGTCATTATGGGAGTGGGAATGGGAGGGGACAGCGGAGGGTAGGGGGTGTTGAGCCTCCGGAACTCAGCCGCTCACCGTACAAAGCGCGGTAGCTAAGTTACCACTCAGACGCCGGTTTTCTGCGGGAGTGTGGTACTTCCCCGGGCGAGTTGGCCCATTCAGGCTACCGACAAATATTATGCCATTTTTGACAAAGTATTCGTCTGCAGCGTGGCTCTACCACTATCAAAATATGAATGCAGATTGGCGAATCTGAATAAATACCTGTGGGCCATACATAACATATTATTTATTACGATGCAGGCATCGAACCCGCGACCATATACTGCATAGGTGATAGCCCAGTCAACTGGTTGTTTAAATACATTTTCATATAAATAATGACTATAATATATTGCAGAATCTCTCTGTGATGCTTCCAAAAAACTTTCGTGCACGATGCTTAAACTCATTTTTTAATATTTCACCTATATTTGTTTGTCTGATATAATCTTGTAAAAACCGATAGAACGATTTACATAAAAATTTTGCGAACAACTAATAGAATCTGTTAATAATGATGAACCAAATCGTTGTATTATACAATTTATAAATTTAGAGCTAAATCGTCAGTTAAATTGCTGTTTATAAACACATTTTAGGACACATACATACGTATGTCTAAGCAAAGACTGGACGGTTACTGAAGATTCTTTTTCTTTATTTCTAACACACTTGAAATCGAATATATATGTAAAATACAAATACACGAAATCCTCGTAAGGTGTATCTGAGTTCCGGCAAACCAATGTTTACCAATTATATATTTTGTTTTCGTTTGAATTTTAATATTTAAACGGTATACTTTTCGAATTTCTTTATATATTTTACTCATTGTATTTTTCAAAACTTCATTTATTTTATGTATTTAATACTTTATTGTACACAATACACGACATACAAGAATTAAAAGGAAAGAAGATGTACAAGGGCGAGTTTAACTCAAAATTGAGTTTTCTTCCAGCAAACCCAGGAAACTTCATTTTTATTTTAATAATAATATAATAGTTATTAAATGATATAAAAAAAAACAAATAAATAAAAAATAATAATGATATATAGTTTATGGGAACAATAAACGTGTTTCATTAGGCAGCATAAAATGTCATCTCTATTTAAATCCCGACCTTGAAGTACTCGGAGCTGTCAAATCTTCGTACTGAAAAAAATAACACAATAATTATTACTATTAGTATGTACGCATATGTGCTATGATATGGACACACACATATACGATTTCATAACGAATTCGATGAACAAGCCATTATCCGTGACTTCATAAATATTTCTGAGGTAGATACAAGTATTTCACAAACGTCTGCGAACATTCTGTCTCCCTTGAAGTTCATTTATATGCGTTTAACTAGCCATAAACGTAAAAACTTCCTCAACAAATATAGCCTTTCTCTACATACATATTTGTATTATAATAATACTCAAATTGGACGGTAACAAAGCTACCGCTTTAGGAGTCAATGTTCGTGGGTTGATTCCCATATCAGGATAAACATATATACATATGTCCTACAAGTATTTACTCCGATTCTATGTATTCCGCCAATTCGCCTGAAACAAGTATAATGGCTAATGTCCATTCTTCCAGAAAAAAAACTAAAATAATGTTATCAAAATGGTTGTTCGTTTGATTGCGCGGAAATTCTGTAAATGACTGAATGGATTTTGATGAAACTTTTATAGGAGTAAATAAGAAATGATTCAATATTTTTTATAAAAATGTTGAAAATTGATAAAAAACAAAATATAAATGCAAATAAGGTCACATAAAATTATTATCTTCTATATTGCTAACAATATTCTACCAATAACTATTTTATCAAAATAATGAAATCAATAAAAAATAAACCCAATTGCAATCGCACTAAAGTAACATGTACATTAATTATTAAATGAAATGATGGCTATAATTGATTAAATAATGTTCTATTGCCACTTAAAAACACTCACTGCCTTCGAAATTCTATTCAATTGATCCCCTATGACACCTAAGACCGGCTCCAAGTGCTTCACATTGACCTCGTCCGCTGCGTTAGCCAGACTTTGATCTATACATTTCCTAAATTGATCAATATTGCGTTGGAACGATTCCAGGACATTTGGCGTTGAAGACGACACATCTCGTCTAACAAATGCTTCGATCTGTTTAAACATTATAAATAAGAGTTAAATGTATTATGTAATGTGAAGCTTATAATATAAATGTTCAATTCGTTATATGATAAATAGTTATGAAAGAACATTTAATAAAAGCAATTTTTAAAACAAGATCGTAATATTAGTTGTATATTTTCTATTAATTCTTCCAAAGTAATTAATGATGATAATTAATGACGAATGATAAATTAATGTAGATTTTTGTTCTCGAACAAAAAAAATTGATTTAAAAATAAAATTTATTTAAAATTAAAATTTAAAAAAAAATAATTTGTTAACATTACGCAAAATTGTCATTTTTAGATAAAATATAATAAATAGTTTTAAAACCGATACGAATGTTACAAAGACTTCATAAAATTATTTATACCAAAGATTTTCTTTAAAGCTATTGACAGATCAACAAAGTTAGTTGAAATGTTTCAATTAAATTTATCGTACAGAAGAGCTTTAAAAATAAAAGTAACGAGAAATGTAATGAAAATAATACTCCAAGTGTTTAAATATTGCCTATCGATACCTTAAAAATTATATACTGAAATTGTAGATTTTACAGTTTTGAATTTTTTAATGGAATCCACAACTGAGAAAATCCTAGAATACGATATAAAATTTTTTTTTAAAAGTTTTTAGATACGCAACTAACTAATGAATACTTTTATATGTGTATGTTTTTGCTTATGGCTATTAACTTTGTTTATTAACAAATTTTTCTATCATCCTGACGAGAATGTATCACTAAATCTATTATACTTCAAAATCTTTTTAACACTGTCTATCCTACGGTTGTCTGAATCGCTAATAGGGATAAGACCGCCATTTATATATAAATATAACAATCAATAATTGTATAACTTTGTTTTGGTGTACAATAAAGAATTTATCTATCTATCTACCGAATAAAATACGTAAATAAAATACTTACATTTGTTAAAGTAACAATAAAAAGTAAGAAACTGATTCTTGTAATCATTATGAATGTCAACTGCGGAAAGATGATCTCAGAAAATGGTCTCTGGTTTCATCATATACATCATGGTCACAAATATTTATGCACTGACGTATTACTGACAATATTAGTAACAATTCAAACATAAGACACATGTTAATAATAGTATATTGAAATCTTCTTGAGTTCATTCCAAACAAACAATCACTAAATATTACAGTGTCTTTATTTATTGTTTTGGTTTTATGAATATTTGAATATACTAGAAACCCTTTTCCCCTCTCGTCAATCTAGATTATTCTTAAAATCTATCAACGCATATGTATCTATCATCACTGGTCATTATTCATTAACAGCCATATGTTTCCCCGGTTGTCTACTATAAAAAAAGTTATTTTAGTTTTTAAAATAATATCGAAATACCTTTGAAAACGTCAAGACCAGCTTGTAGGAAATAAAGGTCAAAAGGAGTCACAAATACCGGTCGTTAAAATTTAAAAGGACCGGTGTCAATTACTGGAGTAAGAGCTTTTTGTTTAAAATAATGACTAAAATCTTATATTATATTTATGAAAAGAACAATCTGTTTTCTATTTTTAAATTTGACCGTCATTTACTTATAGGTATATTCGTAAAAATAGAATTGAAAACAATGTTATATTCATCAAACTTTATTTAACACTTATCGGTCGCTAACTTTCTATATGTGCTTCTAGCTAGGTTGTAGCTACAGATACAGTTTTCATTGACATTATTCATTTTTGGGCTCAATATATATAAAAAAATAATTGGAAAAGGCAATCATATATAACTGGAGATGTCAATTGCTCTCTTTTAAATATTTAAAATCTAAAAAAGCAATAGTGCCACACACAGAGCGTCTTGTCTTGTCACCTCTCACGTAACTTACAACAGCAGCGACAAAGTACTGTTGTCACGTGAGAGGTGACTTACGACTGATTAAGGTTAATATGTAATTTGTCCAACGTTAGTCTATTTACGACGACCGATTAGCTCAGTGGCGGGGCCCTCCGTCCGCGGAGTCAATGGTCGCGGGTTCGATTCCCGCATCGGATTAAATATTTATATGGATTTATAAATGTTTATTCCGAGACTGGTAACCCCCCCTATCCGCATTTCCTTTCCTGCCCCTTCCTTTCTTCTCTATCCTTTCCCTTCCTCTCCGCCAATCCACGGTCTGCCGTGCCAATGGATGCGTGGCTAGGGGCGAGCCTAGTCGTAAAACGTGCCGATCGTCCCGGGGTCGGGCTCCCCCGGGGACTATGGTGCCTTACTTCAGCATGCAGGGCTCTACTGGGGCTGACCTCCATCCTCCCTTGCGGCTCGTGGGATTCACTAAGACGAATTTAATATACCTAATTTGTCGAAAATGACGGCGACGTGGTTCGCCACCCGTCACGTCCTGATTCTCACGAGGGCGAAAAGCGATCAATGACGAGCCGTTTCGCTGCGATGAATGGCAGCGGATGGAGCTCTGTGGTCTCTGCCAACCCCTGCGGGGGATAGGCGTGAATATATAAAATATAAAGAATATATAGTCTATTTACAATAAATTAAGAAAGCACAAACTTCGCTACTGAAGCAACTCGATAGTCAACTACTATTTATGATTCCTCATTTTCTAAACGCATTCAGTACGTTGACAAAACCTTGATTGTTATATAACAAGGTATATCAAGTAGCGTTAAAATTAAAATAAATTTATTGTGTCATATTTTTTCAGATCATATAGAATTTCTTATGTTTAAGAGCCTATACAAATAAAGTGAAATAAAAATCCTCGATGAAAACAAAAGAAATTAAATCTGAAAAAGGATATTTGTTCTGCTGAAAGTACAGCACGTTTCAAATGTTTGTTTAGGACTATCTTTTCAGTTCTAAATGTTTACAAATTTATTGGACCCCAACTAGATCTTCAAATATGTATGTGTTCGTGAGAAGAAAAATTGAACATAATTGTTATAAAAGCACATAAATAATGAGATTTTATATTAACCTTTTAACAATATTTTTTTTAATTAATTAAAAGGCAAACCATTCCACGGGATAACTGACGGCTTTCACCAACGATACCTTATTTTTTTTTATTAGATGAGAAGGCACACGAGCAGGCACTGCAATCCAGGCCACCCGTAAAAATCTCGCTGCGGATGTTTAGGGGCGGCGTAATACATTAGTAAATGTGTAGGCTTATTTTTTAAAAGTTTCAATATCATATCAGTTCAGAAATACCGCTGGAGGTAACTGGTTCCACAAGGTAGTGGTGCCTTCTTCTTCTTCATTGTAGTCTTTTGATGATTATTTGCGTTTAAGAAAGATATACATACATATGTATATCTTCCCAACTAGTTTGATATAAAAGAGAAGAAACATACTTTTATAGAATGTAGTGCAGTCATTCTTTCATAATCGAGAAGGACATATTTGAAGGACTGGAGATTAACTCACGAGACTTTTCTATATTTATCTAATATGTACTTTTTAATGATAAAATTAATTGTTATTTGCACATTACAATTAAATAACTATTGATTGTTCAAATTACATTTTGCTGAAACAAATTCAAAATGAAACCTTAAATTTCATGTCCTTCCTTTTATTAATGTACTATGTTATTTAAAAGAAATAAATCCTTATGATAAAACCTTTCGATCGGTTCAATAAAATTTACATTTTTTAGTTTTACATTTAGCGGGTTCGATTTCCGGCTTAGACAGGCGATTATTTAAAAATATTTGAATGCAGTTTTGTACGGTTTTTAAAATTAAAATATACTTTTCATTTGGTATCATTATCTACCTACAGTATTTTAAGTACTTTCCCTTCAAGAGACATGGCCGTGGAATGCTCTGTGTGGTTACTCCCAGTGAAGTAATCAATCAACCATGTATACAATTTTGAAAATTAGCTTATAATAATACAGTCATCATTATTATCGTTCAAAAGAAAACATACATATGTATAATATATTGAATTCTTTAGAAAAACAAAATCTTTATAACACTAATCTATGTTTATCTACTGGATGCTTTCATAATTTATAAAAATACCTTCAGGAGTTCAATAGAATATTGTTAATGAACTATTTTTTTAATTAAATTAAACCACAATTTAATAATGCACTAACTTAATAGATATTGATCAATCAATACAGCCATAACACCCAGTGCTGAACATTTATGTTCCTTAAATTAAATTGTTGTCAGAATCTCTTCACTTAGTGGGGTGGATGGGGGATCAATTTGTTTAATGCTCAGGTAGAAACTACCGGCGATTTACTTGTATTTGCTCTCATATTGATCTCGTATGATATCCACAGAAGTAGATTAGCTCTATTTTATGTTGTGAAACACACATAATTTATCTGCTATATTAAATTTCAAAAGATAATTTTGTATGAATATTAAAAATTACAACAAAGTCCCGATCATAATATTATCAGTGAATTCCTTGACTATTGTATTCTCTAGTGCTCCATTCAGAAACGCGTCTGGAATCTTTAATTAGTACAGTTGAAGTGAAAAGCCACTTGTGGTATAATTAACTGAATTAATAAACAGACTTCACAACAATGCCGACAATTGGGTTGAATATGAAATCAAGCTTTTATGATATTTTGCCGTCCGAGCACAGAATGTTTGTTTCTCAAATTAGTGTTAGCTTAAATGTTTATGACAGTGGTATGCTAATAAATAAACAAATCACTTGATGCTAAACATGTTTGTTTACATGTTTAGCATCGCCCATAGACATCTTAAACATCAAGGGCACTAAAAATACATTGACTTATGGTACGAACGCGAATAATGGTCGAAGAAAATTGAAAGAGATTGAGAAATTAAAGGAGAAGAAAGAGAGTTAAGTGGAACCTATGTACTCACACTACGAAACTCAGTAATACAAAGAATTGCTACCACTTAACATAAAAAAATTAAAAGTTGCTTATCTGGGTCATATCATGAGACATGACACGTACAAATTGCTGCAACTGATGATGATGGGAAAAATAGCGGGCAAAAGACAAGTTGGTCGAAAAAGAAAGAAGAAACATAGTTTTTTTGTAATGGTACAATATTTTCCCGACTAAGCCGATATCACACTCGCACATGAACCTAACTTAGAAGTGGAAGACTGAAGTAATAGGGAAGTTTGATAGATTTGGGCATTCACCTCCCATTGCACACTGAACTCAGAAAATTTCCTTTGTGAATACGGTTACATTCCTAGACGAGCCGAGAAATTCATGTGAGAGACATAAATCTGCCAAAGATATGAGCTTTTTGTGGCTACTCACCAGCATGTGCATGCATTCAAAATAGAGATTAAGCGTCTTCTAAGATATGATCTATTAAATTATTTAACATCATCATAAATACAACCGTTTTAGTTATATTTCGGACATTGACCTCCCTCAGAATATCCTTAATCTCCGCGCTTGACGCGCGAATTCAAGATTGTAGATTGGTTTTTATTACTAGTGGTTTGATACGACATCTATAGGATGAAATGAGGTGGCTCTATGTCGAAAACCACACAGCAATAAGATATTAGAGTAACCAGGTGGAAACAAATCAAGATTAATAGCATGACTATTTTGAAAAGAACTGAAATGGCATTTATCGTGACATTAATATATGATCTCAAAAGGAAACTAAGCAGAGCGAAAATAATAATATTTATTGCATTTTTAAATTTAATAAAATATTTGTTAATGTAAATAATAATGCTTCTAAAATTTATTAAAAACATTAGAAAGGAATATGAATTATAATATGGTAAGCGTTAAAAAATAACTGCCAATTAATTTGATTGTTAGCATATTAATATCTTACATCTTTGGTGCTAAAATTAATCTTAGACTTTAAATCTTGGACTCTACTTTAGGTATCTTTTCCTCATCTTCATTAGCTACAGCTTTCTTATTCTTTTCTCCTTCGCAATTTTTATCATCTTTTACTTCAGGGGGTGTATTTTCATTTTCTGGTTCAGAAGGAGCACTTGGATATCCTGGATCGGCAGGATCGTTTGGTATAAGCTGAATCACCATGTCACCAATGCAATCATCGACTGCGCGTTCTAAGGAACCTAAAGTATCGAACTGTAAAAATAAAAACGTAAGTCTCATAAAAAAAGTTGCATTTAATAACCTAATAGATAAGATGCTTTAAAATAAAAACTAGCACTGTTATTTCTTTAAGTCACTAGAATTCTTTTTAACTATTACGAAGAAATATTTATGTTAATTACCCAATAGTAGGAAAGTTGGGGCTTCAGATCGTAAGATAATTCTCAAGCTAAAATTCCAACGCTTTCTTTCCACCAAAAAAAATCTTTCGTAAATAGTAAATTATTTAGTTTGTGATTTTTTAATGGTGTCAGTGTTGCGAATTTGTTAAAACAAAAATTGATTTATGTAAAAGATAGGTATTTTATAAATTTACGAAGTAATTATAAGCAGAGTCGACGCACGTTATTTGTTTATGTGTATTTCGCTGGAATTAACACGAATCCTCTTCGTGCGTATTTGTTAACAATACAAATTCGCCTCGTTTGCTTAGTTAACTTTATAAGCATATAACCAAACAGAAAACTGCTTCTGGCTTCACGTCATATGTTAAATAAGTATTGGCGTGAGTTAATCTTCATGTACCTACGCGAATCTTTTAGTTATAAAACACTTTGCATTGTTCTTAAACGTTATTTTTCAATAGGTATTAATTTATAATAATTATGGAGATAACGACGGCCAATTGGCTCAGTGGCGGAGCCCTCCGCCCGCAGAGTCAATAGTCGCCAGTTCGATTCTGCATCGGAATAAAAATATGTATTAATTACAAATATTTATTCCGAGCCTGGTAACCCCGCCAATCCGCATTTGACAAGCGTGGTGGGTTAAAATCCGTTCCTCCAGAAATGGAGAGGCCTATGCTCAACAGTGAGAAAAAAAATGGAGATATATCTTAACCATTTTGTAGTTAAGTAATATATACTGCGTATTTTGATGGGCATTGCAAAAAATAGACAATACAGGATTCACATCTTTTACGCCATACCTATAATAAATGTTTATTACAAATTGTTCGCAGTTATATAATTAAAGCAGTAATAGATAATTTGGTAAGGAAGACGCTGACGATCTAAGGCCATGGGTTTTGATTTTTAGACTATCGATATGAGCCATATTTTTCAATCAGAAACATTAATAGCTTAGTTGTTGTTAAAAGAATTTTAACCCTTTCGCGACATGCTATTTTCCTAATAAGACGGGAAGTTATCGAGGTTTGCGGAATCGTACGATCTTCGTCGTTATAGCATACATTTACCGGGAAAGTATGGTAATCGGTGTCTCTACAAGAATATTGTACTAAATTAAAAATATAAATTGTGTATTTATATTCTTTTAAAAAAACATGTACATACATTCGGGAATATGGGGTCTTCGACGCGAAAGGGTTAAGAATATCCAAAATGTCAACTTTACGATTTGAAAAAGAACATATGGAACTTACCATAAAGCTCATAAATGGGAGAATCGCCTTACGACCTATATCAATCTCACTTGTCGTTGTTTTGAGCTGAGATATAATTGGTGAGAGTTGGTAGTTGACTCCGTCGGTGCCATTGTTCACTAGCAGGTGTAGTTCGTGTGAAGCAGAGCTGTGTGCTTCACTGACACTTTTGGCCGGTAGACAATCACACTGAAAATAATTTTATATTACATATATGTATATAATAGTAAACACATTCTGAGTTGTGAAATATATAATATACAGGGTGTCCCAGAACTCAACATCAAGCCGAAACGTGGTGACAGGATTGATTGTAACCATCATGAGAAAAATCGGAAAAAAAATCTATCTGAAGATCTTAAAAGAACCTACCAAGAGCTTGTGCGAATAAAAAACATTTTAACTGTGTATAATGGATTAGCAAAAATCGGGTTACTTGAGGTTTTTATTTTTTTACTCGTTTTTTTCAGTATGAAACTAACAGGTATTGTACCATTTTACAACCCTGATTAAATGCGCCAACTTTTAATGGCTCTTGCCAAGGCACATTAATACTTTTTTTTTATAGGAGGACATATATAGAAAGTATTTACGAACCGATAGGACATTTTAACCTTAAAAACACAAGCCTTTTTGCAATGCCTATGTTGTTGCAAATGTCTACGGTCGGCGTTGATTGTTTTCCATCAGGCGACATGCTTGCTCGTTTGCCACCTTATCTCACAAAAACTTATATCATTAGATAAACTATGTAAAGTTATTCACCTCCAAATTGTTACTATTGCTCATCATTTACCAACAAATAGTCATTAGAACCTCGTATATCTTATAGAAATCGCTTGCATGTGAGCCTTATATATATATATATATTGTTAAGATTAAAAGTCTGCTATAGAACACCCATTATATAAAATAATGTAATTTTAAGAAAAAGGCAGATGAACGAGCTAGCGGGTGAAACGAAAGCAGGTAAAGACCGCTGCCATTTTTGGGAGTAAATAATAGATGAGAAAGAATTGTCCGCTTCCTATCGTCCTTCGTATTGCGAAGGGAAGGAGGAACTCAAAGAATTAACGGTGATATTATGTGAGAATATGTTACTTCCCCGACTCAGCTAGCGCATCGTGCCATAGCATTGGTCTAGCAGTATTTAACAAAATTATTCTTTAAAAATAATTGCTGCTCATACTTACACCGTATATGTAAACCCCGAATATAAATAAGATCAGTAGATTATTCATTTTGGAATTCTCAAACAACTCTTCTCTTGAGTATAACTAAAATTTGAGATAAAGTGCTCTAGTTTATATACTACCAAAGATATCGATGAAGATTTTAATGAATCTAAAGTGTCACGTTCAGAAATTAACTGTGAATTTTAAATTATATTGTGATGTTTTACGTTATGATAACTTGTTCTTGGAAAACAAATATATACTGTACCTAATTTTATGGTACTTCATATAAAGTATTAAGTGTGAAGGCAGCTTTGCAGTTAGGGTACATTACTGCTAAGTTATTGATTCGAAATACAAATAACATTCGACATTTAAAATTTGTTTAACGCTTTAAATTTTGTTTTTAGCTAGGTGATTCATATCTTTAAGTTGCAGATAACTAAGAAGTGGCTTTGATTGATTACGTGAACTGCTTACTCAATTATCTATCTTTTTCATAAAATAAAAAATATTAATATTAAAATTATTCTGATTTGAATTATATAGTTAATATATTTTTTTGGAGAGTTCTAGGTGAGAAAATACCAAAATAGCATAGTAATTTAATAACATTTTAGTTAGTAAATACAATGTTACAAAACAACCACTACTGACCAATGCTAATCATTATTTGCTTTGCCAGTAATTTTGTATTAATAATCTGTATTCAAAAAAAAAAACATTTACGAGAGGTCTTATCTTAACGTTTGTCAAGAACAATGAGATGACGTCATACGCATTTAAAAATATGATTATTGCAAGAGTAACAAAGAGTAAGTGATTTTTAGTGTTAGTAAAGTCAGGCAAACTAAATTTTAATACTTACTAATTGGGAATTTTGGTAACCTAAATAGATATTGCAACAATATCAACAATTCAAATGGCTATAATAAGAATATTGACGACCTAAATGGCTCATTGGCGAATTAATCGCCTTCTTATAAAAAATATAATTACAAAATATTAATTCCAATCAGGTAGTCCTGTGCCAAACAAAGGAAATAAAGATAAAAAATACTTTATTTTACAATACATAATATAGTACAATAAAAAACAAAACAAAAAATAGCAGATTAAAATTATAACTAACAAAAATTCAGTAATAATTTAGTGTTACATCAATAATAGCCTATACGACAGCATGGATCACAACAAGGTACAATAATACTACACTCAAAAAGAAGCTGCAGCAAACCACAGCTGGTAGTATGTAAATAAAAAAATCCAAAGAGACATATTTATACAAAAAATTGGAAGAATTTTATTTCAAATGATGGACAAATATAGGATTGAAATACAAATTACATAAAAAGGAAATTTTTATGCACAAAGCGGTAAAAATGTTCGTGCAAACGAAACAAAATTACTTTAATTTCAGTCAAGCAAATAATACAATATAATATTAATATGCCATTTGTGGTGAATTTTGATATATTGTGTGGTCTAAGAGTAATTATTTCAATTAAAATTATCTATCTTAATATTTTTAACAACCTATATATGTTTCACGACTGTTCACAAGGCCTACCAATATCTAAAATAATGGACATTGACCTATCACGTTTGTTCAAGGCATGTTCCAAGGCTGGACACAAGGCCTACCTATTTCTGAAATAATGGATATTAACCTATCACGTTTGTTCAAGGCATGTTCCAAGGCTGGACACAAGGTCTACCTATTTCTGAAATAATGGACATTAACCTATCACGTTTGTTCAAGGCATATTCCAAGGCTGGACACAAGGCCTACCCATTTCTGAAATAATGGACATTAACCTATCACGTTTGTTCAAGGCATGTTCCAAGACTGGACACAAGGCCTACCCATTTCTGAAATAATGGACATTAACCTACCACGTTTGTTCAAGGCATGTTCCAAAGCTGGACACAAGGCCTACCCATTTCTGAAGTAATGGACATTAACCTACCTCGTTTGTTCAAGGCATGTTTCAAAGCTGGACACAAGCCCTACCCATTTCTGAAATAATGGACATTAACCTACCTCGTTTGTTCAAGGCATGTTTCAAAGCTGGACACAAGGCCTACCCATTTCTGAAGTAATGGACATTAACCTACCACGTTTTTTCAAGGCATGTTTCAAAGCTGGTCACAAGCCCTACCCATTTCTGAAATAATGGACATTAACCTACAAGGCGTTGCCATATCATTAAACGGTCATTAGGTTTCATCAGCAGATGGCTAAGGCTAAGGTTTAATGGGGTATGAAATACGTGGGATGTTACTAGAAATACCATCTTCAAAATTAATTGAAGATTTTTCAATTTTCTAAAATGCGTCGTCAATAATTTAATAATTCGTACTTCGAATCCAGTACGGTGCGTTTTTCTAAAAACTTCTGTCTACGTACCGCTTCTATGTGGAACTAGCTACTTCCAGCAGTGTTTCCAAATCTTCAAAAAACAAGCCCACACTTTTGTTAAAGGCCAGCAACACTCCTGCAATGCATATGGCAATGCGGACGTCTATGGGCGGTGTTGATTGCTTTCCATCAGGTAACACGCCTGTTCATGTGCCTTCCCATCCCATAAAAAAATTTTTTCACTTTAATATCTCATCGTAGACTTCACTTCATAACGATATCTTGTAGACTTTTCTCTGCGACGTTGCTTTATTTTATCCCATTTTGTAGAAATCACAAAATTTCGAGAATCTTCTCTACCGTGCAATGTGAAACATGGAAAATTTTTGTGAATTTTGTGAAAATGTATTTACGTTCACGTGAGTAATTTAATTCGATCTTATCTGATCTGCTACGATTCATTAAGTAACATGAAATGCAACAGAATCAAAACACTTGATAGATGATAGAACATCTAATGTTCGCAACTCGAATACAACATGCGCCTATTTTGCGTACCTTGATTAGAAACTGAAGTAAAACATTTATCTCATCATCATCATCAAGACATTACAGCCGCGGGTGGGCCTTAGTCTGGTTCAGTAAATTTTTCCAGTCGGATCTTAGTTAGGCTTTTTCTCTCCAGCCCCTCACACTGATTGCCTTTAAGTCATCCTCGACTCTATCTCAGATATCAATACTCTTCAGGGCGAAAGGCGAGTGAATGGCGACTTAAAACCATTCGCAGTAACGGTAGAAACGATACCCGACATAAGACGGAGCTAGGGTAAAAGTGGCAGCCCCACTAGAGACCTTGGTTGCAGGGGGTTAATCACCCACTTATCTGAAAAAGATCATGATGACGAAAGTAAATATACAGGACCGGATTAAAACCAGACGATCGGGCTACGCTAAAACGGCTACGGTATTTACTTTATGTACATGGAACTTCTTCGACCAGTGTGTCCTACCCGTACTATCCTACGGCGCCGAAACATGGACGCTGACAGTGCGTCTGCTTCATAAGCTCAGAGTTGCTCAGAGAGCTATGGAAAGAGCTATGCTCGGAGTTTCTCTGGTAGATATGATTCGGAATGAACAAATCCGTCATAGAACTAAAGTCACCGACATAGCCTTTCGAATTAGCAAACTAAAGTGGCAATGGGCTGGTCATGTTTGTCGGAGACCGCGTCTCGGTAAACGTAGTGTGTGCTAGATGGTGTGACGATCTGCGCTGCTGCTGGTGGGTGACTGACAGAAACTGGATGTGTGTGCCGTAGCTGAAGTAGAAGATCGGGCTAGGTGGCACTACATGGGGAGGTCTATGTCCAGCAGTGGACTGGACATGGAACTTAAACATTTATTTCTGTTTTACTAAAAACATGGTCACGTCACTGAATAAGTATGAATGTCACGTAATAACGCAAGCTTTGAAACCATACTCCTGAACAATGGACGTTGAGCAAACTCGGTTAAAGTGTAGTAGAGATAGGATGCGACGTAAAACTCCTAGCGAATATTCTTTTAAGAAAATTGAATATTCATGTTCGCTAATGGCAGCAATCTAACCAAAGATATGATGAAATGAATGGACATTTCTAACAATAAATGGAAACCTTTCAAGCAGATCGATTCAAAAATAACATAACTTTTGTTATAATATTTTATTTAATTTATTTTATTATAATTGATTTTATGTGGATTGATTTATAAATGAATTTTTATTTTACCATTACAATAAAATCTTCAATATTTTTATGACGATCAAATTTTTATTTTTAAAGTTGTAGTCAACAGTGTGTAAATTGCCTTAAAATCCATGGAAATGTAGATTATTTTTAAATAAAACTCATTTTGTTTTTAGAGTGTAGATCCGCACCATAAATTTATGTTTTGCAAAATACTAAAAATTTTAAGTGAAGTAAAAAGAAACATCCCAAAGATATTTTATTTATTAGTAGCAAAATTATGAATCAAAAATATTAATATTACAATAATTACTTACCAGCCACCAGATTTTTATTAATTATAAGTAAATCGTATAAAATAACATTTTGTAAAGAGAATGTTGTTCATCGCTTGAGTTTGTTGTTTTTTTTTTTTATAAAATTAATATTTTGCCTCCGGTAATATTCCTTAAATATTTGTTATTTTTAAAATTGTTTCAAACTTTATCCTTCCTAGGTTTACATCTGTGCCCCATATTACATAAAAACTTAAAGAATAAAGTATTAATTACTTAAAAAAGTTACATTCATTAAATTTACACAAGTAATTGATCGAACAATTGTATGATTGCAAATATCAAAGAAACGTAAAAAAACTTCATTTTACGTTTCTTCGATAATTTTAAATTTAAGCTTAAATGATGGAGCAAAACACACCTCATAACGTTATCTGATGAAACTAGAACAAACAAAGCGATAAATTTAACGTCGGAAATAAAATTTACTGTGCTCGCGCTCTTAAGAAGAGATCGAACCAGATAAGAATTGCACTTGGTGCATCTAGGAATTTTACTAAGCTAAATTAATAGTCAAAGAACGAATAGCATATATATTTGTACAACACTAAATAACGAATATTTGATGAATTGCCGAATAATCAACCCAATTATTCGAGTGTATACAGCACTACTTTTCTATATCAAAGGTACAATAACTATTTATTCAGTGTCATATTTACATACATATTTCATCTCATAAACAAGACCATTTTAATATGTCTACTTCTTGGTTTGATAGAGAAAAGAAGAAAGTCAACAAAGATCACAATGAACGTTTATATACTGGCCAGTAAGAAAAGATGCCAATGAAAAATTTATTTAAATTTCAAATATAGAACTCTTTGGAAAGCTCTAGATTTGTTTATATTTATTCGTTTATCATTAGTTTTTACAAATTAACGGCAAACAAAAATCGCGCGTTAAAATTAAATTTATGGTATAAATTTGGGCTTCATGATTTATTGTAACTTCTGTTATAGTCCTAATGAATAACAAAATTATAACAGACTCCGATTTGAATTTTATGCCCCATACCATGTCAACAAAAAAAACTATTATTTATAAAACCAATCCATGGTCTATAAAGTTTGTCTAACTTTCTCTTTCTTGTTGGTTATTAATATATTATTATAGATAATAAAAATGTACATTTAAAAATAATAGAATTTCATAGTTAATATTTCCGTTTCTTACTTTAAAGTTAAGGCACGGGTTCTTAATAAGATTTATTTAAGGAGTTTGTCTTCCTCGCGCGTGTTGGCTACACAATGGGGCGGTGTATCCATAGTGCAAGACGAATCATCACTATTATTTTCTCTTACTGTAGACGACTGGTTAAGACTTTCTTCTTTATTTTATCCAGCAAAATGACGTTACTATATTTTAATTCCCATTTATTTATCTTAGTTGTTTTATATCTTAATTATTGATTGAATGGTGAAAAAATAAATACTAATAATAAACTTTTCATAATTTATACAAGTAATAATATAAAATACTTTTAAAAATATTAATTTATAAAGATAGACAGTCAGTATTTTACTAAGGTAAGTTCCGCGAAATTCTTTTTCCGCCATTTTGATTTCCGCAGTTACACCAGACTCCATTAATCAAATTATTTTTTGTATTAATACTTTAGTAAATTATGATGTAAATTCGGCCAATATACAATTTTTATCAAATTCTAAAATTATATTAAAATTAATTACAAAATTGAATTTTCAATATTTTTAGTTACAAATATTTAGTAATAATTTAATTAAAACTGGATAAATGTATTTGGGCTGAGTTTGCCAGTTTCAAACTTGTATAAGTATGACAAATAGGAATGAATACATACTGTTACAATCAATGTTCTTTCTTTAATATACATTCCTAAACTATTCTTACGATGAAATTTTGGTGAGTATTGGAGAGTGTCTAAGCAATACTCCCAGTATTGCTGAGATGCTCAGGTAGGTTTGTAGTTCGTTGCTACTAGGGGCATTTCAATTAAATTCTCTACTAACTATCTAACCAAATCTACTAACTTCGCCACTAAGCCAATGAGTCGTTTAGATTTCTGTATAAAAAAAACACAATTTCTTTTTAAGTAGCGTTACAACGTATGCTGGGTAAGGTTTTTTTTTCATCGTATAGGAAGGCAAACGAGCAGGCGTGTCACCTAATGGAAAGCAATCAACGCCAGTGCGGAAGCGTTGTCGCCTTTAAGGAAAGTGTCATTATGGGAGTGGGAGGGGCAGGGGGGGGGCTTGACCCTCCGGAACTCAGCCGCTCACCGTACAAAGTGCGGTAGCTAAACTACCACTCAGACGCCAGTTTTCTGCGGGATTGTGGTACTTCCTCGAGCCGGCCCATTTATACTACAGATAAATATTATGCCATTCTTGACAACGTATTCGCCTGCAGCGTGGCCCTACCACTATTCTAAGATCTAGAAATATATATAAAGCTTGCGATATAGTCACATCTGAAATTAAATAAGAGATATGAAATGGAACATCTGCTAATGACTGAAAATACCAGTATTAATTGAAACAAGAGAACCGTAATATCGAATGCAGTCTGAACAAGCTGATGTTTGCACTGCTCCATATTCCACGATTATTAAACTGAAAATCGCTTGTTTATAAAATATTTCCTTTCTGACCAAACTGTTTGGGATGTGCTTAGTTAGTTCGTATTTAAAAAAATATATGAACCATTATAGTATTTGTTTTCTATATATACATAGTAGGCAATTAAAGGGTAGGGAGGCAAACGAGGAAGCGTGTCGCCTGATGGCATTTAACACCGCCCATAGACACAAACTAGTCATAAAAGCTTAAAGTCATAAAAGTATTTTTTTTAATGTATTCACAAAAAATTTGACTATAATATTGAAACCAATAAATTACCACCAGTTTTAAAAAAGGGGCGCTCTGAGAGAGACGAAACTGCATAAGAAACTCATTAATTGCTATATTTGCTATATATTTAGATATTATATATATTTAGTTCCAAGCTGATCCATAATTTTCTTTCTTTCATCTTTCACAGCCCATATATGTCCTACTGCTAAGCACGGGCCTACCCTATTTCTGGAGGACGGACCACGCTTGTCTAATGCGGATTGGTGGGTTTACCAGACTTAGAATAACCATCTATAGACCATACATATATTTATTCGAATGCGGGAATCGAACCCGCGACCATTAACACCATGGGCGGGTCCCGCACTCAGTGGCGCGGGTGGCCAATTAGTCGTCGATCGTCGATCGATAATTTTGATAATCGATATTATAAGCTTTACTGCATAAACTTTTTAATAAAACGTTTGAATTAGAAAGATGAACGCAAGTATACACAAAAGGCCGATAACGGATTTGAGACGCCTCTGGCGTTGCGGATGTCTATGGGCGGCGGTGATCACTCACCACCAGGTGAGCGGCATCCGTATGCTCATTTACTTACTCGCTTACTCTGCTATAAAAAAATATAAAAGCATTTTATTGTAAAAGCATATACAATTACTCTTGAAGCAGTTATGTATATTTAAGTAATTTTCATTGTTTTCTTCTTCTGTGTGGTTATTGACATGGAATAAGGTGATACCGTTTTTTTCTACGGACATCGTTTGAGGCGAGAATCAATTACTTATACATTACGGATAGCGGGGTTTGTTTGAAATAAAAATCAAGCTTCGCTCCCCAATTCCTGTCTCAAGAAAGATTCCTGTCCTGAAAAGATTACGATAACACCCTTCGTTTTTAATCGAGGTCAACATTCTACAGTGGAATATCATCAGGTATCGGCAATGCATTACTCGATATAAACATCCCCCAAGGTTAACCACCTAACCGAATCCTTGGACAGTTACCGCTGTACGAAATACTTAAAGATATTTGAATATACAGTTATCACATTTGTTAACTTTTTCTTCGAATTTTACGCTACTTTTATTTAAAAAAACTGATGAGAATCTAAGATCAAAGTAACGTATCGTATTCGATGGGGTAAACCATGTATCCTCTTAATAGAATGTATGTTTATTTATATGAAAATCTTATATTTAAAAACGATTAAAGAAGAAGCAACGATTATACTGTGTTATTTCGATTACAGGGAAGCAAATATGGAATATAACTTGTGGCAAGTAAATTGACATCCTAAACGATCGCTCTTGCTTGAATTTTCTTTTAAAGTACTTCGTTTTCAAATACTTAAATACATTCTATAGGATAGGAGGCAAACAAAATGAATGAAATGGGGACATCCACACTCCGCGCAGTGGTGTGGAATCGATCCTCGGGGATGAACCCCATGACTCGCACTGCAAGTCAATAGGGCGACCTAAGTGTTCCGGCTTTTGGGCGACCTTTAACGATTTGGCGTCGTCGAGATATGGCCGAACCTATTCCTATGTTGGGTCCGTCGGGGACGAAAAATTGTTGAGGTGTGAGTGTGTCCATGGTCGGCTCGGTCAAACATCTTTCGACCAACCGGACCACAAACGCATGGATGCTCTCCACGCTGAGGTCCCTCGCTATTACGTCATTACGCACATAGCGAGCCGCTCCCAAGATAGTACGCAGAGACAGATTCTGCTGGATGTGGACGCGTTTGCGCTGCGTTTCTGAAGTCAAAGACCACCAAGCCGGCACAGCATAGGTCAGTCGGGAACAGACGTACGCCTTACAGATCAACAGCTTCGTACGCACGGGTAGGCGAATTAGAGGCAAACAAACAAGTGTGTTGTTTGATCGAAAGCAATCAACTTCACCTATAGGCATTTGCAACACCATATGTATTATAGAAACGTTGCCGGATTTATAATATGTGTAGGCTAGTTTTTGACAAGCTCCCATGTCGGACCGGTCCGAAAAGACCGCTTTTGACTTTCCAAATTTTCTGTTTTGTATATAAGTTGTTGCACAAAGTGCACAGCAGGTGGACTTAATGCCATTGGGTATTCTCTACCAGTCAACCTGCGAGCGGAACAGAGAAAATTGGTTTGGAGGTGGTGGAACTTAAAATAAAAACTTCTTATATAAGTTTGATGTATCCGTTTGAAACCATAAACACAATTATATGGTTTTATAAAACATTTTATTTAATATCTATTTTAGACACTGATTTTTTTTGCGTATAAAAAGGTATATTAGACTTGTTTGTTTGCTTTTATTTTAATATCAACGTAGAAACAGTTTTTTTTAGGAAAATACATTTAAAACAAATACCATTATAAAGTTCCTAAAAGTAATAAAACATTATAGAAAAAAGTATTTTTAATTGTACATACATGTAGAAAAGTTGTTTACCAGGGTCATATCATGAGACGTGACAGGTACAAGTTACTGCAACTGATCGTGATGAGTCACGGGCAAAAGAAGAAATTGGTCGGAGAAGAAAGTCTTGACACCTCGCGAAGCAGGAGGAGAGTTGTGCTGAATTGGCTGCCTTCGCAAGTCGGAGAGGCACTCTTAGAAGAAGAATTGTACATAAAATTATTACTAGAGCGGTTTAAACACAAATTACGTTCTGCTGAAAACCTCAGTTTTCGAAATGTCTTAATGTACGTAGGGGCCTTCGATATATCCTTAAATTGTTATCTCATGTAGAAACGGTATTAAGTCAATCGATGTAAATCACATTTACACATTTTTTCGGTAGCTTTATTTATATTGTTCCTTTTTTAAATTTGAGATTTTTCACCAACAGCAGTCGGTCTTCACAGTCGCGTCTTCTAAACTATAGGATACACTAAAGTAGGTGAAGTTGAAATTTGAGATGACCAGGTACGATTTCACTAAATATTATGTTATATAGGTGGACATGTTTTCGTTTGCGGCATTGCGATAAATATATATATATATATATATATATATATATATATATATATATATATATATATATATATATATATATACATATATATATATACATATATATATATATATATATATATATATATATATATATATATGACTTACGGGTGTTTATTCCGAGTCTGAATGTTATACTGACCCACTTAAAACAAACATAGTTGGTTAAATGCCTGTTCCATCAGAAATAGGCAGGGTGCATATATGCAATAGCAGTGGGACATATATCGGCTGTGAATAGAAAGAATATAAGAAGATATCCTTTTGATTTATGTACAATCAACAACCAAGATTAATGAATGGAAGTAAAAGTTGAACCGGCTTAAAAACATCCCGTCATTTTCCGCCTTTTAGAACTGCAAGAGGACAAACAAGGCAATAAATCAACCGCTACAAGAACATTCCTTCAATATAAGTTATGAAAACAGTATCTTGGGAAAACTTTTTCCCAATAAAGAGTTATACAACGAAAGTTAACCCGATTCCAACTCTTTACAAAGTATCCTACAGAAACTTTTTAGCAAAAATCGGGGATACGTCGTGCTGTTAATATTTTCTTAGTGGTGATTTTATGTTTTTTTTATTTAATGAAACAAAAACAAATTAAATAATAATATTAACGTCTATCCCCCGCAAGGATTGGCAGAGACTACAGAGCTCCATCCGCCACCATTCATCGCAGCGAAACGGCTCTCCATTAGTCGTTTTTCGCCCTTGTGAGAATCATGATTTTTCCCTCTACCCGTGTTTCACCCCTTACTTTCTTTTTCTCATCTTATTATGTCTTTCCTCCGCTCCTATTGTTCACATTCTTATCCTAAGGTAAGCAATGCATCTGCGATTATCTTAGTCCTGTAGATATAAAAAATGATTTCACGAATCATTCTTTCATTCATAGCATTTTGTCCTATTTTTTTTTTGAGCTAGCATCAGAAAAAAATAATTTATGATTCAACACAGTCTTGACTAACAAACTATCAATGTTTTAAAGGCGTGAATGCATCGTGTTTGGCTACTAAGAAAATAGTGAAGTATTTAATTTTTACTAAAACAAAAAAAAAACATAAAACAATTTATTGTTCAATCCTATTTCAATCAGCGAACGTCAGCCTGTCGTATTTCGATCAAATCTCTGGAGATTTAGATCAGAAACCAAATAAATTAGTAGGCAGACAAACGCGTATACAGTAACAATAATAGATTCATGTCGAATCGAGTTAACAATAAGCTCCCACAATCTGCTATGGAATAATTCGATTCATTTACTTTATGAATTATTATCGAGCTAAGGTATACTAAGTAGCTGATTGGGTTATGTGTTTGAATTGTGTATATTCTGTGGAGTACAAACGATTAGATTTCAAACTTCGAACCCTACTAATCTGTTATTTATTCACGATGATGTGATTCACATTACTTCACCTGGGTAACTAATTTCTAAGATTGTTTTATTACTTTCAAATAAACTCCTTCGCCGATAAGTCCTCGGCATTGAATAGGGCCACCCTATTGCTTTCCTAAGGTTTCACACGAGGCGACTAAAAAACTATATACCAGTGGATAGGAAACAGCGTATACTTGAATAATAAAAACCAATCTACGATCCCCAATTCACCTGCCGTGAGAATTACCGTAAGCCCCTCAATTATGAGGGAGACCAATTTCCAAGCATAGACTCTTACGGTTCTATTAATTGATTAACGATTGATTAAGTGACGATGACGGACAGTTAGAATTGTTAAGAGAATTTTTAATCTAAGATCTCGGAACTTAGGCTCTTATTTTTAAAATCACAGTAATAGATGAATAATAAATATTATCTGATTGAAAATTTAGTGATAAGCAAAATATGTTATCTTTGTGAGGTTATTGTACTAGTACAGTCTATAATAATGTAATATTGAAATGAAAAATAATACTGAAATACTGTACTTTATTTTAAGGTTGCAGTAGGATGTCCATTCTTTATTTATGGTCGTGCAGACTTATTATCTTGCCTGCCATTGCCAGTACTTTAAAAAAGTACTATGACATTTTCCACTTACAGTTTTGTTAATAAAATTGCAGCGAGTTTTTTGCCTCAGTGCAGTCTTTCGAGGTTTTCTTCTCTCTCCATCAAATTCCTCTTAACATTGCAAAAATTTTCTTAAAACTAAATAAATAATAATAAATATACACAAATTTTTAATTAACTGTTTTATATTTTGTAGAGTTTTATTAATTTACTTTGTATAATATTGTATAATAAATAAAACTTAATCAAATCATAGAAATCAATTTTTTAATTTTTTTTTATAGTTTTACTACTAGTAGACAAAGTTTGGTAAGACCGTTAACAGTTTAAACTCTTATTTTAAAAAGGGACTAGCAATATTTTTAACATTTAGTATACTTTGCTTTGTAAAACTTTGAACTTGATTATCACTGCACATATGTCAATAAGGTTTTGAATTATTACATTTATTTTAGAATTTTCCATAAAATCAGTTAACCAATACATCCGTTATAGGTATATATTTTTTTTAATTTTGAATATTTTTCTCTCTCACAAATAAAAGGTGTTGTGATCTCTTCCTTGATAAGCGGATTAACGATCACAGATTGGTTAATATTGCTCAGAAGACATTGGTATTTTTATCCATAGTCGCTTCGTATAACATCCATGCGAAGAAATGGGTTGATTCTATTTTATTTTATTAACTATGAGCAGTCTTATAACTCATGATTATCGTGCAAAGAAAAATAAACTCAGCAGTAAATACCAAAAAAAAATCAAGCACTTTCAAAGCAATTATGGAAGTATTTACTCAACGTAACTCAAGAAGCAATCTTATATACCTCTAAAACAAGGGGAACAAACGGAGCAAAAGATCAAATACCACAAATAAAATACTTCATTACGAGTTACACAAAGAGCACTAAAGCAGATTCCGGACCAATAAAAAGTTCGCTCGTCTTACTCGAGATTCTTTCAAGACTCTCATAAAATAGAGAATTTCAGCATCATAAGAACAACCAAACGACGATCATACCAAAAACACTCATGGTTCCGCCAAAATTCAATAAAATTTCGAAAATTTTTCCAAATATTATAATATAATACAGATTTTTTTGAAAACATGTCAAATTAATTAAATTACCAAAAACGAATCAAGGATACCTAGATTATATTTTTTATATTTTGATTTCACCAACTTATAGTGATCCACTAGTGGACTCCCGCCCCGAACTCGTATCACCTAGCTTACTTCTTTCCGACATAATCATTATAAAATCAATAAAAAATTATATAATTTCAAACTTTATAGTAGCCACATAGTTTTCGGTTCGGTTCTCCGAGACACGTGATCAACCCATTATTATTATTATTTTATGGGATAGGAAGCCAAACGAGCAGGCGAGTCACCTGATGGAAAGCAATCAACGCCGCCCATAGACTTCCGCAGCGCCATAGGCAGTGCGGAAGCGTTGCCGACCTTTAAGGAAAGTATCATTATGGGAGTGGGAATGGGAGGGGAAGGGGTAAAAGGAGGGGGAGGGTGTTGGGTCTCCAGAACTCGGCCGCTCACCGTACGAAGCGTGCTAGGTAAGCTACCACTCAGACGCCGGTTTTCTACGGGTTTTCTTTATTACTTCAGTTGGCTAACTCGACTAGTTTCTACATATATAGGTATGTATATCTGTGACTTCGGTTCTCCGTTGGAATTCTTCGTTTCGCAACACGTGCAACGATGAAACTCCGAACAAAACACTTTGCATTGCCCTCAGTGACTTTAAACTTGTGGAGTAGACGAACCGCCATGAAAATTTATAATAAACGAGGTGCTTTCAAATAATTTTATGATGTTATTTTTGCAACTTATCATGATGGGGTAAGTTGCGGGCAAAAAACGGGTTAATCTGAGAAGAAAGGGAGAGGAAAGAGATAACAAGTAGTCCCGCGATTCTTTGTCTCGTTAAGGATAAAGAAAATTGTACTGATTGGCTGCCAACATTCACTTATCGAAGAGGCGTTTTAAGAAAATGAGAGATTTTGCATTTTGCTAACTTTGTTTGCCTTATTTTATTTATATTGTAATCCTTATTTTTGTGGCCTAAGTTAATAGCAGATCTAATATGAAGCTTAAAAAACTATTCTACGGTAATAAGTTTAACGATTCCCACAACATTTCATAGTTCCGTTCATAACAGCGACTAAAGCTCCGTGACTGCAATAACTTCTAAGACAGTAAGATGTCTAAATTGGATTCTTCACTTTGTTTCGAAAAATATAACAATAAATTATGAAGAGAACTGCGAAACAGAGAAATCAACCTGATTAATAACTTCAACAGCATCGAAATGAAAGCGCTCACAAAATTTAAGGGATTTCCTTTGAACGAAGTACAAAAATTTCGCGGAGTAAATAAAAGCACAACAAAGTTATTTCAGCAAGAAACTAATTTGCGAAGTCCATTATTAAGTCGGGAAGAAATGAAACTTTTCCGTTAATTTTGTTAAGCTTGCATTACACAGTAAAAAAACAATTCCCTCATTTTATCGTCGCAAATCTTATAACGTCAAAAAAATTTAGCTTTAATATATGAAACACAAATTTTATTCAAAAGTAATAAATTAATTAATTTGTTTTTGTACCTAAACAATATTTTTACAATAAATCCAAAGGTTGACTGGCAGAGAATACCTACATACATACATATTGTCACGCCTGTCTCCCGTAGGGGTAGACAGAGACCACAGATCTCCTACGCTACGATCCCGGCACACTTTCCTTGCTTCCTCCACACTCATCCATCTTTCCATCCATCCTTCCTCTCACATTCATCGTAGCGAAGCGACTCTGCGTTAGTCGCTTCACGCCCTCGTAGGAATCGGGACGTGACGGGTGGCGAATCACTTCACCGTGATTTTTTAACAAATTAGAGAATACCCTCTAAATTAAAATCCATATTCGTACCATATTCCGTACACAAAGATAAAATAATTAAATT
Source organism: Baronia brevicornis (assembly GCA_031353405.1). Classification (NCBI taxonomy): domain Eukaryota; kingdom Metazoa; phylum Arthropoda; class Insecta; order Lepidoptera; family Papilionidae; genus Baronia; species Baronia brevicornis. The sequence continues at coordinate 176,394 of JASFAT010000697.1, forward strand.
AATAAGTCCTTTGTGCTATATGTTTTGCGGCATAAAATATATAGCACCTATCTGAGAATAAAAATTAATCTCCGCTCCCCAAACCCCTCACCAAGCATCTTGATTTCGAATATACCTCTGAATTATATAATAAAGGAGACTAATATTCAACGATAAACTTTTACGGGTCTATTGACGATGATTTCATCATCATCATATACAAAATACTTCTTCTTTTCTTTGATGGCAACCAGTTACAATTATTATGCCAGTGTGAAGTGTAAATACAATAACATCAAATGTCTTGAAATAAAACTAGGCAATTATCACGTTACGTGTTGATAAAACGGTGGCCATTTTACCAAAACCTTCTATGGACTTTTTCAGCCAACTTTAAAAGTCACGATACACGCATTTATTTCATATCACTTCACTTACACGCCTTAATAGAACTATATTGTATAATACGCCACCGCAATTAAACAATATAACTGATAATAATATAATATTATGAAAATGAAATAAAAACACAACGTCACTTATGTAAGCTGACGGGAAAAGACCTAATGCAAAATAAATATATTATTTTATTAGAAATATGATTAACCATTTCTACACATCTGACAAAAGCAATATAGGTTTGACATATGACCATAAACAAAACTTTATTTTCCACTAAAAATAAGTTTGCGCAGTTTGTGCGCTGATAGCATCAGCGGTCGCTATATTGAAAAAGTAATGAAAGGCTCTCCACTACGCTCTAAACTGCGAGCGGTGTTGAAAAACTATTTCGTTTATTTCCACTAACTTTGTGGTACTTACCTTACCTACTATACTACAAACAATAAATAAACAATGATATTTATGCCTAAAAAATCTCGTAATTACGCACATAATTATTTAATTACATGATAATACAATATTAAGGCTAATTTTTTTTTTATATCTTATTTTATGGAAGAGGCAAACAAGCAAACAGATCACTTACGATACGGGCACCTTCAACACTGAGCCTATTGGAGGTTTATTAACTACCTTCAGAGTAAAATATGAATAACTTGAAAAAAAGAAGTGTATCGGGAAAGGATTTCGGCCTCTAGCTCTCAACGGTCATTGAATGAATCACACTAAAAAAGCTCATGATAAGACGAGCTCACGATTATATATATTATTATACTCGGTTTTCTATGAGTATAAGTTTACTTTACCGGACTTACCTGCCCATGCTGCAGACCAATATTTGTCAACAAATTTTATAGTTGAAAACAATTTGATAAAATTGCGCTTGCAACATAGCTCTTCAATTAAAAAAAAAAAACCACTCACATCGTTCAAATCCATTATGTATATGTCATTATTATCTCATTTCAAACTTAGAATACGTAGTTTAAATTAAAAAAAAAATAAATTGTTCCATCCATCACCGACCAGAAATCATTTCAGTAAAACGGCCAGCACGTTAGAGAGCCTATTTCTTGTTTAAACATTTTTTTTTTTTATATATTCACGCCTATCCCCCGCAGGGGTTGGCAGAGACCACAGAGCTCCATCCGCTGCCATTCATCGCAGCGAAACAGCTCATCATTGGTCGCTTTTCGCCCTCGTGAGAATCAGGACGTGACGGGTGGCGAACCACGTCGCCGTCATTTTCGACAAATTAGGTATATTAAATTCGTCTTTAGTGAATCCCACGAGCCGCAAGGGAGGATGGAGGTCAGCCCCAGCAGAGCCCTGCATGCTGAGGTAAGGCACCATAGTCCCCGGGGGAGCCCGACCCCGGGACGATCGGCACGTTTACGACTAGGCTCGCCCCTAGCCACGCATCCATTGGCACGGCAGACCGTGGATTGGCGGAGAGGAATTGAAAGGATAGAGAAGAAAGGAAGGGGCAGGAAAGGAAATGCGGATTGGGGGGTTACCAGACTCGGAATAAACATTTAAAAATCCATATAAATATTTATTCCGATGCGGGAATCGAACCCGCGACCATTGACTCCGCGGGCGGAGGGCCCCGCCACTGAGCCAATCGGTCGCCTGTTTAAACATATAAGAAGATAAATAAAAACAAATATTTACATTAAATTGTCAAACGAACTTTAAAATAATTTTTCTTTGTTTTCTCAAGGCGATTAAAATTCACAAACTCCAATACTCCGAGCACATTATTATAACTTCGCCAATTGGCTCAGTGGCTCACTCTGCCCGCGGAGTCAATGGTCGCGGGTTCGATCCCCGCATCGGAATAAATATATGTATAGATTACAAATATTTATTCTGGGTCTGGTAACTCGTATTGGAAAAGCGTAGTGGGTTAACGTCCGTTCCTCCAGAAATGGAGAGGCCCGTGCTCGGCAGTGAGACATATATCAGCTGTAAATAGAAAGCAGATGTCCTTTGGATTTATATACAAACAACAAGCAAGATTATGAATGGAAGTAAAAGTTGAAGCTGTTAAAAAATGTTTATACATTTCATTCAACAAAGTCTAAATAAATGAGTTAGACTGGATTTAATATATCATACTATATTTTTAAAATACACCAATTAATTTCCAGTTGCAGTCAGAAGTACATTCTTTATTAACGGTTTTTCCGACTTGTTGTATTGTTAGCTGTCGCCAGAGCTCCTAAGTGGAAAAGTTTTATAACTTTTACCATTTTTCGTAGTTTTATTAATAAAATTGCAGCAACTTTTGTAGCGAAGTTTATTACTACGCTTAACCCCAATCCTTATGCAATACTGAACGTTCTACAAAATGATGAAAACATTCAAAAAGGAATAGGTATATACTGCGAATATATCACTATGTGAAAGAATCGTTTTTGTCCTTTGAAGATGTAGATACTAAATTTTTAGAATGATCTGTTTATTTTTATATAAATAGTAAGTTTTATGTTAAATTGGAAATAAAATAAAATTTAAGAGGACTAAATTACTAGATTTTAATAAATTGTATACACATTCTTAATAAAAGATGGTCACACAATTTATAAAAATATTTACGTGTAACGAAGATGACAGGAAACAGAAAATATGTTTTATTTATCTCTGTTAAATATCGTGTAAATTTTTACTTTAAGGTATCAATATCAATATCAATATCAGCCCGCGGCAGTCCACTGCTGGACATAGGCCTCACCCAAGGCGCGCCACCTAGCCCGATCTTCGGCTACACGCATCCAGTCTCTGCCAGCCGCCTTGCGCAGATCGTCGCTCCATCTAGCAGGAGGGCGTCCCACACTACGTTTGCCGAGTCGCGGTCTCCACTCCAGCACTCGTCTACTCCAACGATTGTCGGTTCTCCGACAAACGTGTCCAGCCCATTGCCACTTCAGTCTGCTAACTTGAAGAGCAATGTCGGTGACTCTGGTTCTCCGGCGAATTTCTTCATTTCGAATTCTGTCCACCAGAGAAACCCCGAGCATAGCTCTTTAAGGTATAATTTATTATTATTATATTATCTTCATTATTTAAATATAATATACGTTTTCTCCCTTTAGTTTTATTGTTTATTTGTATAAAGTCATCGATAAAATAAACATTTACATTAGAAACATTGCTAATGTAAAAACGGAAAATTTAAAAAGTTTAAATTTATCGAAGCAATATTAAGTATAAAAAAAAGTATATTTTTCACCACTTATAATTATTGTAAATATTTTATTGGCCTTTATTATTTAGCATTATTTCAATAAAACCTGTTTTATTATTGTAAACAAAGTAATATATTATTTACCACTGTTGTAGCGCAAAAAGGCTATATTAACAGCATCAGTGATTGCTGTATTGAGAAAAAGGTAATTAAAAGTCCTTGACAACGACGTTCAAAACTACGAATGTTGTTGAAAAAATATGCAATTTGTTGCCATAATATGTAATATATTTATTTCAAATATAACAATTTGACGTTATTTATTTTTTAATAAACCAAAATAAAGTCGGGAAACTAGCTTAATCCATGCAAATATAAATGAATGTGGCTTTGTATGTTTGTCCTCTATTCGCTCTTCGGATTAGAACTTAACTATCGAACCAAATACATTTTTCTTTGAGTAGTATTGCAAAACATGCCAAGTACAAGTAGCATTATATAAACCATAATAGTGTATAACTATATCACGCAGAATTTTTGTCAAAGTAGTATCATTGCTACTTTGATAAGAATTTTAATATATTTATTTAAATATATCGGTTTATTATAACAATAAACCGGGCTCTACCCCACATTAAATTATAATATGACTGTCACGATAGCATTGTGCAATCTACCGACAAAAATACCTATTATTTTTATATTACGAGATAAATATTATTTTTTTCAAAGTAAATTTGCTACTTAATTACTATAATTATTATAAAATACGGAAATAGAACCGTAAAATAGGTATGCAAATTTTTTATCAGTTCACTAAAAAATTTCATTAATATTAACACTGATATTGCTATAAATACATACAAACCATCGTTTTATATTTACTGAATTACACAAAATTACTCAGGCATATATTTAAAAGCTTGCATACATGTGCAAATTGCTTATACTGAAACAATCACTTTCTAATAACAACCAAACCTTAAAGACAAACAAAACTAAAGAGAATGGACGTGAATTAAAATCCTGTCAGAATTTTTATTTAATTCAAAACATAAAACGAATACACACAATTCGGCAAATTCGATAATGATTTTCGTCTTTCACAATGTTTGTATTTCCAGAAAAAGTATTTTCTCTGTGAAAATACGATATGCTTCATTAGTATGTCATTTCCGTTTCGATTCAAAATTGTTCATTAATCAATCACTCCCTAATTTCCACAGCATAGCAAGTTCTTTGCAATTTAAATTTCATCAGTCACTTGTGTAGTCAATGCAGCAATAGCTCAAATAGTTAGAGTTCCCCTTACCATCTAAGGTCATGGGTTCCATTTTGCCACTGGACTATTGATGTGAACCATATGTACCATGTGGACAACCCTAGTTTTCTCATTTTTTTAAGATATATATTTAAACAATTCTTTATTTCTATTAATTTAAACAATTCGTTACTCCAAAAAAACATTTTGTTTCCACTTTGTCATAGATCGAATAATATTAAAGTGTATCCTCTAAAATACTCTATGTTTACTTAAATATATACCCCTTTATACCTAAAGTAAGAATGCTTTAAAAGTTTCTTAAACTTAAAAAATTAATTTTTGGTGTTACTTTCGAATTTTGATAATTAGGTCGACATATTAACAGCGTATTAATTAATGTAAATTTATGATTGCAGAGATATCTTTGTATAGTTGCATTATTCATTACTCTTCACCCACTCCATACTCCATGGCCACACACTTTAATGCGCTACTCTATGTATTTTTGTAACGCTTAGAGTTAATTTTTGAAAATATTTCCGTTCTACGAAAGCATAAACGCGGCTCACCAACACATTTATAGATGACTTTAAGTTAAAAAGACATGATACTACATCAGTGAAAAAAATATATCGTTTCATTTCTTTAACACATTTTGTCCCTTGAGCTAGATTTTAAAACAGTGATGTATGGATTAATATAAGTTAGTCTATACATTCATAAATTGCTATATAGTGGTCTCCAACAGGAATTTTTTGGTAGCGCGAACAGTGAACCATTAAAATGTTAGTAAAAAACAGTTATTATTTTGAAATATTACATGATTTAATTTTATTTCAATACTCATTGGAGTTCGCAAATTCCAACTTATAAAGAGAAATGAAAAACAGATTATAAGGATAAAATACTAAGCAAATTAAAAAAATAATTACTTTAAAGGTATTCTCGAATAAAAGCGGAGAGGAATTTGCGGAATTCTCAAATTTCTTTTAGCAAATTTAACAAAGTAAACAAAAACAACTTGTTAGAGGCAGTAGCTAATTCACAAAGTCCATTATCAAGTTGAGAATGAATAAGCGTTTCTCGTCGATTCTGTTAAATCTGCATAAATTCATAAACATTAATTTCCTCCGCAATTATTTTCCAGAATTAAGGAATTCAATTTTTACTTCAAAGTTAAAAAATAAATTGACAAATGCCGTATTATTTGTATATACTTGTTTTTGTATATACTTATATTTGTGAATAGTGTATTATTAGAGACAATATTTTTTTTATATAATAAAATCCATATATGTGTCATTGCTTGGTATGGGCCTCCTCATTTCTGAAAGATGTAGTGTCATAATGTAATTACCTAGATGCAGGAATTGAAGCGACAACCTTTGACTCCGAATGCGGTAACTCTGTCTCTGAGCCATTTAGGTCGTGTATAACAGAAAAAATCGAAAATATAATATTATTATTTAATATTATATTTCCAGTTTTTTTTACTTTTTATACATTTATTGACCATTTCATGTGTAGTTTTCTTTATAGCTCCTAAGCTTACGAAAAATATCGATTATGGACTTAATAATCGTATAACAAAAAGAAATAAATTTGTAACTTCTTACATTTTATAATAATTATACATATGTACATACATGCATATGATCACGCCTGTTTCCCATAGAGGTAAGCAGAGATACACAGATCTTCATCTGCTACAATCTCGGCAAACTTTCTTTGCACAATTTTATATAATCCACAATTGTATATTTTCTATTACTATAATATTATTTTTACTCATGTAGCTTCCTACCTATTTTAGATTGAAGTATTCAGGTTAGAACAAAACGGGATCGAAATGTAATATCGGGCAACAATAAACTCAAAGCCAGCGAACAATATCTGGTAGACGAAGGTAATGAAACGCAAACACAGCTGTGTTCGTTGAAACACTTCGCCGTGTTTGCCTCGATGCACTCCCGTGTAGTGTAGGGTGTCCAGACATTTATTGAAACAGTAGATTGGCCGATTAAAAAGTGACTTAAAATATATTTCTTATATACTGCGCAGTAATAGCCGTATATATATCATTCGATGGAGCACTGAATTGCTCTTTATTTTATGGGATATGAAGGCAAACGAGCAGGCGTGTCACCTGATGGAAAGCAATCAACGCCGCCCATAGACATTCGCAGCGCCATAGGCAGTGCGGAAGCGTTGCCGATCTTTAAGAAAAGTGTCATTATGGGAGTGAGAATGGGAGAGGGGAGAGTGTTGGGCCTCTGGAACTCGGCCGCTATGAAACCTAAGATCGGGCTAGGTGGTACGTCTATGTCAAGCAGTGGACTATTCGCAGTCGGTTGATAACATTGAAATTAATTCTATATTACTTTGACGTAGTCATATTTCCTAAAAGCTGGATATGTGTAGGTTATTTAAACAAACACTTGGTCATCAGTAAACATACACCTTTAGCATTATAGATTGCATTGTGAATCTCAACCGGTTTTTAATAGACGAACACAACTTGGTACATGAGAATGTCTTTTACGTTCTCATGTCCCAAGTACATATAAGATAAAACATATGAGTAGAATGTCTTGTATGTTCTCATGGACCAAGTACATATAAGATGAAATATATATGCAGAATATTTTGTATATTACGGTTATCTGGAAGAAATTGCTATTAGCGATTAGACAGCCATTTGTATATAAATATTACAAACCATAATTGTATAACTTTTGGTGTACAATAAGGAATATATCTATCTATCTATGTATCAAGTAAACGGACCTGGAAATGGTGGTTTTACATTTACCAGCGCAATGGTGTAAATGTGTGATACCTTTATATGTGTTGGAAAGCTTCCTAGTCACCATGAACATACTTTGACCTGATTATTTGAGTCATCGAGAACATACTTCGGTCGTCTATATTCCTTTGCAGGATTTAACTGGACGCCTAAGCAATAAGTGTAAAGTTTGCGATATAACTATAGAAAGTCAAATGTATCCGACTAAATCAAAACGCCTGGTAACCCAACACCACCATGTTCACCGGAGGTAAAGCTTACTACATATTTCGTTACTGGCAAAAGGAGTGATTTAAAGCGCAAAACTCGACGTATTTGATTTTCGGTACTGGCGTTGGTTAAACGGAATGTTTTGATGGTAGAACTGTCGAATACACAAAGTTATCAAAACGGATTAATATCGTAAGATTTGATAATCCGTATTCGGATTATTAATCGATTTAAAAAAATGAAAATCTGTAACTTTTGAAAAGACTTTGTAAGATGTAACATATATTTATTTTTTATGGCATAGAGGGCAAACAAGCAAGCGTGCCGCCTAATGGAAAACAATCAACGTCGCCCATAGACAACCGCGACAACGCGGAAGTCACGGAAGCTTTGCCGGCCTTTCAGATATGAGTAGGCTTGTTTTTTGAAGGTGCTAATGTCGTATCGGTTCGGAAAGACCGACGAAGGTAACTGGTTCCACAGAGTGGTGGTGCGTGGAAAGAAGTTTTGAAAGAAGCGCACCGTGGTAGATCGCCATTCATACAGATGGTGGGGATGAAACAATATAACTATATGACAATAGTAGGATAATGAATTTAATAAATATATTTCCTGCAACATCAAACGGAGTAACACCGCGCAACTTTAGAGGTGATATGATATTACTATACACATTTTAGACGCTAAATTTTCTATCTCATCTCATTAATTAGCTGTTACTCATACACAGACAAATTTACAGGTAATCAATAATCCTCCAATGCGAGCAAAATCACAGGAACTGATTAAAAGAAGTTAATTGCATTTTTAAAATCAAATAAGAAAATAATACTCTAGTTTTTATTTCACGTGATAACGTGAAAAACTCGCACAAAATTGTAGTCACTCGCGAGCTATTCCGTTTTATGTCGTCATTACGGGGAAGTTAATTCCTTTTTTTATTTTTTCCAGACGGCTACAGTGAAACATAATTGACCAAATATTCTTTTTATTGCTGTTACCGACTCAAGTTCGATTAAGGAATATAATACAAATAGAACAGCTATACTTAATGACGCTTGGCTTTTTACTTTTGAATAGAGATTGGATTCGAAGATGTTAATGCTGGTAGCCAATACTTAAAAATATAACTACTATCTATTAATCGCGGTTAATCACATATTTTTTTATTTTGATTACTTAGGTGAACACTGCAGTCTTAATATCCTGTAAGCAACAAATATACTGATATTTATTATACGAATTATAAGATGTATAATAATTTGGATACTTAATATTAATACAGTTTTTCAAATATGAATTAATTAAATATAATTAATTATTTTTATATAGTTTAAAAAGAAAAAAATTCTCTTATATAAGATATTAAGCAGGATAAGAATGCGAATTAATTGTAATTATTCAATAAAAAGTAACTAAAATAATTTTTTTCTTTCTAAACCTTAGTAGGAAAGGATTTTTTTTATATTACTTGTTATCAACATCAATATCTACGAAGTTGACATATTTATTTTATTGAAATACCTGAGGCAAAATGATGTTCTGAATTTTAAGATGGGTATATAGCCATCAAACTCGTTGGGTGAAGCCGAAGATCGGGGAAGAAGGAATCCCCCAAAAAGGATTATCTAATAATACTTTTTGGGAGATTAATAAGAGAAAGATGTACTAAGGAGTATGTTGTCTATGGTGAGGCGTAGCCCTGTCACCGCAGTTTGTGAATATGTGTATTAATTAATAGTTAATTAAAACATATATATAGATTGTGATCATTAAAATATTACACCTACGTCCAGCAGTGGAATGCCTCGTGGGGTTTTTAATGATGATGATGATGATGATATCGTCAACGGCCGTTTATCAGAATCAAATTTTATAAATGTGCAGGTTAAGTGGATAATTTACCATTATATTGTTTTCTTTTTGTGTCTTAATATTTAATTAACTTATTGTAGTTATATTAATCATGCAAATTACTTCATCCCCACATTCCAGAAAAAAAAACAAATATAACATCACCATACGAAGGGTATAGTCTTTTATAGCAAAACGAATGATACAATGGGGCCAATTAACCTGGAACCCACCTGATCACCCTAATTTAATATTAGCACGGGGCGCTTTATGATCTAAGGAAGATAAACTTCACAACGTTACAAGTAGATTACAGTGCCGTACATACGTTTTGGGGTTGTAACAATAATAACGTTGTCTAAGTTATTATATAGTAGCTAACTAAATTGAATTAATAACTTGTATAATTTACATATCATGTAAAGTTACAACGAACTAACTGGTTCAGTGGGGCTGCCTCTTACAGAATCAATGATCCGGGATATTTAATATGCATATCGTGTAATAATTATTTATTTGACACCACAAAAAGTTACATGTATAGGTTATATAATGATTGATTAGATGGGATGGTCCACGCCCATCTATCGCACGTAAATAGGCAGTGAAATAAAGTAATAAAGAAATAAAGTAGCTGTCATACAAAAGGTGTCAAGAAAAGTATAAACTTTATTTAACTATTTCGTAACAAAGTATGTATTTTTAAGCCAGGAAAAGTTCTTAAACTGTCTATATAGGTTATAATAGTATAAAAATTCGGTCGCACATTTAAAGGAGAGGAATTTAACGCAGGTTTCATTATTGTATGAAACCTCCGTTACATTGGGAATTGTGAAAGCAAGTTGGGCTACAGGTTCTCAGTGCTCATCGTTCAAGCCACAATAGAAGAGCTAGACTTTTTGCTGCTGAGAGTAATGTATGAGTGCATAAGATGAGAGAAACAAAAACATAAATATCTATTAAAATAAACGGAGAATTACTGATACGATAGGAGAGAATTAGTGACGTGTGTATTTGTCGACATATTAGAATGAATATATTTTTTTAATTATTTTATGCAAGGATTACGTAAGGATAATGTTGGTTTATATAAATTAATTATAATAATTGTAATTTGTGTAAAATAAATAATTTAGAACTATCTAAAATTCATATAAATATGTAATTTGGGTATTTTGCTATGCTGAAACTAATATATTTTTAAATTGTTCGTTCACTGTATATTGTATTTTTTTGCTTTATAGAATTGCAGAAATTCAGCTGGGGGGGGGGGGTTCCATTCTAATTCGAACCGCGGATAACGCCTAAATATGCATACGTTACATTTATATTATTTAATTAAAATCTTATTTATAGCTTTTTTGAATTTTTTTTATATTTCCCAAAAAGGAAATGAAATTACTTGTTTATTTATTTATCTTGTCATCCAACAAGGTTTCTGAAAATTATAAAGTATAAAAAAAACATGGAACTATTGTTTATTTCGAAATAATAGCTGAACTTTTACGTAACATACTTATAAGTTCAGTATACCCGCATTCAGTTTCCTAGGAAGCAAAGGAACTTTGTTTAAGCTTTGTTGTCTCTTAAATTTGCATTTAATATTCTAGTTCCAGATTTTACCCTCGCTGCGATGAAGGAAAATATTGCCGGAAAAGATAAATGCTTACGGCTACCAAGCAAGTCCAAAGGGTCTATTTAATACTCTTATACTAAGACCGGCTTACGATAATTTTAGTATAACGTCGATTGAAGTATGATAGAAGATCATTGAGTCACATAACATATTTGAGATATCTTTGGGTCAAAAGAGTTTTAGCGGCTCGTTTGATTGATATTGGCAAAAATATTCATCACCATCATCATTATCAGCCAACGGCAGTCCACCGTTGGAATTAGGCATTACCCAAGGCTTTTTTTATGGGATAGGAGGGCAAACGAGCAAGCATGTCGCCTGATTTTTCGACTATACGTACTCAGTCTATGCTAGCAACACTGTGGAGATAAATGTGAATATGTTCTGGTATCATGAGGCCCGATTCTTTCCCCCTTCTATCATTCTCTCTATTGAAACATTTCCCTCCCATATCCTTACCAGAGTTAAGGGAGGACCAATAGCCTAGTTGGCAAAACTAGGGCTTGCGATCTGTACGTCGTTAGTTGGTATCCTTCAATAGACTATTGATATAGACATGTCGTAGTACAAGCATTACATGCTTAGTTGGGAGGGTTAACGAGAATTCTAATAATAAAAAATGCTAGTATTTGTTTTACAAATAAAAACGGTTGGCAACACATCTGCAGTGCCATTAGTAATGCCAATTTCCATGGGCGACACTTGGTTGCTTACCATCATATGACCCGTTTACTAATTTTCTTGTCGATTCCATAAAAAAGACAGGGACATGTATATATATATATATATATATATATATATATATATATATATATATATATATATATATATATATATATATATATATATATATATATATATATATATATATATATATATATATATATATATATATATATATATATATATATATATATATATATATACGTTTATTTCCTTTTCTTTGCAGGTCTTTTCGAGACAGAAGGCACCCGTATCCCGGGAACTGACTGCGACTACCAGTTCAGCCGCTCAGGGAACCGGCCGACACACGGCCGTCTCTACAGCCCGAGATACCCGTCCATTTACCCTAACAACGTACGATGTTCCTACCACTTCCACGGAAGGTTTGTAAACACAAAAAAAAACCGCTTTAAACTCATAGCATTTCGTAAGTATATACATAGATTATCGTGAGTCTTAGTAGACATGCCAAGACCGGAATAAATAACTGTATCGTATACTAATTTGTCTCGATGCGAGTTTCAAAACCCGCGAGAGTCTTTGCTATTGAGAAGTCTTTGCTTTTGAAAATTTAGGACAAAAATAATTTTTCATTGAATTTTGAATACACTAGGACTATGAATCCCGATCCAATTCTTATATATTTTATTTCTTTCTATGTCTGTAATGTAGTTCTTCTACAAACATACAATTTAATCATTTCAGATTTTTTAAATTCTTATTTAATACTATATCACATCCACATGTGATATGGAGTAATGTGATGTTGAGTAAAAGTAGCTATCGTAACAAAAGTTGAGAAAGGAAAGCTTAGATGGTTTGGGCACATAGAGAGAATGGATGAAAGATGACTGGCAAAAGAAATTTATGTTGCGGATGTGGATGGAAAGGTCGGTAGGGGAAGACCAGACATACCTTGAACAACTTGCGGAAGTTTTTAAAAAAGCCATATCAAGAGTACCCTTAAGGGACGAGCTTGAATGAAGAGAATTTGGAGAAAGCAATGAATGTATGTCAAGATTGTAATAGATGGAGTTCTGTGGTCTCTGCCTACCCCTACAGGAAACAAGCGAGACGATTTGTATGTATTTAGTATTAGATGAAAAGGTTTATTCCTAAGTTTCCTCCCTTTCTAATTTCATCTGTTCTAGTTAATCTTGATTTTTTGTCCAATCATCCGTTTATAGATAATTAGGGTTTGAAGATATTGTATTCTACCTTTGAAGCTTATAGTATTTCCCGAACTGATATAAACGTGACTGTCTACAGTTAAAGGAATGTACTCTTAAAGCTAAAGTTGAGCACTTACAAGTCATATGTTTTAACTTTTATGAAACAAAATAATTTTTCATATTTCTCTCAATAACTTTACATTGGCTTTACGACTAACTAAAAAAAAGATTACATTACGCACATTCTTTTCTTTTCAGACCTAAAGATCGAGTTAAGGTAGTCTTCGAAGAAGTATCACTTCAAAAGGGCGATATAAGGTAATTTTAGTTTATATAATTTAGTCGTGCATAATGCGATCATCTTATACCTGCTAGGAGAGTATACATAATATTTTGTGTGGTATGGCGTTAACCCTTGCAATATGCGGACTGGAGAGAATGACAACAACGATGACAACTTGGACGGCTGTACTTAGTCTTCAAACTCCACTGAATTGTCTTCCCCGCTATGTATAGGAGAGGAAGTAGGTACTGTAGTGATACATTCATAAATGTATCACTAATGCATTAAACCTTTTATATAATATTATTTTTTTTGACATTTGTAATATTCAAATTTAAAACGAAAAAGAAATAAATTGTTATAAAACAAAATGCTTGAGTTCAACTGACGTGTTTTGATTAGATAAATGAGTTACATATCTATCCAAAAGGCGTCAGTCTGTCCCGTACGGAACATTGAAATTTTAATATATATATTGATATATAGAATGTAAATTGATAAAGTGTGATTAAAGTATATATTGATATATAATATATATAAGTATATATTTGAAGATGCCCCCTTTTTTATTTGAAGAAGGATTTTATCTGAAGAAGACGACACCGGGATCTTTCCCGGGTGTCATCGTAAGCAGTACGACGCGCACGCCACAGTACCTGTCCAAGGGTCCTTGTGATGAAGTGAAAAGCTCGGTTTGGATCGCTATTGGGCAGGGAGGCTAAATCCTGATAATAATGATTTAGATAAGCCTTTCATGGATTAACTATTATTTTTGCTACCACTCGGATGCCGGTTGTCTACGGGAGTACTCCCGTCGACAACCGACGTCTGAGTGGTAGCTTAACTACCGCGCTTCGTCCAGTGAGCGGTTGAGTTCCGGAGACCTAACCCCCCCCTCCTCCACTTCCCCTTCTATGATGACCTTTCTTTAAAGGCCGGCAATGCTTCTGCAATGCTTCTGATGTTTTATGGGCGGCGTTGATTGCTTTCCGTCAAGTGACACGTCTGTTCGTTTGCCTGCCTATCCCATAAAAAAATCTTAAGCAAATAATTGTTGTATAAAATAAAAATAAACCTCAGTTACCGACGACAGAGATATTGGTGATTATATTTTAATGTTTTCCTTTGAACATGATAGATGCTATATTACGTAATGATATTGCAGTTGAAGATGCACTGTTACATTTTATTCTACAGGCAATATGCGACAAAAGATATTCTCATAAAAGTGAGCAGTAAAATTTTCTCATCCCTCCTTACTATATTATAATGGAAAAAGAATTTAGAAAATATTTTCATATGAGGATATAATATTACTATCTCTGCAAGGAAAGCACTGCTTTATTTCTATGCGCCTTTTGCATCTCGATTACTGCATCCAAAATCTCTTTTGACTGTATCGGAATATCATTCTATCCGCGAACGAAGTATTGAGAATAAAATTATCTGCTTCATCAATTTTATTATTAGAAATTAGCCTTTCTTAAAATTTAGAGTCACTATGTAACTACCACTCTAGCGAGCGGATTGATGATTGCAGATTGATTTGTCATTCAGGTAGACACCGTTGTCCATCTACTGGTATTTAATCCCATGGCCGCTGAAGGTTAGAAATGAGGAAGCCTTTTTCAAGGTCGGGAACCTTCTCTTACTTCTTGTTAACCACTGCCGTGAAGTTGAGTAGTGCTTTTAAAATAAATAGCGTCAGATAGTTGAAGGAATATTAAGATCTATAAATGCTTCAGCCCCTTTATTATTTTTATTTTTATGTACTAACAAAATCGACAGCACAAATAACACTTCTTACTGTCAATAAGTATATATGTAAGGATTTATATTTTTTATATAAACCTTATTTAAAACTTAATATGAAAAATATATTTTTTAATTGCAAATAAAGAATTATTATTATAGAAACTTTGGACATTAAGCTAAAGCAGACGTTTCACTTAACTTTCGTGTTTACGTTTCACATATGTATAATGTATATAAGTGAACGATGCGGTGTTAGGTTATTATTTATCAAAATTAACCATCTTAGGGTAGACTTTATTTTTTCAATGCTAATGATGATGACAATAGTGGTAACAAATAGATACTAAAACACATATACAAAATTAAACTATATTTATACAAGTTTAACTTAAAGGTTCAAGGTTATTTGTAGAAAACCCTTGTTACATTACCTTTCGTATAATTTTGTGTGACACAAAGACGTTACAAACAAACTTCGCCATGATATGCACATAATTTTGAGCCTTACACTAATGGTCCTTTCATTATGTTAAATATATTCACAGAGTAGACTTTTATAGAACATTATTCGACTCTGAAATTTTTAATAAGGAAATTTAGTGTGATCGACGAACGAAAGCCTACGGAGTCTATGCGCCTTTGTCTCTCCGATTGTGTTAGCACCGGTTACAAGTTCTCAAATTTGGGCATTATGTAGGACTCTTCAGTAGCTTAATATAATAAAAAATACCTAACTCTATTCTAATATTACATACATAATACAATATAACCCTAATTAAGGGCAGACGAAAAATTTAGAAACGTAGACAGACTGGATAATATTGAACAATAGAGGAGAGATTACATACAAGGTATATTAATACATGATCGCCACCTAGCCTAATTTGCAGCTTGTTTCGTTTATAACAAAAAAATTTCTCTAACTCTGGCCAGAGACCGACACGCACTATTTTAGCTAAGACTGTATTCCAGCACTTGTTTACTCCAGCGGTTAGTTCTATGGAGTGCCTGCCGTACTGCTTACGGCGACACCCGGGATCTTTAGGGGGCTTCTTCAAATAAAATTCTTCAAAACAATATTAATTTATTTTTTTATTCATTGTACATTAATATAATATCTTATTCATACTTTATTAAAATTTTCACTTTACATTTTTGTGCCTGAAGGGTGACATGTCTATACAAAAGACTTCAGCCGAACTAATTAATGCCTTTTGTTTGATAACAATTTATTTCTTTTTCATATTAAATTTGAATATTTCGAATGTAAAAAAAAGTAATATAATATAAAAGGTTTTAATGCATAAGTGATACATTTATGAATGTATCACTACAGTTCCCTGATAAACCTGACGTGTTCTCCATTGGAATTTTTACTTACTATTCGCATCTATATTACTGTTGCTGCAAAGCCTGAAATCTTGCACTTATCAGGCTGCCCTCTTATATAATAATCTTCTCCTAGCTTCTGCTCGGCAAGTATAATAAGATTGGCGGCATTTGGTTGAAGGTACCACGTTTGGAATAACGTGACTAGTGGATTAGTTTGTCGGTAATTGATCACTGATCGTCAAATAATATTTCTTGTCCCTTTTATTTGTACGCAGTTTTATGAAAGAGAAAGCTCTTTACTAAGACATTTCTATGAATGCGGCATAATCTTATAATGAATGTTTATTTGTAACTTTCGTTAGTCACAATTTTCACCGGAAAACACTTTATCCGTTTTTTTTTCTCTGAAACCATTTGTGTTATCATTAAATGTTTTAAGGACCTATTACGGAAACTCAAAAGGAATCAAAGCCAGATTAATCAGCTTACGAACGAAACTTGGCATTAATCCTATTTCATTCCATCGGCTTTATCAGCGCTGTTACCTAAAAATTTGTAGTAGGTACATATTACATAATAAATGTAAAAGAATTGAAACATAATGTTGTTGATGTCTTAAATTTATTGATTATCAAAACTGAAATTATTATACACATACATATTACTTATTATTTAATCGAATAGGAAGGAAAACGAGAAAACGTATCGCTTGGTGAAAAGCGATCAATCGACGTCCATGAATATCATATAAGATCATAGTCATAGTTTTGCCAAAAAAATGGCATGTTGTTTGAAGTTTTCAATTTTGTAGTGGTGTGGAACTATCGCTGAAGATAGCTGATTCACGTATTAAATGGAGATAGGAGGAAATAAATTTATTTAAAAACATACCGTAAGATACTTACTAATCCAAACGGTTGGGATGAAACTTTAAACTAGTCAAATTCATATAACAACAAGTTAGTGAACTCAACCCGAACTAACAACGAAATTAATCAGTGGTGCGCGCGTTATGTTATCTTTATGTTGATAGAATTAATTAAGACAAACATCCCGTGACCCTCGCGGTAAGGTATTGTGCTTTTGGACTTAGAGGCACGCGCAACAATTCATAATTAAAGTGAACCCTTATTAGACACAATGGCTAGCCATTTAGAAGTAAATACGCTGTTTTATTACGGATTCAGGTATGATTTGCCTTTTGTATGAAAAATAAATAAAAATAAATGTAAAAATTAGGTTTAAACGAAGTTTTAAGATTCTAAACATTTCCTTTTCCAAACCAAGACTTTGAAGATGTATAATTATAGTATAGTGGTATTTTTTTGATTAGTCTAAGTAAGACAACGTACCTGCAATTCTGTAGGTATTGTAGATGTCTATTAGCATTAATTATTAATCAGATGATCTGCTTACTTGTTTGCGTACCTCTGCCATAAAAAAAATAATGAAAGAAGAAATACTTTATAACTACGAACAAATATTCAATTCCTAAAAAAATATTTTAAAAAGTTAATAAAAATTACATAAAATTTCAGTACCACTTAATTCCACTTATTTATTACTTAATTCCAAACATCCAAGGAATCGCTAATTCTCTTGTTATTTAATCCCAAGGTTAACTGTGGTATAATCTCTCGTTAAGCTTCGTGTATAACAAAGATATTACACACAAAGTTTGCTATGGTATGCACATAATTTTGGGGCTTACACTAATGTGTCTTCCATTAAGATACAGGATTTTGTAGAGCAGCTACTTACAGAGCCTCTTTTATTATTTACCAATACCAATATTCTAAAATATATTTTCTAGTCAAATATAATAACTCTATATTTACTTACATAAATTAATTTTTATATATTATTTTAAAATTTCATTCCATATGTATTAAATTCTATAATTATTCATAAATATAATGTTATAACTCCGTTAATATGATAAATGATAATAAGAATATTAATTAATTAATATTAATATTGTTATTATATTTATTTAAATATTATAATTTAATTAGTTACTTAATGCTGATATTCATTGAAGCTGTGATAATTTCCCGATCGAGTATATATATTCGTACTGTCATGGCTCTATGAGTGTTAAAATATCATATTTACTCGCTAAAATAACTGAATACAAAGGTCTCACGGTCATTACTGATTGTTTCTCGCCACTGCTCAGCTGCGTTTCGTGGCAGCTTTAAAAACTCACGCACTAAGCCACTAAGAGATGGTGGCAATACTTAGTGTATTGCCACCATCTCTTAGTGGCTCGCATACTTTAAAAGCTTTAAAAAATACATAAAAATACTTTTAAATATGCAGAAGGATATACTAGGATCTCTCACGTTGGATCTACATATGATCTGACAAAATTAATCCTTTTTATTTACTATTCATTATTATTTTAATGTTATTGTTATTTATACTGACCTATATAAGATTATTAATGGAGTCAGGCGTTGCTTTGCGGAAATCCATCACTATATGGACAGTCAAAAGTTTTACTTAGCTAAGATCCGCGACAAGCAAAACAATAACAGAAAATTAATAATGTGTGTTTTTCCGTTGGGTTTAGTGGATTTATTTGGAACTTAAACCGGAAATACGGAAGACAACCGAAAAGTTTTCGGTTGTCTTCCGTAGAGTCTACTATACCTGAAGATGCCTCGTGTTGGGGCGAAACACGTGTCGTGTACAAGATGGAAAAGTGATAGTGTGTGTTTGGCGTTGTGTATAGTGGTTGGTGGGTGGAGAGTTGATGGCCGATTTTCGGTAAGTTTTTGGTTTAAGTTCCAAATAAATCCACTAAATCCAACGGAAAAACACACATTATTAATTTTCTGTTATTGTTTTGCTTGTCGCGGATCTTAGCTAAGTAAAACTTTTGACTGTCCATATATGACCTATATAAGAAAAATTGTATTTATTGTAATATATGAATAATCGCCCCAACTGTCAACCTCACCTGCAGGGATGCAAGGGGGTGAAAATTACACCATGTCGCCCCAACTGTCAACCTCACCTGCACGCGGTGCATCCTGCTGAGCAACGAACGAGGCACTGACGACCGATTGATGGCGGTATAACTATCACAAATTATGGCCGGACTCAAATGACACAGGCCGGCAACGGGCAGCGGCGTGGCCGGTGCGAAATGTCTGGCTCCGCGGTCGCCAACCCACTTGCCCAGTGTGGCGACTACGGGCACACCACCCATGAAGCGCACCATTAAAACACGGCCCCCAGTTCCCGGTCGCCCCATTATTCCTGGCCACGGTAGCGGCCATGGTTACGATGGAGCAGGGGGTGCTAAGAATCCCCGGGAGAGGAAAGGCTACCACAAACGACTGGACCTGGCGACGTACAACGGAAGAAGTCTGCGGCGCGATGAGTACATTAAGGAACTCGAGGTAGAGCTAGAAAAGATAAGGTGGCACGTTGTGGGATTAAGCGAAGTCCGTAGACAGGGGAGGATACGCTGACTCTACAATCTGGCCATCTGCTCTACCATCGAGAGGGACATAATCCTTCCCAAGGCGGAGTGGGGTTCCTCGTCAACAGAGTCCTCACTGAAAATATTGAGGAAATATCCAGTGTGTCGCCAAGGGTGGCGTACCTTGTACTCCGGCTATCTAACAAGTATAGTCTTAAGGTAGTGCAGGTCTACGCACCTACGGCGACATACCCGGATGACGAAGTGGAGGCTATGTACGAAGACATAGCCAGGGCTTTGCACCACACCACAAAGGCCCACTTCAATGTTGTCATGGGGGACTTCAACGCCAAAGTAGGGTTGCATACAGGAGTCGAATCGATTATGGGACCTCACGGTTTTGGACACAGAAACCACAGGGGGCAAATGCTGATCAACTTCCTCGAAAAAGAAGGGCTGTATCTGATGAATTCCTTCTTTCAGAAAAAGCCCCAAAGGAAGTGGACATGGCGAAGCCCCGACACTGTGACGAAAAATGAGATTGACTTTATTATGACCGATAAAAGGCACATATTCAGGGATGTCTCAGTGATCAACAGGTTTAACACTGGGAGCGATCACCGACTTGTGAGAGGCACTCTGAATATCGACTTCAAGTTCGAAAGATGCCGTCTGGTAAAGTCCACGCTCCGACCGACTCTGTTCCAAACCGTGGCTGGCTCTCAACGCTTCCAACTGGAACTCAAAAATCGATTCGATGCCCTGGAACCCTCTGTGGATATCGACAAGGACCTCAAAAGTGTGGTAAACATCTTACGGGAGGAAGGGGACAGGTTTTGTGGAAGAAGGCATGCAGGCCGGAAATCTAAATTCTCAGACGAGACCCTCCAGCTAATGGATATGCGACGTGAAGCAGCCAAACACGAGGAACAGGTGGCCCTCACCAAGCGCATTAGACAGTGCGTACGGCGGGACCTGCGTCGCTCTAATGCGGACACTATTAAAAACGCAATAGAGCGACACAAGGGTCCTAAAGTATTTCTGCAAAAGCTTGGGAGAAGCCATCTCACACATTTAAAAGCTCAAGATGGCAAAATGCTCACGTCCAAATCCGAGGTTCTCGCTGAGATTGAAGACTTTTATGGAAATCTGTATGCCTCTCACGCACCACAACCTGAACCCACATGCAATGATCCCAGAGCCACACTTACCCGCCACTACACCGACGAGCTGCCAGATGTCTGCCTTGAGGAGATAGAGCTGGCTCTCCGACAACTTAAAAACGGAAAAGCCCCAGGCGAGGACGGAGTTACTGCAGAGCTTCTAAAGGCAGGGGGTCGCCCCGTGCTGAAAGAGCTCTGCAGAATTTTCAACTCCGTCTTGCAGAACGGGAGAACTCCACAGGCATGGAACAGGAGCATAGTAGTCTTATTCCACAAGAAAGGGGATAAGGCGCTAATGAAAAATTATAGGCCTATCTTGCTCCTGAGCCATGTCTAAAAGTTGTTTTCGAGAGTAATCACCAATTGAATCGCGCGAAGGCTTGACGATTTCCGATCTCCGAAGCAGGCTGGGTTTCGAGGAGGATATGGCACCATAGACATTATCCACACAGTGCGTTACATTATACGACGACCGATGAGTATAATCAGCCCTGTGTTTAGCGTTTGTGGACTATGAGAAGGCCTTTGACTCCATCGAGACCTGGGCTGTCATAGATGCCTTGCAGCGGTGCCAGATAGATCATCGATACATCGAGGTGTTGAGATGTCTGCAAAACGCCGCTACGATGTCCGTTCGAGTACAGAACAATCAGACAAAGCAAATCCAGTTGCATCGTGGAGTGAGACAGGGGGATGTCATATCCCCGAAACTGTTCACTAATGCGCTGGAAGATGTCTTCAAAACATTGGACTGGAAAGGACGTGGCATAAACGTAAATGGTGAGCACATCTCACACTTGCGCTTTGCCGATGATATCGTGATCTTGGCAGAATCGCTACAAGAACTACAAGCAATGCTGAACGGCCTAAATGAGTCCTCCAGACTGGTCGGTCTGGCTATGAATTTGGATAAAACTAAAATAATGGTAAACCAACACATTGAGCCAGAACCGACCACGATCGATGGTGAAGTTCTCGAAGTTGTCCAGGAATATGTCTACCTAGGCCAAATAGTGCGATTAGACGGAGACAACTTCGAGAAAGAAGCCGACAGAAGGATACAGCTGGGCTGGGCAGCGTTCAGGAAATTCCGTCAAGTCTTCTCGTCGCCCATACCACAAAGTCTGAAGACAAAAGTCTTCAACCAGTGCGTCCTGCCCGTACTCTCTTACGGTGCCGAGACGTGGACACTGACAGTCCGTCTTCTCGCCAAGCTCAAAGTAGCTCAGAGGGCTATGGAGAGAGCTATGCTCGGGGTTTCTCTGGTGGACAGAATTCGAAATGAAGAAATTCGCCGGAGAACCAGAGTCACCGACATTGCTCTTCAAGTTAGCAGACTGAAGTGGCAATGGGCTGGACACGTTTGTCGAAGAACCGACAATCGTTGGAGTAGACGAGTGCTGGAGTGGAGACCGCGACTCGGCAAACGTAGTGTGGGACGCCCTCCTGCTAGATGGAGCGACGATCTGCGCAAGGCGGCTGGCAGAGACTGGATGCGTGTAGCCGAAGATCGGGCTAGGTGGCGCGCCTTGGGTGAGGCCTATGTCCAGCAGTGGACTGCCGCGGGCTGATATTGATATTGATATTGATGAATAATCACTGTGGTCTGCGATTTAGCTACATTGGTTCTTACTGAATACCACCGCCAGGTGCTCTTAAAAAGCGCCTGGCTTACGCTAAGAACGATTTTGTGGCACAACATAAGTTTGAAGTTTTTTTTTCCTCTATGTTAATTTTAATTTTTATTTGGCTTTTTTTAGCATTTATTTCCCCTGTAAAAAGGTGTGACAAAAATAAACATTTTTCTAATCTATTCTGTTTTAAAAAACCTCAGCTTAATGTAAGCACCTTGTGTTCTGACCAAAGTAACACCATGTATCTAAGATAAGTGACAGGCTAATGGCTACCGCAAATTGTGGCCGTACTGACCGCGATTTATAGCTTGTTACACTCAAACTTTGTGCCACTACACACTACACAACATGAAGTATGAATAAAACTTCAAACACATACAAGATAATCATGTACATAAATAAAAATAAATATTTCTTTGTAGGTACGTTCGTATATATCCGTTCCTAAACTATTCATCCGGTTGTGATATACTTAGTGAGTTGTTCCGTGTAAGCTCGTCAATATTCCTGGACAAAAAAGAAACATTTTTCTTTGTAACTTTTTCTTTGCGTAGCTCTAAAATGCATGCCGGGCACACCTACTCTTATAAATAAAAAATGAAGATTTCTATAATATGCATGTTTGTCCACTACGCGTTCCTTAACTATTCATTAGATCGTGAAAAACTTTGGTGAGTTATTCTGAAAGGCCCGCAAAGGTTCCTGGCCCAAAAATATATTATTTTCAGTGTAATGTGATTGTCTTTTTTCTTTATTTAGCATTGCAAAGCTTACCGGGTACAGCTAGTATAAAATAAAGCCCATAGTCGTATTAATACGAACAACGCTATAGATCTTATCCGGATAATATATCCCATTATAATCCCATGGTACGCATTTGTCGCCTATACAATAATATGTTTATTGATCACGGTATAGAAACGTTCGATATTTGCGCTATCAAAATACACCAATTAAAGCGATCGCTCCGTGATATTATTGGCAGCCATAGAGCACAAGATTATTGTTATCCATCTTTTTTATAATTTCTTTTTTTTATTTAATTTTATTTGTTCAATTTTATAGTATTTCATTATTATATAAGTAACTTTATTGTTAAAATGTAGCCATGCTGTGCGCAAATTTAAAGAGTTATAGTCCGAGCGTTATTAACTTTATATTATATTCTTTAAGACTGTAACTTGTTTTTATGCCTAATAAATAAATAAAATAAAATATAAATTGAATATCATAATATAGATGTATGAAAACTTAATGAACTTTGTAATAATAATCAAAGAAATGCGGATAGATTTATTTTAATTAAGTAGTGTTTTATTGGTATTACATATATATCTATCTTGAAAATGTAGACAT
This sequence comes from Baronia brevicornis, assembly GCA_031353405.1. Lineage (NCBI taxonomy): Eukaryota > Metazoa > Arthropoda > Insecta > Lepidoptera > Papilionidae > Baronia > Baronia brevicornis. The sequence continues at coordinate 200,586 of JASFAT010000697.1, forward strand.
TTCGCGGGACATTTATAAAGGACCACAAAGCTAATTATTTGTTAAAGAATAAATATAGTCGACTGACTACTAGGTACATTTAGGCTCTTTTCAATCAAGTAAATCCAAAGATGTCCAAAACTGTATTAATAACTCAAACTCTTATAAATCCTATATTAATATATCTATAGAGGAAGTAGGTAAATAATTAGGCAGTTGTTACGTCTAATAGTAGCGTTAATCTGCGAAATACATTATCCGAATGGAAAGTCAAAAACTACCATGCTAAGGTCTGCGAAAAAACCAATTTGAAAAATCATACTGTGTGCATGCAAGCCTTGTGTACGGACCGAAGTAACACCATGTTTCCAACGTAAATGACAGACTAATGGTACACAACATTTTAACAACCAGAGAAAACAGAGGAAAGCGATTCAGGTACGTTGTTACAAAATGGAATCGTGTTTATTCTGATTCGTATGCACACAATATAATTATTCAAATATATTTTTCTTTGCTTCATCCAAACTTATCCGCTTAACCCATTATAATGAAAGTGTGCCAGGATCGTAGCAGATGGAGGTCTGCATTTCTGCTTACCCTACGATATACAGACGTGATCATATGCACAAGTATGATAATGTTCATCGCAAATCTTATCAAATTAATTATTGAATATTCATCTGAATATTGACTGACTGTAACTGACTCCATTAATTATTAAGCTTTCGAATTGAATATTTAAATTTATTAACACCTGATTGATATTCGAGCCTTCCTAACCATTTACTGATGACCACAATCGCAACCGCATCACCATAGTCCGGCGCGTGGTTGCCCTCCGATACACAACTATTCAATTTACTACGTATTTAGACCCAAAACTTGTTATTTATTATTGCTCTTCACGTTTTATCGAAATTAAATTGTTGGCACGCGCACGTGAAATTAATAAATTTATTTATTTAAATACCCAACATGTTGTGAAAAAATATAAAGATATTAATAGAATTTGTACCTCATTTTATCTTTTCCATCAAAACAAAGGTTGAATGGCAGAGAATGCCTTCCGGCATTAAGTCCGTTTTTGTACCAAATTTTACATTATAAATTTATGCGACGCTTAAATTCGGCGACATTTAAACACGCTACATTTAAACAAACGATACTTGAAGACGGCGATATTAAACATGCTACATATAAACACGGCGACACTTAAACACGGTGATATTTAAACACTGCGACACTTAAACACGGATTATTAATACACGCGACATTTAATGCCATTTGTTTTCGTCGTGTCAAAAAACGATCGTTACGTATATTGAATAAGGTATAAATTTGAAATACATGAATATCAATTAATAACATGTAACGAGGTTAATTCAGTGGTGTACTTCCAGTTGCCTGCGGCGCGCCGACATCATCAAAGTCTTTGATGGCCGAGACACTAGTGCGCCGGCCATAGCGATGCTGTGTAATGAACTAACAGGTAAGAAAAGAATTACCGTCGGAAAGTTGTCATGAAACTGCACAACGTTAATTCATGTATTATATATGAAAATATTATTTCAAGTACATAAATGAGTAATTGTGTGTTAATTTCAAATTTTAAACAATATTTTGGACCACCAATTGGCTGAGTGGCGGTGCTATCGCCTACGGAGTCAATCATCACGAAGTTCGATCCCTGCATCGCTATAAATAGTATGTATGTATATGTATGGCCTACAGATATTTATTCCGGTTCTGGTTTCTCCGCATTGGTCAAGCATACATATAGCGAAGCATTACTCAAATAGAACATACATAATATATGCGTTGTTATGAAAAGTAAAAAATCAATTTTTTTGTATACCTCATACATATTTATATATTCCACAACCCAAATAACGAAATATTCATTTTTTAAGTCAAGAATAGGGTCGTATCATGAGACATGACAGGTACAAGTTGCTACAACTGATCATGATAGGAAAAATCTCGGGCAAAAGACAAGTTGTTCGAAAAGGAAAGTCTCGGCTACGTAATATCAGGGAGTGGACCGGAATAGCCGGTGCTCCAGAACTGCTGCACCTCGCGAAGGAGGAGGAAAACATTCTATATGCGTTTTTATATAAAGAAAAAAATCAATATTTTTATGCCTCATACATATTTATATATTCCACAACCCAAATAGCGAAAAGTTCATTTTTTGAGTCAAGAATAGCGAATAAGACTCCCATATCAGCATAAATATATGGACTATAAATATTTTTTCTGAAGTCTGGGTCCTTGGCAGTGTATTTATCATATAACAGTTGATGTACGATCACGGTATGGTGTCTAACAGTAAACAAATTTTTATTTATTATCAATTAATCTTTACGATTTATGACTATTCAATATATTATACAATTTTATATAACAGAACTATTTCTATATTTATTATAGAAAAAGAAGTTTCATATGTAAATAAAATACCTATAAAAAAGATCTATTGAATTATTTTTCCGGCTCGCCCGGGGAAGTACCACACTCTCGCAGAAAACCGGCGTCTGACTGGTAGCTTAGCTACCGTGCTTCGTACGGTGAGCGACCTGAGTTCCAGGGGCCCAAACCCCTCCCCTTCCCACTCTTACTTCCCCTCCGATATCCACTCCCAATCTCCCTCCCACTTCCCTTCCGATTCCCACTCCCAATCTCCCTACCACTCCCCCTCCGATTCCCACTCCCACTCCCATAATTTCACTTTCCGTTAAGGTCGGCAACGCTTCCGCACTGCCTATGGCGTTGCGGATGTCTATGGGCGGCGTTGGTTGCTTTCCATCAGGTGACACGCCTTTCTCATTTGCCTTCCTATGCCATAAAAAAAAACTTGTTTTAAAGAAGTACAATAACTTTATAAAGAAGTACAATAATGTTATAAAGAAAATAGAAGTATTTTTAGTCCGATACAATATTAGAACGTTTAAAAAACAAACATCTGCAATGACTATGACGTTAAGAGTGTATATGTACGGCGTTGATTCCTTCCCATCAGGTGACATGCTTGCGTGCAGGTAACATGCTATAAAAGAAAAATAAAATCTTACAAAGATATTCTACGAAATTACAAGTATCAGGCATTCGATAAAACCTTATAACGCTAGGAAAATAAATGTACCGAGTAGCGAGAGAGATAAGCCTATGAGTGCTCTTCTCAAACAAATCTTAGGGAAAATAGGTATAACAAGTCGGCAATACGTGGGTGTGTAATATCTCAGCGTGACGTGTATTAAGTGCCTCTCCGCTTGTTGCTACTGAGATTTCTCAACGAAAAATACTACAAGTAACATTCGAAGCAAATGACGCCGCACTTTACTATTAATACACAGTACTACAATTGTATATACATATGTACCTACATATTTATCGCCAGCCATGGATTATAGAATTATTTTTAGAATGCTCCACTGTTACATCTGACCCGTTCTTCTATACAGATGTGAGGCTTGGATGTTTAAAGAAGACCTCAGAAAACGTATAGAAGCTTTCGAAATGTGCGCATATAGACGGATGCTCGCTATTATCTGTACTCAAAGTGTGGCCAATGACGAGGTTCTCGACGAGGACGAGTTAAGCAAAAACGTGAACTTTTACAGAGCGTCAAAGGTAGAAAAGCTACTTACCTGAGTCATATCATGAGACATGACAGGTACAAGTTGCTGCAACTGATCATGATGAAAAAGAAAATCTTGGCTACGTAATATCAGAGAGTGGTGGTGGCCAACCTTCGCAAGTCGGAGAGGCACTCTTAGAAGATTGATTATAGGATTATAGATAGGATAGGATTATATATCAACTTTGTATAATATTTTTTTATGTACAATCCACTATTGGACATAGACCTCCCCCAAGCACGCCGAAGTCTGCCAGCCGCTCTACACATACTCTTACATCAATTTAGCCCAAAAGCTTCCCGTAGTAGGTTTGACAAACCCTAATTTCCTCTCCAGCACTCGCCTACCTCAATGGTATGACCAACTTATTGCCATTTCAGTATTGTCCATCAAGCTACACATATTATTTAATATTCAATCTAAACAAATTTCAAGCTGAATTCAGAGTTTTATTTTTAATAATGTTAAATACAAACCAAATAACAACAGATAGGAAAATGAAACGTTAATCACCTGATGGGTAGGTAAAGGAAAAAACCATCCTATGGATTTTTGCGAACCCAGAAACAGTGCGGATACGTATCCTACCTTCGGGAAAGATGTTGGCGAGTGAATGAAGAAAAAAGGAAGGGAAAGTAGTGAGCGAGGGAAAGGGAAAGTAGCGGCCCTCCGCCCGCGGAGTCAATGGTCGCGGGTTCGATTCCCGCATCGGAATAAATATTTATATGGATTTTTAAATGTTTATTCCGAGTCTGGTAACCCCCCCAATCCACATTTCCTTTCCTGCCTCTTCCTTTCTTCTTTCCCTTCCTCTCCGCCAATCCACGGTCTGCCGTGCCAATGGATGCGTGGCTAGGGGCGAGCCTAGTCGTAAGCGTGCCGATCGTCCCGGAGTCGGGCTCCCCCGGGGACTATGGTGCCTTACCTCAGCATGCAGGGCTCTGCTGGGGCTGACCTCCACCCTCCCTTGCGGCTCGTGGGATTCACTAAAGACGAATTTAATATACCTAATTTGTTGAAAATGACGGCGACGTGGTTCGCCACCCGTCACGTCCTGATTCTCACGAGGGCGAAAAGCGACCAATGACGAGCCGTTTCGCTGCGATGAATGGCAGCGGATGGAGCTCTGTGGTCTCTGCCAACCCCTGCGGGGGATAGGCGTGAATATATATATAAGTAGTGAGCGAAGAGAAATAACCTTTTTTCACGCACCACCAGGCTAGATAAATGAACCAGCTACTTTCAGCGGTATTTCAGAACCGATACTACATCGGATCCTTCAAACAACAACCCACTACATGTCTTAAAGGCCAGCAACGCTTCTTCAACGCCGGTAGTAGTAATGATATTTGTCGCTGGCGTTGAATATCTGTCATTTACACTCATAACTTATTGATAATAAATATAAATTTCTTTACACTTAGCCACGCACTTTGAGGCAACATATTGTGATCATACATTCACTGAAATATAAATACATTGCCAAGGACAATTACCCAGACTTCAAAAAAAAATTCTGTAGTCCAAATATTTATGCTGATGTTGGAATTTAACTCACAACCTCGACTTTGAAAGCAAATATTTCGTCATGCCCGCTAATTTGCTAAAGCTCTCAAAGCTCACCAAGAGAAACGCATTGAGAAAGATACTAAATTTGTGAAACAATAGTACTTTCCAGATGAATCGTTTCATTACATTTGTAAGCATTTGTGAGATAATTTTTTGCATAAAAAATTAACACAAATTTGCTCGCAGTGTAAATTTGCCTCGACCACAATTGACATCTTGAAAAACCCGTTAATGTCCCTGAAGTTCTATGTATTTATCTTGCACCTCTTAACACAACGTACTTGTATAAAAAGAAAGATAACGTTCAGTTATTCTAAAGTCGCCAAGACTCCCCCCTTTTTCCATTTGTTCCGAAGTCAAAGCTTAGAGGGAACGAATGAGTCCATTAACAACGGGATGTGGGAAGTAGAGAAAATTTTAAAATATCACCTGCAATTCTTACTATCTTCGCTCTATTTAGTTGTGCAACTTTTTTTGTAAAAGACTGACTAGAGAAAATATTTGAATCACCTGTCATTAAGGCAGTCGTAATAGTTCGCTTTGTGACATCGGTCTTCCCCAGTAACAAAGGATGTTGCCGTCAGATTGAGAATTGATGGTATACACTGGCGTGGAAGTATTTGCTCCCATAGTCGACTTGTACAATAACCACGGTAAGAATTGGGGTGTCTGATTCTATGCTGAGAACTATTTTTACAAAAACTACATAATCATTTTTTTTTTCGTAACGTATTTTATTTCCAAGCCAAAAAAGTTCACAAATCTTTTTTTACCTCTTAGATTAACAAAATTTTCTTGCAAAATTTATATTAAAATATATAATTTACGTAAATATAATGTTGATATAAAAATATTACATTTCTGCTAAATTATGTTTCTTATATTTGTTTAACAACATACCTATTTAGGTTAATTAAAACTTAAATCGAAAGTGGAGAAATATAATTATAAAAGAAATCTCGCTAATCCAGGTTAAGAAAGTCGTAAACTCCCTAGTTCTTTGTGCCAAAACCAGGTCAGCTAAGTAGCACCGGGAGGGACGTAAATTTCAGCTGAATAGTTCCACATTACTTTCTCTAAAACATTAACTTGATGCTAAAGAAAACATTGTGAACAGCTTTAACTCGCAAATTAAACTCATTGAACATTACTTCACAGTAAAATAATTTGAATTATTTAATGTTTTATTATATCAACAATATTACTTTTTTTTCAATATATAGTGAATACGATGACCTCAGGCTCAGTGGTTAGAATATCTAATCTGGTCAATGATTCTAGGCTCAAATCCCGATTGCAAACTAAAATTTATTTTAAAAACACAAGTTTGGTTTTCTAGTCGCTGAATGTAATTTATCCATGTCTCATAAACACTGTATCTGAAATCTCCACCAAACGTATGGAAAATAAAAACGTATGAGGATGTCTACGAAATAATTATATTTCGAATATTAGTTTAACCGTTAACCCGTAAAAAATATTTCTTTGTATTTACAATTGAAAGATACTTTTAACCCGATAGATGGTGCTATTGTTGATTGTATTTTTTTTCTATATTTTTTGCCATTGCCACAGATTTGAATATATATGATTCGAATCTGTGGCAGGAAAAGTGAATTAAAAACTATTTTATCATTTAGTATGAATTTTATATATCAATACTTATTTAGATAAAATGTATATAAATAAACAAAAAATATAACAAGGCGTACTTGTTAACGCGTGTAATATTTATTAGATCTTGTATACAGAGACGATCTTACTGAGATTCCCAAGAGTAAAGCACTTTATATGAACATCAAAGCAACTACACTATTGTACTACACTCTGTACCCGGAGATTTTGTCACATGTACCTAATATTAGTACGAGTTATTTTTTTATATTAAATAAATAATTTATTTTATTATATTAAGTTAGTAGTATTAATTGTTTTATTATATTATGGGTAGTTACTTATGAGTTGTTTTATTATATAAAATAAATTATTGTAATATAAAACTTTCATTGTATTTAAAAAATTAAATCCATTTGCAATCAAAAGCGCAAGCAAAACATAGTTACAAAATAAAATATTTCAAGTAAAAGATCATTTAAAATTTACTTTTTGTCAAAATTGATTAAAATTATTGGCATAGTGACTGCAAACTCTACATGATTATATGAGTAGGTATTTATCGTTATCTCGAATTATTGGAAACGAATAAAATCAAAGTTTTATTCAATTATTTCTTTATAAAATTTGCTTAGTACTAATCTGATACAAGATTCGAATTTATGCAATACTATAAATGGATAAAATAATCGATCGGTACACACATTAAGTAAGTAAATGAATTGCTCTAATTTTGTTTTGATTCCTACTACATGTTATTTAATATGGCAAGATATTATATACACAGAAATACAGATATGCTAAGAAATTAATATGTACTCAAGTTTTTTTATGGGGTAGTGAGGCTAACGACCAAGCGTGCCATCTGACGGAAAGCAGTCAGCGCCGCCATATTTGCCTAGGGTATGGTCTGCCATACCCTAGGCAAATATAGCGGCGCTGACTGCCATACCCTAGGCAAATATGTTGCTGGACTTTAAGATAAGAGTAGGCTTGTTTTTTAAAGGTTCCAATGTCGTATCGGTTGGGAAATATCGCTGAAGGTATCTGGTTCCACAGAGTGGTGTTGTGTGAAATTAAGTTTCGGGAAAACCTTACCGTACTAGGTCGCCATTTATTCAGGTAATGGGGATGAAACTTTTCTTTCTGGCGAGTTGGGCAGTAGTGGAGTTCAATAAAACAGGAAATAAATATTCGTTTGTGTAACAACTGATTTTGTCGAGACTCATATTAGTAATTATGAATGGTAGAGTAGAGCAACGAATGAACCTGTAGCTGCTAACACAGAATATACACTTCAAGAACAAATTCGCGGAACAAGCTATGTTACTACGCACTTGCGGAATGCGCTTTGTTACGCCGCATTCGTGAAATGCGCTTTGATTCTCCGCATTCGTGGAACGCGCTTTGTTGCTGCACACGTGCAGGCACGACCGCGTCCCCCGCACCCCGCGCTCTTCTCTCGCCATTCATCAGTTGTATATATAATAGGTCCACTTGGTATAGTAAAGGAGTGTTAAACCAGACTCCTGTTGCATCACTTCGCAGTTCGCTCTTACATTGGTGACCCCGACGTGATAAAGACCTCCTACAAACCGTTTCGACCTTGGAAGTGATGCACCCAAACAGAATATCAGTGTTATGTGGTGGTTTTTTTCTATTACCACGTTTCATATGGTGAGTGTAGGAATCCCGAGAGCGCCTATGTTTCTATTCATTTTTCCTTTTCATTAGTCACTTACTTATACGCGAATTTCGACACCATTTTACGGAATTTCGTAAAGAGAATTAAGGTAAAAGATTAACTTGTCCACGGAGAAACCCCAAATACTTCCGGTATTTGGGGTTTCTCCGTGGACAATAATATCGCTGAATACATCTTGATGAAATATAAAGTGATAGTGAACTAAAAATTTCAGAAGTTAAAAGCATCTAGCTTTAAAGTCTAACGAATTCTGTGTAACAAAATTGTTGATCTTTTCAAGTCTTACAAAGTGGAGGCCACGGAAATAGGGGCATTGTTTGAATACAGAAAACCTAGAAATTAGGTATTGAAGTAGCGGCCGGCAATCACAGCTCAGCGCAACTGGAGCGGTAGCATGTGTAGGGTTGTACATTGGGATTTTTATATAAAAATAAAAAAATATTTTTTTTTATATTATATATGACCTACTGAGCAAGGGCTCCTAAATCTAGAATAGATATTAACCCACCACGTTTGTCTAAGACAGATTCACAAGCTACCCTCGCTATAGTCTCGAAAGTTCCTGTGTAGGTTAGATCACACAAAGTTCCAGCTAAAGGGGATGTACCCTATTATTTTTTATAAACTTCTTTGCAAATAAAACGGGCACCTTACAGTCATTGGCTTTTCTTAGGATAATATTAATATTTTTAGTATGTCAATAGCTTAGACGACTAGAAATTTCTTTTTAGAATTTTTTTAACATTTAATCTTAAAATCGATGATGATTCGATCTTAAAATCTTATAATCAATACTAACAGAAATCCGTGTAAAAATGGTTATTTTTATGGGTATAGTGAAATTCGGGCAACGAGTATTTTTATGTCATTTTAATTAAAAAAAGGACATTAAAAAATAAAAATCAATAACGAGTATGATGCCGCACTTATGGAATGTAATCGTCTTGGCATTCCTAAAAGCCTGGTCTTTTGTGTTCCCAGTCATACAACACAAGTTGAGATTAGGTTTTGTGAAGGTGGAGTTTGGACAAATCGTACTCGCGTTTTTAGAAGGTCCCAGACGTGCTCAATGGGGTTAACATCGGGGTTTTACGCTAGCCAGTCCAAACGATGAATACGGACCTCTTACATATAAGCATCTACGTCGGTAAAGCGGTGGGCCCGACCATCATCATTCATGTAAATGGCGTCTTCACCAATTACAGTCAGTAGGATTTGTGCATGTTGATGAAGGATTTCTGTTATGTACCTTTGCGCTTTTAGTGAGCTATAAATATAACATTAAACGAATCAAATAAACTTTTGTTCCAGTGTCTATTGCTGGCGTTGATTGCTTTTCCATCAGAAATTCTTTCTCATTTTCCTTCCTATCCAATAAAAATGTCACAATGCGCTAAGAGAAACACAATCCATTCTAAGAAGACGTCGTAGTTACTAAGATTTTTCTTTTATTTTTTTAAAGAATTATATGTCTTGATCTTGTTCTAAAACACAAATATAACAATTCCATTAAAAAATAAATTTTCAACTTTTTATTGTTATTCTATACTTATGTTTCCTGTAAGGTATTTCCAACCCTAATACCCGTAACAGGATGTTCTTTGAAGCGACATTATTCATTCAAAAAGTGTACGGTTGGACGCGCTAAGGTAGCTGCTAGTGGCGATGTCAATACGTACCCGATGAAGATCGATCGATACCTTTAAAGTTCATGGCAGTTCTTTTAGAGGAATATACATTGTTTCTACTGGCAATGGATTCAAAACGTTATAATGTAAGCTTACGCCGTGTAAAATATTTTTAACTTATCTCTCGCCAAGAATTATCATATCCTCGCAGAATATTGACGTTAGATGGTAGCATAAGACTGTGTTACCTTGTTTCCTGTAGTAAGTGCAATAGAGCATTAGGAGGTCCAATTGCTTTTTTTAAAGGAGAATAGCAAATTGTTTTATATTACTAGAATTCTTGTGCTAGTAAATGTCAAAATATTGTAATACGATGTTTCTTGACAAAATGTAACAATAATTTATTCATAGTGATTTTTTACATCTTATTGGAATGCTCTTTTTAATGCTAGTACTAGATTTAGTTTACTGTGAGCCATTCTCAGATATTCCTTTGTCAGCACTGACTTAGGGCGAGCTTACCGAGGTAAGTCAGGTGAACGGATAACGATTTCAGCGATTAAGGCCATTGTGGGTTGAAATGCTCGCATTTCTAAACATATGAAAACATAAATCTGATATTTTGCGTATATTTTACATTTTGATATGTAGAAGTGCTTTTTTCTTTCACACAATCAACAACTCTTTGTTGTTTGTTTGTTTAATTTTCTCTTCGTTTTCAATTTTACGAAAATCCTGAATTAATTTATCACCATTTATTAAAGCATCATTTTCTTAGTCGATTAGATATTCTCTAGGTCACAATTTGGCATCCTTTTTTTATGTATGGGCCACAAATATTATGAGAATATTTGTGGGGGCCACATTTCATTGGATAAACACAATTTTTTTGAGATAAAACTATTTCTTGTGTTTTTAATCATACTTATTGTTACTCTGAGAGACGACTGGATGAGGCAGGCGCAAATTGTATCAATTTATTGTATTTTTTGTATCATATTTATTTAAAATAATTTTAAAATAGAAATAAAAGCTTTGATTATTGTTAACATTTTAATGTAATAGGTACAAAATTACTACTTTGTTCTATGGTTACCCACTGTAGTCACTGTAACTGGGAACAACAGCACTACTTGCTTTCTCGGGATAAACTGAGAAATTATAATTTATTTTATTTAAAAAAAAGGTATAAAGTAAAGCTCCTTCCCACAGAAAACCGGCGTCTAAGTGGTAGCTTGTCTACCGCGCTTCGTACGGTGAGCGGTCTGAGTTCCGGAGGCCCAACACCCTTCCCTTTTCTCTCCCACTCCAATTCCCACTCCCTCTCCGATTCCCACTCCCACTCCCATAATTTCACTTTCCTTTAAGGTCAGCAACGCTTCCGCAACGCCTATGGCATTGCGGATGTCTATGGCCGGCGTTGGTTGCTTTCCATCAGGTGACACGCCTGCTCGTTTGCCTTCCTACGCCATAAAAAATAAAAGCTTATTATTGAAGTGCAGATTACTAAAACGATCAATAGAAATTAAATATAATATCTAGCGATATCATATTTGATACCGACATCTATATATTTACACGGTCCCTGTTTGACACGACTTCGATACTGTTTATTAATTAACTTTAAATAAATATATGGTTACATATTCGCATATAAATATAATTAAAACATTTTGGAGTTTCATTTATTTTACACGCTTTTGTCGGGCACCTATCAATCAACAGCCAGCGGCAATCCATTGCTGGACATAAGCTTCTCCACCACCTAGCCCGATCTTCAGCTTTCGGGAACCTATATTCCGTGTATATAGTGTATACCGTGTATATATATATTTTAAAAATTAAAATACTACCTTATACAAACTTGTGATTTTTATGACTTTTTGCTTTTATGACTTTTATAGCTGACTACGCCTCACATAATTCAATGTCACAATATAAAATATATATGAACTACGTACTCTATTATAACCCACACAATTATTTTTTCCATTATTCCAGGATACGAAGTACTTTCAACGGGGCCATCATTACTCCTTCAGTTTACGGCTAACTCAGCAACTCCTGGACAAGGCTTTGCAGCTACTTTCCATTTCCAGCCGCCGCCGGATTCCACAGCTGCAGGTATGGTAATTCAATAAATACATTTTGTAATTATTTCCTACAAAAATTACATTACATAGTATCAGACGTCATGGATAAATACAGACAGACTATATTAGACAGTTAGTCAGGTTTTAGACCGAAACAGTTAGTCCAGATTATTGTGACTGCTAAAATATAATCTGCAGTCAACAAATGGTAACATTCCCAAACATAAATAACGAAGACCCATAAATAATTTCCCAATAATACTCGAGTAATTCTTGACCCATCTAAAATCATTAAACGCAGGCGTTTTCTTTTTAAAATTTTTCATTAATTTCTCTTTCAATTTAATAAAAAAAATACGAACGCTTACAACTCATAAATAACCATCAATAATTTATAGCTCTTCACCACTGGATATACGATTGACTTTGGTAGGAAACACCTGAAGAACCTTTACCACCCTATAATATTTTCTGCCGAGGTCAATATAGTTTATACCAGATTAGTCAACTGTCAAAATTTCATAACACATACACTAAATACATTAGACATGGGTAATGAATGCACTGGTTAACTATACGTACTAATAACTAAAGGTAAATAAACATGTACTAATCTGGAAAAATTGATAATGAAATAGTAGTCTGAAAACATAAGCGCCACAAATGCAAATAAATTTACAACATTAGTCTATGAACAGGAATTTTGGCCGGGCTCCAAGCGACACTTGGTTAAGCTTATTTTGTAGTAGTTCTAACACCTAGCACCCAACTGTAACTAGTCCAGGCTAACTTTGCATTACATGCAGCCGCACTTAAAACCAATTAGTATTCAGCGCTGCCTAACAGCTTTATATTTACTTTATTACTGTTGTTAGAAGTTTTGATTGCGCTGTCCTATTTATATATTGTTAAATATAAAATATATCTAATAAAAACTATGTACTTTATAATTTTATCCTATATTCAATTTTAATAATATAATATAACAACGTTTAAAATTAAAATAATAGGTAAACTACGAACTGACTTTACTTTTCTATTTCAGCGCCATCTTTTGTATTATATTTCAACTATAAAGTACATATACTTTTATCATAACCTGTTTTAGTAAGTTCATATCTTATTACTAGATGGCGCTGAAAAGAGATTCCTTAGGTAATTTTGATTTTCTTTTTCAGATTCTGATCGCCTTCTCAAACTTAGCTTTGGAAAAGCATTTGAATCTCTAGGACCTGAAGTAAGCGCCACAAGTAAGTACTATACTGTACAATATTTATGGCAGTAAAAATAAGCTGTTCAATATTTCCTATACTTCACTTAAATTTGAACTCTTACAAAGTATATTATAAATAACTTTATTAAGCTAAATTTAATTATAGTTATTAAAAATATGTTGAACACATTTTCTGCAACATTTTTGTACTTACAAAATTTAATGATATAAAATTTGAAAAAAATATAAAATAAAATGAAAAATTTTACAATTTAAATAACATATGGCATATAATTATATATTCACAAATAAACAATTTATACAAAACTTAAATATTTTCGTCGTTTCTACTCATCATCAGTGTTTAATTTTTATGCAAGTCCTAAAGTTATCATGAAAAAAATATCTTATTATTTATATTATTTATCATCAAGGAGTCGCCAAAAAATTTGATGATTTGAATTAAAATGATTTACTATGATTGTGACTGTGAATTTAGTTATAAAATGATTGCATTCTGTTTTAGGGTAAGTGTTTATCAAGTTCAGTGTTGTTGATAAATATATAAGTTTCACTTTATTCTTTAACATCTCTTATTTGCACAAAAGTCGTCTAAGGCCTCAATAAATTAAAATGTATTCAAAGTTGGGTAACATTTTACAACAGCATCTCTATGATGGTGGTATAGACACGAATTCGCCTACTTTAAGTGATGACAATGGGCAAACCTTTCCAACTTGAAAGAGGCCTTGAACTGTTTAATTATGAAAGTGTTATTGCATTTGTACTTAAATTAATTAGTATGAATGAATGCATTATTGATTTTCGCTTTCCGAACCAAGGGTCGTTTAGTACAAATATCACAACGATAAATATTTGTATAACCAATCGGTATTTATTCAGAATAATGAAATGTGTCCTTACCATACGTGTGTTTTAATAGCACCCATAACCGAAAATCTATTATATCATAATCATTATCATCAGCGCGGACATCAGTCACGCCATGCAACTAGTCACGCCATTTCGATTAATCGATAATAACCCATATGACATTACTTTTTTCGCTATAACTATATACATTTTCAAACCACAATATTTCCAAATGTGATTTTTGTACTTTAATAAATATATTAAACGGACTCGAGGCGTTGGTTCATTTCTTATTCTTCTTCTTTAATCGGTCTGTCATTAATGAGGATCGAAGTCACTAGAACCCCTAAAACGGACAATTTGTCTCCATTGGTTCCGGTCAAAATTAGCCCTTACCACCCGTTGAAATTTAGAAGAGGCTTCCTTTACTTAGTTGGATCATCTTGTAGGCGACTGACCTCGCGCTCACCTCTCACCGAAGGGTGGACCTTCGGTATTACCAACAATGACCAGCTTTTCCAGGTTAGCATTTCCTCTTCGCATAATGTCCGAAAAAAGACAATATCCGTTGAAGACAGATGGTGGACAGACGGGTCTTAATGCCGAGTTGAGAGAGAATAGATAAATTTGTGCGTTAGTTCATTTATTTTAATAATATTGCATTTCAGGTGTAATGCAGTACGCTGAAAATGCTTCATAATAGAAGTTGAAACGTTAATATAATCGCACTAATTACAGTCAGTTAATGAGTTATTTCTGAGTGACTGTTATATCTGTAGTTAAATTATTCATTGATCATATAATTAAATTTGACAAATTGTGCAGAAATAAAGCATCACATTGTGCGAGAATCGATTACGGTCGTCGATTTAAATATTATTTTAATTTAGTAGATATCAAACGTAAAAAAAACGAATTGGATGAACAAGGGGGAAATTAATATGAAACCTAGTTTCTTTAAGGTTAAACCAACACCATAGGCACTATACACGCCTCCCTTAAAAAAAATGTCGAATGGGAAGAAGTGTAGAGGTAAGGAGGAGAGGTTTGATTTATAACGTAAAGCGTTCACCAAATCAAACTTTAAAACAAACAAAGGGTCGATCTGTCTTATGGGCCAGGGAGGCAGACGAACAAGCGAGTCACCCGATGGAAAGCTATCAACGCCACCCATAGACATTAAAAACACCATAGGCATTGAAGATGCGTTGCCAACCTTTGAGAACGAGTTCCAATGTCTCATCCGTTCGGAAATACCGCTGAATGTAGCAGGCTTGTAAGCGTAACGTACCTATATTCACAGAAAATCTATTTATGCTAAAACATACCATCTGTGAAACTAAAAATGAACATATGCCTTTCCCGTGGCGCACTACCTGGCCTAATTTTCAGCATTGCGTGTCTAGTTCCCTAACCCCAGCGAACGCTCCATCTAGGAGGAGGGCGTCCCACCTTATAGCCAGACCTACCAAATATACAAAAAAAATTAAAATCGCTAAGCTAATTAATGAGCTTTTTCGGAGAAGTTCGATAACAAATACTGTGATTTTTATATTTTACATTTCTTTCCATAATTTTGCATTAAAAACTTCACAAAAAATGTTTTTTTGGTTGTCATTAAAAAAATTAAGTAAAGTAAAATTGGGAAAAACATGTTTTATTTTTATATTAATGTAGTTTATATGCGAAAGAACAAAAAATCTAAATATTTATTCACACATTCAGCTTCAAAATATGGATTTACATATAAGAAACCACATGCTGTGCTTTTTATCGCCGTAGTGTCACTATATGCATTTCCAGTGAACTAGAGACAAACTGAATAAAACATTGAGCTAACGTCTAAATAAATAATCAACTAACTTGCAGAGGTCCGTACATTATAAATATTGACAGGAAAGTGTCCAATACTGGCCAGGGATTTTTAAACCCTTGTGGTGTTACTAGATTGTGACCCGTGCAAAAGTTACTTTAAGTTCTAACCACTCATGTTAAAATAAGACGCCATCGTGTGACTAACAACATAGAAGAGACCCGCTTCTTTCCAAAAATCCTATACGCGGTAGAGCCACGCTGCAGACGAATATTTTGTCAAGAATGGATTATTATTTGTCTGTAGCATGAATGGGCTGGCTCGCCCGAGAAAGTACCACACTCCCGTAGAAAACCGGCGTCTGAGTGGTAGCTTAGCTACCGCGCTTAGTCCGGTGAGCGGTTGAGTTCTGGAGGCCCAACTATAATGACCTTTCCATAAACGCTAACAACGCTTCTTTCCGCAGTAGCGGATATTTATGGGAGGCTTTAAGGGGAAGTCTATGTCAAAGTACAACTTGAAAAAGAACTGGTTGCTGATGACACTATTAATTCTATAAATGTATAGTGTGTTAATCTTATTATTTCTAGATACTATGGTCAGCGAATAAAGGCTTATCTTATCTTCTATCTATCTATTACTGATTGACTCTATATCCCTACATACTAAGCTTACTTGGAACTTGATTAACTTCCTGTACTACTATTGTATGTTCAAAAATTTGATTCAGCTTCTATAGAAGCTTCAATGAAACCTTGAAACAGTTAGTTCTTTTGTATTCATACATTAACAAAGTCAAGTCACTAACGAGAGTACTATTCACGCTCGGCGCTGCCAACAAAAAAAAACTTTTGCAGAACAATAGAATTTCTAAGGCCGTTTCTAATTCTCTACGAATTTAAAAGCACATTTTAACACCTACCTGACATCATTACTGCATTTTGTTTCGAACATTTTCATTCAACTCGGCCATTGCGATTCTCTTATTTCTTTTTCACAGCCCATATATATCCTACTGCTGAGCACGGGTCTCTGCCTTTCTGGAGGAATGGACGTTAAACCCACTACACCTGTCCAGTACGGATTAGTGGGGTTACCAGACTCGGCATAAAAATTTGTAATCGATCCCGGATCGAACCCGCGACCATTGACTCCGAGAGCGGAGGACCCCGGCACTGAGTCAATTAGCCGTCATTCTCTTATTTATTAGTTTTAAATCCCTAAAAATTATTTTTGCGATTGAAGCTATTGATTTCTCTCCGAGATCTTAGTATTTATTTATACACGCGATAAGTTTATACGATAGGCCATGATTATTAAGTGAAAACGTCATTTAAATTTAATATAATATATCCAATTTTTTTTATGGAACAGATAAGCAAATGAGTAAGTGGGTCACCTGAATGTAACCGACCAACGCAGCATTTAAACATTTGTAGTACAACGGGCAAAACAGTTGCAAGATGACTTAATGGGAAGGGAAGAAGAACGTAACAGTAGGGTGATAACGAAATAAAGGCTTTCTACACGCATCGTACGGAACGTGGTGGTAACACAGGAAAATGTTAACTCCTGAAATCGATATGTGTATGAGGGAGTGTTATTTCTCCTGATCAAACTGACCAATACGGGCTCTCGTGGCTCACGGTCTAACTACCACTTTTTGCTGATCAACATCAAACGAATCTACGTACGCTGAGAACTAAACAACGATGATACAGTTCGTTCTTAAAAAAATAAATTACTTTTTTTATATATTTCTTTCCAACTAGCTAAGGTTGGCACTCTTCACACTTCAGCAAAACTAACAGATAGTCACTCACTAACGTTGTGTAGGCAAGAGTTTGTTCTAACACTAACCCGTCTTTAGCCCTCTTTCCCGTCATGATTAATTTTAACAATTTTTACTTATCATGTCTCATATGTTGGTATGCAACAGTTCTTCTTTTATTTTCGCTTTGCTCTTTGGAAAACTGTCTAACTCCTTGTCCAACCATTTTATTACTAACATCATTTATTAGTGATAGTGATGTGACTCTCCCTTTGTGTAGGCAAATTTCATGTTTGAGGCAATTTGATATAGGTAATAGGCTTACAAGATTAATATTACTTTAATTTTGATAATTAACGTTTTTTTGACATTCCATATCCCACAATTGGGCACGAGCCTTCCCATTTGAATAATAAATATCTATAAAACGTACATATATATGTATATTTATCATCGGTATTAGTATATTTATTTCGAGTCGAGTCCGAGTCCGAACAAGAATCGAACCCGCGACCATTGACTCCGTAGACAGGAGCACCGCCACTAACCTCACCATCATTATACTTTGTGATGTTTTTTTAATCATTAACCATCCGTATTGAGTTAATGTTAATAACTTTGAAAAACATTTGCCGCCTTGTTTACATTTGTATGCGGCAAGTTAATTAAGTTGGTTCTATTCGTTCGAAATTCGAATTGGACTGGTTTTTGTTTTATTAAGTCTATAGGAAAACATTATATAATGATTTTAACAGAAGAAGGATTATTTAAATAATATTTATTAAATAAAATAACTATCTATGTACGTGTATAACAAAATTATATTACTGGTTTAATAGCACGTTCTTTTCTTTTCTTTTCTTTGATGGATTAGTGGCAATTATTATGCCAATATCCAGGAAAATACGATACCATCAAATCCCTTGAAATATAACTAGTCAACTTATCACGTTGCGTCTTGATAAAATGGTGGCTATTCTACCAAAACCTTCTATGGACTTTTTCAATCAACTTAAAAAGTAACGAAACACGCCTTTATTTCATATCATTTTACTTATACGCCTTAATCGAACTTATATTGCATAATATGTAACCACAATTAAACAATATAACTAATAATAATAATAAATATATTTGATTCTAAAACCTGACATACGAGAACCTATTGTGTGAACAATCTATACTTTTATTTGAAGAGAAGAAATATTGTCTAAACTTTCCAGACAACACTGGATTTGCATCGGTCATATGGAAATTCAGTTTGCTTTGTTGACAAAGTTAAATCAAAATGTTTGTACAAAACTTTCCGCAACTCTCGACTCGAAGCAGTAAGGCCAACTTTTTATGACATCATCACAATTTCTGTGAGTACCTTTTAGGTGCACAACTAAGTTCTCGGTGTTTTTTTTTATAAAAGTACAACTTAATTGTGCCTATTAAACTAAATTAAAATACTTAAATATATATTATTCATAGTATTGCCCATCGCTAGCTACAACTTTCACCCATCTTTCTGGAGAAACTAGAATACCGTTACAATAAAAGTGTTCGTCTTTTGAGGCTGTCCACGAATCAAGACATTTTTCGATGTCTTCATATGAGCAGAACTGCTGATCAGCAATATAATATAACATATTTGCAATATAATATATATTTGCAAACATGCAAGGCAATTTAATTTACGTGTATGTTACATTATTAGTATTTTTATATAAAAGAACAATATCACGGATTTTATTAAATACTATTTATAAAATTTAAATAATAACACATCAATAAAATATGACTGAATACCACAGACAAAATATAGAGTATAAGGCATTAAACATACAGAACGTTCCTTTAATCTCAAATGTGCATATGCGCGTGTTGCTCAATTGTAAACAAACAATTTGGCTTCATTTCATAAATACTTTGACTACAAAGTGTAAAAAACTTAATTTTTAAAAATATAGGAATATTGAACTAAACATACAAATCACTCGTTGAGACGATCTAATTGCATATAAATAATAAGGACATAAATTTTGTTTTAACAAATATTTTGATTGTTGATTTGATGATTTTTTTTTGATTCGAAGAACACAAAAAATAAAGAAAGTAAAGACACAAAAATATTTTTATAATGATTCAAATTATGATCATTTACATTTTCTTAAACAGAAAATTTATATTAAAATACAATGCTTATACATGGAATTACGTAATATTTATATAATGATATACAAAGGTACAGGCATTATATATATATATATATATATATATATATATATATATATATATATATATATTTCTAAAAATACTTTTTTACAATGCTTGAGAAAAGTGTGAAATTACCTTGACACCCATATACCATTTAATAAGGTAAGGTATGAAAAACGCAATACCTCGCGACGGTTGTGGCAGTGGTTTCACGGCGTACACGATAGTATGAATAATTCTACTTGCAGTATACACACGAAAGAGTTGCACTGCCAACTCTGCATCAGGATCTGTGGTCAGATACAAAGCTCCAAGAACCCAAAAGACAGGAATATTTTCAAGATCATTTAGATGCGCTCGTTTCAACCTTTCCACGTCCGGATCATCGTACTTTATAAGCTCTTTATTTCCTTTGGCGTCCTCTTCGTTAGCGAACACTTTCTTAATGACACGCATACGCCCTGTTAATACAGCAACCACGAGAACTTTCAACCCTAAAACACTTGAATACACTATGTACGATTTTACCGCAGGATTCTTAAATGGCATAATTTTTTGGCAATATTTGAACTCTACCAATAGTACGTGCGGTTTACTCGAGTGATAATGACGAAATAACATATTACATATCTAGATAATCGTGACATTTTTATCAAAAATATTTTGCTAATCTACAATTTGAATAAACCCTTTAGTTATAAACGATATAGGCAATTCGATTTTGTAACTTAAGATTCATGTTTAAGGTTGAAATTAGTTTAAAAAGAATTATATGTCTAAACAAATTTGAGATACCTCATAAAATATATTTTAAATCATTAAGTACATACATTTTTTTAAATCCATATAAATAAATCTGTATAGGGAGTGTAAGATCTGTGCCCCCACTAATAAACTAGCATTATTATGATAAAATTTACCTTTTAAAATTTCAAGAATCTGTTTGAAAACCTCGTTCAGGCAACGTTTTGAAGTGCAGTGAAATTTCCCTCGAGTGCAGTGCCCTAAATTCAAGTAACTTAGACATACAATTTATATATTTTTAATTTATATTTTTCATAAAAAAGTACATTTAAAGAACACAATTCTGAACATAAATTAAACAAAAACCTGATTTGAAATGATTTGAATCTCTAATTTTATTTTTATTATAATTGTATTTTTGTAAGCCTTCCTTATTCATAATTTTTATTTTTTTATTTGTCTGTACTTCACTATGGTTTTTTGAAATAAAGCTTTCTTTCTTTCAATTAAATGTCATCATATTATTTTGAAAATACGTTAGTAATTTTTATTACATCAGCTTACTTATTATTATATTTGAATTTTGATTATACCCAAATTTTGTAGTATGTTTTTTAAGCTTAGATTTTTACCTCCGTAAATTTTACGATATTCGGGGTGGCCTATTTTTGCATTAGACCAACCAAAAACACAAATATAAATATATATGTAACTAAATTTCCAACTGAATCCGTAATTAACAAAAAAAAAAGAATTATTTATATTTACATATTTCATCCTATACTATACAATAAACAATTTTTTCCAAAATATTGTACAATTCCAAAATACAAGCAGAAACTCCTAGTATGGAACTATCACAATTTTATTATTTATAGTTATATTATATACTCGCTAGAATTTCACACTATGTTTTTAAAATTCACATTTAACTTTACTAGCACAACACGTCCGTAACAGGTCCCAGAAGACGAGCTAATGAAAGCAGTACTTTGTTTATATTAGCGACTTGCGTGGAGTAAAAGCTCTATAGAATAAAATTAAAAATCGACTCTATTATTATGTTGATTCATGCGTCCAACAATTCAAGGGACTTAGTCACGCTCCGTTGTAGGTTTATAATTATGTTGGTTGTGGTGAGAATGATTCACCATCAGGTGACCCTTTTCCTCGTCACGTCAACATCATCGCTACGATTTTGATGACCGTTTAAATTTTTCTATCTATTTTTATTTTCTAGTTTATAATTTTCTTTTCACCAAACATAATTTATCTCAATATCAACCCGCGGCAGTTCACTGCTGGACATAGGTCTCACTCAAGGCACGCCACATAGCCCGATCCATCTAGCCGGGGCGTCCCATACTACGTTTGCCGAGTCGCGGTCTCCACTCCAGCACTTATCTACTCCAATGATTGTCGGTTCTCCGACAAATGTATCTATCCCATAGCTATTTCAGTCTAACTTGAGTCTTAACTTGAGGAGGTATGTTGGTGACTCTGTTTCTCCGGCGAATTTCTTCATTTCGAATTCCAGCTACCAGAGAAACTCCGAGCAAAGCCCTCTCCATAGCCCTCTGAGCGACTTTGAGCTTGTCAAGGAGACGGACCGTCAGTGTCCACGATTGGGCACCGTAAAAGAGTACGGGCAGGACGCACTGGTTGAAAATTTAATTTATAGTATAATAAGCATAATGTATAGGACTCAAAACCGATCAAATGAGCCCAAATTCAATGACTAGTAACGGTTGAAGTTCCACTATCCACTATTTGACAGATTCTCGGGAAAGCCCACGTACGGTAATGGTACACGAGCCGAGAAAAAAACTATTTCAATTTTTACAGTTATGAATGCCATTTAAAGAAAATTTTGTTGGAAAATGAGCGATGACGTACACTTTACAACCACAAGCTATATGAGCTGTACAATGAGCCGAACGTCATGAAAACCATTAAGATTGGACGCCTTCGTTGGACTGGGTACGTGGTGCGGATGGACGAGGCTAGAGTACCCAAACGCCTACTCGACGGCAAACCAGATGGTCGCAAAAGCCGCGGAAAGCCTAAGCTCAGATGGCTAGATGGAGTCGAGGACGACTTAAAGGCAATCGGTGTGAGGGGCTGGAGAGAAAAAGCTAAACGAAGATCCGACTAGAAAAAATTACTGGACCAGGCTAAGGCCCACCCGCGGCTGTAATGCCTCGATGATGTTGATTTAAAGACATTTTTGTGTAAATACTTAGATTTCATTTATCATGAATCAGTTCTATCTTGTACGCCGTTTGAAACGAAACACTCGTTTCTTTGACGTAGATAAGGAGATGTGAGAGGGGACACCTGTCGCAACTGCACTTGTGAATACAACGATCTTGCCCGAGGCTGCTACGATACTGGTTTACGGATCTCGTATTCTATTTCAGCGCTGAAATTCAAATGTAAACATTATCTTGTTTGCAGTACGTGATCTGAACTTTAATCCAGTGTGAAGCTTACCGTCAACTAAGTTACTTCGCGTATTAACTGTGACTTAACCTAATCCCATGTCTGCGAATATTAATCTGTATTGAAGCAAATGCAAAATTACGAGTAGATAGATAGTTAGATATATTCTTTATTGTACACCAAAAACAAAGTTATTGATTGTAATATTTACATACAAATGGCGATCTTATCGCTAATAGCGATTTCTTCCAAGCAACTGTAGGATGGACACAATGTTAAAAAGATAATTTGATGATATACGATAGGTTGGTGATATATAATGATAAAAAAGCAAGTAAAAACTATTAATAAACAAAGATAGGTACCCGGATTGGGTTTCCTTTAGCGTAGCAATACAGAAGCCCTTTACAAATTTATGGCCTGAAACACATTTATAATGCCTGTGATTGGATGTGTATATATCATTTACCTTACACGACTGGCATACTTGTTTACCTGCATTGTCTTTGAGCATTTTTTTTTTTGAGAAAATTATCGAAAAGTAAACATAAATAAAGTAATAAAATAATCATAACATCAAAGATATTTTTATAACAGAAACAAGTACATACGTATAATATATAAATACAACCTGATTTTCTCCTACATGTAAAAGCGTAAAAATGGCTGATTCAGTAATGGTGGCGTCTTGCGGAAGACACCCTTCACATCAATCAGATATAAATATTAAATACGCTAAAGAACGTGGATACGTGACGCTCATTTGTCACGATGTTCGTTGTTTTTTTTCCTTTTACATATACATATGTATGTACGTACGTATGTACATATAATAAAAAAACCAAACCAATTGGAGGAATTTTTTTATATGTTCACGCCTATCCCCCGCAGGGGTTGGCATAGACCACAGAGCTCCATCCGCTACCATTCATCGCTGCGAAACGGCTCTCAATTGGTAGCTTCTCGCCCTCATGGGAATCAGGACGTGACGGGTGGCGAACCACGTCGCCGTAATTTTTTAACAAATTAGGTTTATTAATTCGTCTTAGTGAATCCCATGAGCCGCGAGGGAGGATGAAGGTCAGCCCCAGCAGAGCTTTGCATGCTGAGGTAAGGCACCATAGTACCTGGGGGAGGAAATTTATAAGGTAAATTTTGTTTGTCTTTTATATGCAGTTAAGACCTAGCTTTTTAAATTCATATTTGGCTTCTAAAAATAATAATTCCTGCCGCTGAATTCCACTGACGTACTATTCGCCGAAAGGAAAAATTTCATATGCCATCTGGATAAGTGGCGATGCAGTACTTTACGTTTTTTTCGACACTTCAATCCATGCACGTCCAATCTATGGGCTCAGCTGCTTTTGGCAATATTCCCGAAATACCGATACGACATTGCAACCTTCAAAAAACAAACCTACTCGTATATTAAAGCCCGGCAACGCATTTGTGATGACTATAGTGTAGATGTAGATGACTATAGATGGCATTGATTGCTTTTCATCAGGTTACACGCTTGCTCATTTGCCTCCCCCTATACTATAAAAAATAAGCGATTGTATAGAAGTTGGTTGGTCATATAACAGTCACGTTCAGCTTCTTCTAGGATGTCGAAAATCTTAGGATAGTCTAATCAGGAAGTATTTACATCGAATGCTTAGATCAGTGAATCTCAACCATTGTGGCACGGCACACTTTACAAATGTATATAGTACATACGACACAACTTTAAAAATGTATATAGTAATAATTATAAGGTTTTATTTTATTACGAGTTGAGTTTAAATTAAAGAAAAGTATTTATATATGTAAATATAAGGACAAATTAAAATTATTAAATAATATAATATAAAAAGAAAATGTATAATACAAGTTATTTTAACAGACATTTTCAGGAAAGAAAATCCATAACAAAATATTACTTGTTTTGTAAAGCGTTCTTTCTTAGAATCATAAACAGATTTTTATGCCTCAAATCGGCTCACACATGTCAGGCTCTTTGCGTGCCGCCAAATTTTGATATCATTAAAAGTGTGCCTTAGCAAAAAAAAGGTTGAGAAGCACTGTCTTAGATAGACAGCGATAAGTATTTACTAACAGATGACCCATGTACTTGTTTGTCTACCGTTTTCATAGAAAAAATAAACCTTATTTAAAATAAAAAGAATAGTAGTTGAAATTCAAGCTGCGTAAATATTTAATTAAAAAAACCCCAGCATTAGTACCACAGATGAATGTAAGTAAGAGAGTAACAGAGGTGAAGGGATGATGAGTACGTGACCGCCGTGGAGGTGAAGTAATGACGTAACGACGTCATGCCTCCCTTATCACTAATAGGCAAAATTTATCCTTATGATTTTTTTAGCCTTGCCTAAAATATGTAATTAATTGGCAAATTATATAAAATTTAAACATTTCACGGTAATCTGAAATTGTTATAGAAATACAAATGTAGGTATATGCAATTTAATATCACCGAGCGATGCTCAGCTACCATCAGTTGACACTCTTATGTGTAAGAATCTCTATTCTGTAAAAAATATATTTTACCAAATCACCAGTAACTACAAAAAAATAAATAATTTGATAGTGGTAGGGCCACACTGCAGACGAATACTTTGTCATTATTATATTTGTTTATTAATATAATATTTTTCTTTCATTCTTTTCTATCATCATAATGATAATATATTCAACCAATCTACATCAAATTATCTTTTTAACATTATGGACATCTTACGGTTGTCTGGAAGAAATCGCTATTAGCGATAAGACCGCCATTTTTACGTAAATTTTACAATCAATAAGTGTATATAATATTGTTTTTGGTGCACAATAAAGAATATATCTATTTATTATTTACCTAAGTGTTTCCTATAATTTTTCATTGAATTTGAAGCTTGCAGATTCCCTGGAGATTACTCCCGCGATTTAACCTGTCTTATTATTTATTTTTATTCACAAAAACACCCGAAATTTTCTAGTAAAAAGTTGCTTCAGTTATTACGAAGCCAATATTAATAGTCAAAATATATAATAAAGTCTTTTCAAATACTGATCAAAGTCCCGATGTACAAACACTATAACAGTCTAAGTGTGGTCCAGCAGTGTGGTAAAGTTTTCCAAAAGACCATAATTTAAGTATAGATTAGTAATTGGTAGAGCCATGCTGCAAACGAATATTTTGTCAAGAATGGCATATTATTTGTCTGCAGCATGAATGAGCCGGCTCGCCCAGAGAAGTAAATCGGTGTCTGAGTAGAAGCTTAACTACCGCGCTTCGTCCGTCTCCTCGCCCTTTCCCCTCTCCTTCCTCTCCCATAATGACACTTTCCTTAAAGGCCGGCAACGCTTCTGCACTGCCTATGACACTGCGAATGTCTATGGGCGGCGTTAAGTGCTTTCCACCAGGTGACAAGCCTGCTCGTTTCCCTTCTTATACCATAAAAAAATTACTACAGGTTTTTGATGATACTATTAACAAAGATATTTTTCAATTTATTAGATGAGTTGAACTGCATTTCGCCTCTTCTCTTTATCGTTTGAAAATATAACAATGAATAGACCTCAAACATTTGACATTCAAAGAGTTCGATCGTCGCTCGTAGCACAGACATTCGAAACGGAATTAATGGGAGTGCCTGTTGCCTATTCGGGTCAGGTCGCCGCAAACAAAGGTTAAATAATTGAAAATTCTGACAACTTGGCAGTGCGCGACGACAACGTTGTTACGTTTTATTTGGAATAGCAACTACGACAGACCACTGGATTTACCAAATACTCTACTATCTAGAAAAACGGAGTGAAAAAAAAACATACTAAGAGAAAAGTCACGTCAAATCTAGCAATGCAGTAAAAACTACAAACACACACACACACACACACACACACACACACATCATATATATATATATATATATATATATATATACATATATATATATATATATATATATATATATATATATATATATATATATATATATATATAATATATATATATATATATAATATATATATCAATTGAAATATAGCATCGTTTTAGTTTAATTTGTTATTTATTTCAATTACAATACAACGAATTAAATAGGTGAACACACTAATATTTTTACATAAATTAATGATTGAAACCTTTTTTATTTTCCAGTGATTATCATAATTCCATATTTTTGTCATTATTTATTATTATTATAGCTTTTTTTCCCACACTGTTTTTTTTTTGTTCTAGACTTCCTTCGAGAAGCCTGCCCCATCTTTAACCATTTCTTATATTATTTCTCTTATTTTTTTCAATTATCAATTTCAAATTAAATTCAGTACTTTCTTCATCTTAACTTTCTACAGTCAGTCGACCAAAAATAACATAAAATGTAATTTCTGCGCATGCTTCAATATTTAATAACTTGAGAAACAAAGTTTTAGTTAATTTAAATTCGCCGGAGTCAATTTAACAAGTTGAGAAGTTGAAAAGTTTTTAAATATTCTAAACTGTGGGGACATTTCATTTTTGTTTTATTTATTCTTCCGTTCTTGACTGTTGGTGGTTTAACGTAATAATAAGATTTATTCCTCAGTTGTGTATTTCTTGTAAAGTTAAACCTCAGCTTGTCTGAAAACAAAACATTTTCGGAGGGCAGCAACTCTAACATTTAAAACATAATCAAGAATTTATCGTTATGATTAAAATTAATTTAAATTTTAAATTATAACTAAAGCTCTTATGTTCTATTCTGTGTTATAGCGTGCCAGCCGTACTGCTTACGGCGATAGACGGGATTTTTAGGGGATTTTATCTTCGATAAAAATGAAATTCTTCCAAATGAAATTAATTTATTTTTATATTCACTGTACATTTATATCTTATTCATACTTTATTCACACTTTATTAATTTAAATTATATATTTCAATTTCTTATGCCGGATAGGTGATATGTCTATCGAATTAAGTCTTTCGTCAGTCGAATTAAGCTTTTTGTTTTTATAAAAAAAATTATATCTTTTTATCTTATCTATCTTTTATTTTAAATTTTAAAATAACGAATTTAAAAGAAGTAATATAATATAAAAGGTTTTAATATATATTTCAAGTTTTATTGCATTAGTGATACATTTATCAATGCATGAGGATCTACAGAGGATCCACGAGGAATTTCCTTTGTCGTTTTTTCAACATTTGAAGTTCACATTGCTAAACGGTAGTATAATGTAAGTAGTTAGCAGGCTGAAGTTCATTATACAGCGCAAGTTACTAAAATACGACTTTTCCGGTATGTTTTTCACAGCCCATATATGTCCCACTGCTGAGCACGAGCCTCCCCATTTCTGGAGGAATGGACGTTAACCCATCACGCTTGTCCAATGTAAATTGACGGGGTTATCAGACTCGGAATAAATATCTATAGGCCATACATATATTTATTCCGATGCGGGGATCGAACCCGCGACCATTGACTCCGTGTCCGGGGTGCCCCGCTACTAAACCAATCAGTCGTGGCACTGAGCCAATCGGTCGTCATTTGCGGTTTATTTGTGTATACTAAATAGTTCAGTGGCAAAATTACCTCCTTCTTAGCCAATGGTAGCTAGTTCAACTGCCGCATTTGGAAAAATATGCGTATTACCTACAATGTATGATGGACGTCTATAGGCGACGTTAATTGCTTTCCATCAAGCGACACGCTTGCTCGTTTGCCCTCCTATCCCAAATATGATATATGAAATACATAGGTTCGTGCCCAACATTGGGACAAACATGGCTCGTAAAATAGTAATATTTTTTTCGTTCGTGTTAGTCAGTTTTAATAAAAAAAAACAAAGTCTCTTAGCTCGCTACGTCACTAAAAGTTACTTAACAAAATTAAAGTCGTCCTATTTCAGGGATAACGAAATGAAGAATAAACCAATTACGATAAAACGTTATTTATTACCTCGCCAAAGGTAACTGAGTCTTTTAGCCAAGATATACAAGTTATATTTTTATAGAGAAGGTAGGTAGGTAGGTATATAAGATTTTTAAATTAAAAATGTTATAATGTTTATGACCGTACTGGAATAACATGAATGTTATTTCATATATGTAAATTATATATATTTTATTAATTAATGGAGTCAGGCGTTTTTTTGCAGAAATACATTACTATGGGAACAGTCAGAAATTTTACTTAGCTAAGATCCGCGAAAAGCAAACAAAAATAGAATAATAAATAATATTGTGTGTTTTACTTACGCTCAAGGGAGCCACTACACAATCAGTTATGGAAAACCACTATGATCAATAGTGGACTGTCTGTATAAGTTATTGTTGATGTTATGAATAATGTTTTTTTAATTGCATACAATCCAAACATCGCATTAACAATCAAAATTTTTGTCGTACTAGAACCACGCTACAGACGAATACTTTGTCAAGAATGGCATATTATTTATCTGTAGCATGAATGGACAGGCTCGTCCGGGAAAGTACCACACTCCCGCAGAAAACCGGCGTCTAAGTGCTAGCTTGGGTACCGCGCTTCGTCCGGTAAGCGGTTGAGTTCCGCAGGCCTAACCCCTTCCCTCCTTCCATAATGACACTTTCCTTAAAGGCCGGCAACGCTTCCTGCCTATGGCACTGCGGATAATTATGGGCGGCGCTGGCTTTCCATCAGATGACACACCTGCTCCTTTGCATTTCTATCTCATAAAAAGAATTATAGGCATTTAATAATTATCCAAACTCTGTTAATCAATGTGTAATTTAGTGTGTAATTTAATTTTAATTTGAACACATATAATATATACTAATTATAATTATCAAAGAAATCAAACTAACCATGACTTAAATCACTATCTAGGCCGATATCATTACTTGTATTGAGTGTCGAAACCAGAATTGTTGCTGTCCACTAATTTTATTTCTAGAATAAAACCGCAATGCAAAAATGAAAATGTTTCCGTGTATTTCCATGAGCGGGGAAACAATAAACATTAAGAGCGTCAAGCCTCAACTGTGCGAAATTGGAACCACTGTTGACACAACCGGTAAAGTTTGTCGCAGTAAAACTTGTGCTGCTCATTCGTGTGTTGCGCGCAGTTTATACTATATTTTATAGCGAGACACTAGAACATAGATGTATAAGATACTAATTAATATGTTTATTTAATTCCGTTTTATGATCCATTATTATAACTTGCTAAAGATCTTAAGAAAAGTAGGTCAGGTCAAAAGAACCCTTAACCGACGAGATGGTATAAAGAGAGTGATGAGTGTGGATGAAGCAAAGAAATTGTGCTGAGATCGTAGCAGATGGCGATCTGTGGTCTCTGCCTAGCCTTACGGGAAACAGGCGTGATGATATGTATGTATGTATATTTATTAATAATAAGAACTTAAAACTATGTTAGTAAGTTATGATTAATTTTATCAGGATATTTCTCATCTCCTGCCTCTTCCTCCCCGCCCACTGAGTCAATAGTCGCGGGTTCGAGCTCCGCATCGGAATATATATTTATATATATATATATATATATATATATATATATATATATATATATATATATATATATATGTATATATACATACATATATATGTATATATATATATATATATATATATATATATATATATATATATATATATATATATGGCCTACAGTATACAATATTTATTCCAAGTCTGGTAACCCCGCCAATCCACATTGAACAATCGTGATGGGTTAACGTTCATTCCTCCAGAAATGGAAAGATCCGTGCTTAGAAAGTTGGACAAATAAGGGCTGTGAAAAGAAACTTAGCATATATGTATTTTGTAATATCTTCCGTCTCGTTCACTCATAGCCACAAACCACAATTTTCTGTATTACGAGTGTCCTTATCAACATAACTTAATAAGTACAAACACTCACACTCAAAAGAAATGGGAATCGTATTCACAACTCTGAACTCAGAAAGGGATTCACACTCAAAACCCCAGCAGCATTCACGTCGATCATATGCGAGTATGAAATACAATTTACCAAACAATTATCAAATAATAATTATTACAGAAATTTCCACAAAAACGTGTACGATTGAATTCAATAACGCCCAATAAAATGGAAGGCAGTAGATTATTGTTTACTTAGGTCAGGTCAACTCAAACGAATATTAAAATAATTATAAACTGATAACTGAACAGTTCGTGATGTCAATTGTTTATATTTTTAATTTTATTCCAAGGTGAAATCGACAGATCTAAACATATAATAAAATAAAAATATGTAAAAAAACTTAAACGGTTTAATTAATACACTAAAATAAAAACGCTCTAAATCTAGTTTTTAGTGTTTTTTTTATGCAGTATAAGACCCGTCCAAATAAATGAGCCAAACCAAAAGACCAAATTCGAAGAGGTTACCTACTAAAAATGCTGGAAGAGTTTCGCTGTCCACCTTCGGACAAGCCCTTTGCTATTAAGGTGAAACTACCATAAAGATGTATTGTCACGAGAAGTCAATGTGTGTGCAAAGTTTCATAAGAATCGGTTTAGTTGAAAAAGCTGTCGCAAGTTTTGAAACAAAAAATGGGATCAAGTTAATTAGAACCAATTAACATAATAGAATAGTCTACCGTTGATAATATGATTCATGGTACGCAATGATGCAGTGTTTTATAGTCTTTGGAAAAAGTACTGGATCGAGTAAGTAATGCATCTGATTATAATTTAGAGACAATTTATATAAGTAATATTAATTAACAGTTAAGCCATATAAATGCTCAATTTCATTAATATATTATTTAATAATAATATAATATTACAATTAAATTGAACAGTACTGTATGTATCTCTTCGTAACAATCTAAACGGAATACAGATAGGCAACGCAGATTATATTGGGCAACAATATACCTTCACTGTCAATAGCCTTTACGAATTCGCTAGGCCTATTTAGTTCAGCCAACCGTCCCATCCGGAGGGATACCAATGTATCGGACATGCGAGGTTGACAACTGGAGCGACATGATATTGTTTATATTACCTGCTTTAACCGCACGGTTATATTTTCAATGTTTCTGGTTTACCTATAAAGAGAAAAAGAACAAAAATCCACTTTTATTTTAATCTCTTTCTTACACTAAAATAATAATAATTTCACTGTTTTTTACAGAAGAGCGAGCAAATATGCTTATCTCGTGATGGTTAGTGATCAGCCACCACTAGACATCCGCAACACCAACGGCTGGTCAAATGCGTTGCTGGTCTTTCGTAAACATATACGCTCGTGTTTTTATACCCCATCGTCGTAATAGTCAAGAACACCGCAAGTTGTAGATCGTTCCGCAGGGGCGCCGTTTGTGACAAAAAAGAAAATGGCGACGGAATCTCACAGTGGTGGTTTGTCAACCATCCAAGTGGTATTTGTTTTTAAAGCAGGTAATCCTATGGTGGAATTGTTTGGCCGGTCAGCCACAAACGTGACCAGTCCAATGCCAGTTCTGTTTGATAACTTGAAGACCTACATATGTATATCTGTGTCTTTAGGTCTTGTGATATTCTTTCAACATTCCAAATCAGACCCACCAGAAATTCTCCAGGCGTTCACACACCAATGGAACGAAATTTAAGTGAATTTATTCTATATTATACTTTTCGTTTCAATCATTGATAATATTTCCATTAGAACTGGATACAAAGCAAAAGATATTAGTAAATTTATTCTGTAACGTTTTATACACATGTATACTCTATATTTTATTTGTAACGAATTGCAAAAGCGGTCTCATACTATTCTACTTATTACCTGTCGTCCAAACAACGTATTTTCAAAAACAAGTACAAAAATCTCCACATTTGCATACAACGAATGTACGTCCGGCTCATAGTTTATGCAATGAGCAATTTTTCATCGGTGTATTACGACAGGGCGGTAGAACGAAACTGTAATTCTTGAAAATGATGAATACAATTTTTCATGCCTTCTCTGAAAAAACTTCGTTATTTTTCAATCAAATTATTTCGAGCTTAGGTTTGAAATTTATTTAATTTATCAGTAATAACACATGATAACGTTGCCGATGGACTGCCAACTAGTCGATGTCCTGTATCTCGGGATCCAAAGTTGTATCTTAACTATTTATTTCAATTATGAGAAACAAAATACAAATAAAAATAAAAATAATGTGCCTCCGAGTGTGTCTCTCTCTCCATCTCTCTATCTCTCTATGTGTGGGTATGTGAGTGTCTGTGAAATAATTTAGCTCATTGGAGAGTTGTTCGCTTTTGTAGCCAAAGGCAACCGTTGACTACGAAAAATTTAAAAAAATTCAATCCCCATATGAGAATAACTATTTTTAAGATCTACAGATATTCATTTTGAGTCTGGGTGTTTATATATCATTTGTTTGACATTATGACACCGAAGATACATGGATTGGATAGTTTGTGTCGAGGGTTTTATTTATTTAATGAACATTGCCAATATTCAATTACGCAAGAATAAAATAATAATATATTGGCATCGCAAAACATTTACACTTTGATATATTTTTAAACAAATGCAATCATCCATAAAGTACTCTTAAAAGTTTTTTAATATGTACCATTTCAAAGAAGATGGGACTTTTAAATTCAAAAGTTAATATAGTTTGAAAAACCTCTTTCAAATTTAGTTACCGATTTTATTTTTATCTACAGTAAACTATAAGTATATACTAATTTTATAGGCTATATTAGTTTCGCCTCACTATTATATCATAAGACTATTCACAAAATAAATTGCAATTTAAGTTTTATTCTTCTTTTAGTGTCTTTCAAATATTACAAAAAAATAAAAACACAACTATCTCCATATTTAGTCAGGTAATTTTAAACGATTGGAAGGCAAACGAGCAGGCACGTCACTTGATGGAAAGCAATCAATACTACCCATAGACATCTTCAGTGCCATGAGTATTACAGAAGCGTTGCCGGCCTTTAAGAAATGTGTAGGCTTGTTTTTTGAAGGTTCCAATATCGTGTCGAAGTAAAATCAGTGGGTATAATAAGAATATTTTATGAAACAGTACAATTGTTAATTTAACCTATAAATAAATATGAAGTTTCACCAAACATCGATGTTGAGAACTATAGTGGTCAAGAATTAGAAGCGCCTTTTAAAACTTTCATAGCAAAATTTACACTGTTAAGTATTGCGGCTGATTCATTTGCCAATTTTTTTGTCGTTATTCTTGTAACTGTACAATACAGATTCATTTTTAAAAATCTAAACATTTGCACATATTTTTTCCTCAATTACCGACCATAGAATCTAAAATACAGAAGAACAATATGTGGCTGTTCCCCATAATGGAAAGTTTCCCTCTCACTGATGTTATCAAATATTATATTACACTAGATTATATAGATTCTCAATAAGGAGCACTCTAACCTCCCCTAGTACATGATGTCCTTTGTATCATTTAAATTATTGTAATAGTCTGGTAGGTTCGTCTCATTTTACCATTGCAGATGTAAGGCATCGGTAGTCAAAATAAGATACCTTACTATAATAGCGAATTGGATAAAACTCACCCAGATTTTGACATAAATTTTTAGCTTTTAAGTGTGATCATCATCACCAGCCTGAAGCTGTCTACTGCTAGACATAAACCTACCCCAAGAGACGCCACCTAGCCATGATCTATGGCTACACACTACCCTGTGGAACCTTCAGTTCTGTTTTCAAACTGATACGACATTGGAACCTTCAAAAATAAGCCAACACATTTATTTGTCTTCCTTTCCCATATTAAAAACACGCATCTAGTTTGTATCAGTCACCCTACTGATTATTTTACTTCAATCATCCACGAAATTAATCCATTTTGTGAAAAAATATCAGAAAACAAATTTTTATACATATTATTATAATTTTATAAAATTATTATATTTTATATATTATACATACATTAAATCCCTAAATATACCCTTACTATATAAGAATAAATCTTTTTCAATACCTAAATATATGCAGATCTTCGCTTCATCTAGCTATGGGCCCACCCATGGGCCTCCCACGCTACTATTTCTAAACACTTCAGCACTCGTCTATTCCAACGGTTGAAGATTCTCCGACAAACGTGATTAGCCCATTGCCATTCTTCTTCTTCTTAGGGTGCCTCTCAAACTAGAGAAGTTTGTCAGTCAGCTCCGAATATTTTTCTATGTCTCAAGCGAGAATAAAAAATTGGGCAGCACTCGTTATCCCGGTCCAATCTCGGATGTTCCTCAACTAAGACTTATTTCTACGAACAACTTTCCACTGCTAACTCGAAGAACTATGTCGGTAACTATGGTTGCCGAAGTCTTAAACGTATATTAAATCTCATTGTTTCCTTTTTAATAATAATATATAACGAAAAAAATGTTTGTGTACATTATCTCATTAAATGAAAGCTTATATGGTACACCTTATTGTGAGATATAACAGATACTCGTATACAACTGCATTCATGAATTGAGAGATAACCATTATAGCGTAATGACTAGGGGTACACCATAGCCATAAACTAGACCTTTACTTTAATTATTTTCCTCGAAGACCCTTGTAGCCGTAGTTTTAGCTTACGTGTGATAACAAAAGAGCTTATATATAATAAATATTATACATCCCTTTGCAAAAAAAGGGCAATATTGGTAATAATTAAGTTCTACGACCGATTGGCTCAGTGGCGGGGCCCTCTGCCCGCGGAGTCAGGGTCGCGGGTTCGATTCCCGCATCGGAATAAATATTTATATGGATTTATAAATGTTTATTCCGAGTCTGGTAACGATAGTCTGGTATCCGAGTCTGGGGCGAGCCTAATCGCAAGCGTGCCGATAGTCCCGGGATCGGGCTCCCTCGAGTTCTATGGTGCCTACCTCAGCATGCAGGGCTCTGCTGGGGCTGACTTCCATCCTCCCTTGCGGCTCGTGTGATTGACTAAGACGAATTTAATATACCTAATTTGTCTAAAAATGACGGCGACGTGGTTCGCCGCCCGTCACGTCCTGATTCTCACGAGAGCGAAAAGCGACCAATGACGAGCCGTTTCGCTGCGATGAATGGCAGCGGATGAAGCTCTGTGGTCTCTGCCAACCCCTGCGGGGGATAGGAGTGAATATATATATAAAAAAATTAAGTTCTAAAGAGGCCAAACTATGTTACTAGCAATGTGTAATATGTACGGGAAGAATAAATAAATAAATAAAATAATTATTGGTTACCTTAATATTTTTTTAAAAACAGATCTGCCTCAGTGATGTTATAAGTAACATAATTTTCATGCTACGATGGAACCAGGAAAGAACTCACGTTAAATAAATATATGCATTTCGTTCTCAAGGTCAATTACTTGCTCGCAATTTTAATTACCTACGTTTTGAGGTATGTTTTAAAAGTAGCCTGAATTACTCTTCAGCGAGGTGAAATCACAATATTGCATCCCACAGTCAAACCATTTAAAAGTAAATAAGAAATTTTCATATTTAGCTGTTGTGTAATAGAATGCTTTCGGCTTATATTATATTTTATGTTGGAAATAAAATAATTTAACTACGATTTGTTTTGACAGATCGCTATAAATAAAAGCATGGTGATTCAAAATTATAAATACAGTCGTATTAATTCACTGTTTGGCTACACTCATAATCTTCACTTATGGCAACCGATAATCTCCTTCATCGAAGGAACCTCGTGTCCCAAAAATAGATTCCATCCCCATCACCTGGATGGTTACCACTTACCAGCATCGTGCGATTTAGTCACAGTTTTCTGCCAGAAACTGTGCCACTGTGTAACAATTTACTATATTTCAAACATATATGTACATATATGTGTATATTTACAAAAGGAAGGCAACGCATCTGAGATGCTTCCAGCGTTGCGGATGTCTGTGTACGGCGGTGATCAGTTACCATGACCCGCATGATCTTTTCCCTACTCTGCTATAAAAATATCTCCACGCTACTTACCCACCTACTCGTATTTATAGTGATACTTCTTCTTGTTGTTGTTCGTAAAACTTGACAGAGTGGTTGTGATGCTTAGTATATTTTATAAGAGCAGATGTGATTTGTCTCACCGTGCTACAAGTAATACGACAAATTAAGAAATAATTTTGGTATTCGGTTCTCGAAGATTTATAATACTAAATTATTTTATCGGTGAAAGTGTGCGCTTGTATAATACAATACATCAATCGTCTCAATTTATCTCGTTGATTAAAAAAACCTCATTGTTAGTGCTAAACATTAGCCTCCTTTTTAAATGAGGGATATTTCTGTTATCTTCAGGTTTTGCAGGAGGGTTGGATGATCAATAATAAAGCCTATTATTAATAATATTAGTATTGAGGATATACAAATCTTTATCAAACAAAGAAAAATTGTTAGACAACCAAAATGCCTTTTCTTATAATATATTTATATATTAGAAGTAATTATGTATCTTATATACGTCATTTTATATGTCAATTGTAATTTTTTATGACTGTATTAGTTCGGGAGCTTTCAAATGCATTCATCTCGATAGAATCGACCTTCCACACCGGTTTGAAAAAAAAGATTGTAGTAATAAAATTCATAGCTCTAATCTTATCTACCTCCTAAACAACCTCCATGAGCAATATTAAATGAAAGGGTGGGGGAGGGATAGATCCAGTTCCTATGCGTCATCATTCGACACATAATACGTAAATCACTCTACCAGAAAACTTGTTATGAAGTTACTTGTATTTTAAGGTAACAGAAGAAACTTTTAAATACACGAAATAGTGATCGCTAAAAGTTTTGAAATTCCGATTGGAGCAACTTTCTCCGAAGTTTATTCTACTTCGGATTCCTAAATACAAAACTTTATAGAAGCCTTTCGAGTTAATGCAATCACTGACTTCCTACAGACACTTCGACCCTAAACATTTTAAACTTTGATTTTATATACAGAAACTGTGGGAATTAAAAATAGTATTTTAAGTTCGATTATCTAATTTAGATATATTTTCGCCTATAATGGTAATTTCGTATCTAATCGTCTAAAAATAATTTCCACAAATAGACACTTAAGTATAATTATATTCATATAATCTCATTCCATCATATAATTTCCATAAATTGAAATTTTGTTATCGATATAATTTTGTTAACAGAAATAACTTCGAATCAGATTGTCTAAAGATAATTTCCACAAATAGAAACTTAGCTAACTAAATGCAAATAAGAGTCTTGTTTCCCAGTAAAAATACAAAAACTAGAAACATACAATCGGCCCCAAGTGTGTACTGCGCAGCGGTCCATTTCTCTCTCGGTCGGGTTGGGGGAGACTTCAGTCAGAGCTCGCTTGTCGAGAGCTCTCGACCTTTCATCCAGGCTGAAATCGACTTCGTTCAGCCAAAGTGACGTGTCTAACCGAATTTGTAGAACAAAACAAACTTGTTGAACCCGAGCATGTGAATTGTGGTGTGTTAATTAAAATGCAATAAAAAGTTCAAGGGCTTGCACTCGAAAACATATAGCAATGATCAAGGAAACTTATCAAGGCTTGTTTTTAAGTTTCGTTTCCATTTCCTTTTGCTGTCAGCTGACTGAAACTATGGCGAAAAGCGCAAGTAGGTACATAGGTAAGTTATAATAGTATTTATTTAACCGACCTAAATATATTTCAGTCTTCAAATTTTAACTAAAACTACAATATATGAAACCTATATATTATTTCTCATAATTTCATATTTTTAAATTCAATTCATTTTTTTTTGTGAAGGATATTTTATATGTGAAGGACATATTAAAATGTCCTTCAACAAATATCAATTTCACTATATAGTGAAATTGATATTTATTGCTGCCCTGCCACTGCCTATTTTTCATAAATGAAAACGTTTTGCGTTGTTCGAATATTCTATTTGAATTTCGCAGTTATTACTTGAAACTTGAAAACAAATAATTTATTGTAACAAGTTTGAGAACCGAACCATTGGCGGCGTGAAAGTCCTGCTGAACTACAGTCATTCTATTTGCAATACTATTTATCATTTCATCGTAAGCCGTACCGAGGAAAATTTCATAAAACTTTAATTAACTGACGGTCAGGTACACTCTGCGTGGAACAACATAAATTATATCGCCGCACGGTAAATAATAAAGACGAAGAAGACTTTTAGTAGACAGATTTGCCTCATGTTTGTTACTATATTAAAAAGATAGGGCCGCTGGTATTTTTACATGTTTTTTATTACCTTATCAATGAAGAAATGATTGATTAGGTAATAAATAACATGTAAAAACTTTATATGCTTTAATACATTTTAATAGATATTTATATGAAACTCTATACAGTTAAATTTTTTCTCCATAGAGGATCGTAACGGTTGTAAACAACAAAACTGTAAATTAAAACAATGTATACATTTATAAATTTAATAAGTACCTACTTAAAGAAATTAAAACAATACTAGTGAAAAATTAACAAAGAACCATATTTTGTATTATGAAACAAAATTTTAAATTTATTTGGAATTTTACTTTGGCTTAAAAGTCAATGAAATTTATATAAATTATTTAATAGATCAAATGCTTACCGATAATTTATAAAAACTCAAATATAAACTGAAGAGGTTTATCGCTTCAAGATGGAAAACACTATTTTTTTTTATGGTATAGGAAGGCAAACGAGCAGGCGTTTCAGCCGATGGAATGCAATCAAAGCAGCGCATAGACATCCGCAGTCCGATAGGCATTGCAGAAGCATTTCCGGCCTTTAAGAATAGTGGAAGCTTGTTTTTTGAAGGTTCTAATGTCGTTACGATTTGAAAACACCGCTAGAGATAGCTGGTTCAACAGGGTAGTGGTGCGTGGACAGAAGTTTCCTGAAATTTAAAATGTTTAAAATAAATAATATATTCAGTTAATTAGCAGGACCTAGTGCGTTTGTGTTCAAAGTAACCTCTTATACGTAGGGCGTGCTTATTAGAATATGTACTTCACATATGAACATTTTGCGACGATGTATAAAATTAATAAGCTGTGGTACTGGCGCTTAAAGCGGAAAATAAACACAAGTGTTAATGAAGTTATATTATATTTCTTGCTACGAAATGTTACATCAAATAAATATATTATAAAAAAGTTCGAGGCTAACTTAAAATAATGTTCCAAACAATTTTACTGCTTCTGAGTCGTTTGCACTCTTGTCATAGTCTCATTTCTGGTGATAGCCTGCTTTATGCTCCGTCGCCATTCTTCGCGCACTGACGTCCTTCTCGTCTATATCTGAATGTAATACACACACGCCAAAATATGTACACGTACATAGCTGGCTACATGTGTACATAATTTGGCGTTATTCATGGTAAGTGATATTTTTGGAGACATAGGGTTGCTTTATGCTCCGTCGCCATTCTTCACACACTGACGTCCTTCTCGTTTATGTCTGAATGTAATTCTCATACGCCAAACTATGTACACATACATAGGTACATGTGTACATATTTTAACGTTATTCATATTAAGTGATATTTTTGTAGACATAGGCTTACTTTATGCTCCGTCGCCATTCTTCGCGAACTGACGTCCTTCTCGTCTATGTCTGAATGTAATACACACACGCCAAAATATGTACACATGCATAGTTACATGTGTACATATTTTGGCGATATTCATGTTAAGTGATATTTGTAGACATAGCCTTGATTTATGCTCCGTCGCCATTCTTCGCGCACTGACGACCTCCTCGTGTATGTCTCAATGTTATACATATACGACAAAATTTGTACACATACATAGCTAAATGTGTACATATTTTGGCGTTATTTATGTTAAGTGATATTTTTGTAGACATAGGGATGCTTTATGCTCCGTCGCCATTCCTTACGCACTGAAGTCCTCCTCATGTATGTCTAAATGTATTACCCGTTAAAAAAACAAGCCTACGCATACCTAAAAGGCTGGCAACGCTACTATGACTCCTGCAGTGTCGCAGTTGTCTATGGGCGGCGTTGATTGCTTTCCATCAGGCGACACGCTTGCTCGTTTGCCCTCCTATCCCATAAAAAAACACACACATTTGCTAAAATTAGTACACAGGTGTACATATTTTGGTGTTATTCATGTTAAATGATATTTTTGTGTGAAATCACACAAAAATCATTTAAATAAAAATACAAAACACATAAATATATTACATATTATACAATTAGCATATTCAAGATTATATCGACCAAAATAAACTTTCGTACACGAAACAACTTTTATTCCGTGCCCCACTTCACAGGTTAAAGGTTAAAAGTTGAGTCAAATATTGCATTGCACTCGGATTAATGGGTTCACTTAACATGGCAATGGTTTCTTTTAGTTCATTGGCAAAGATTGGCGATTAACAAATGTGCGGCCATTTTATATGGATAAGATAGGTCGTCTCTTATACCATAATTGGGTGAACTATACTAAAATTATTGTCGTACATAACTTTAATGGTCACATCGTTCTATTTAATGTTGGACAAAGTTTTAACATTATTCATCTCTCAGTTACTGCTAAAATACTATTTATTTTATGTATATAGTTTCAATAATTGTTAATTTCCGATTTTTTGATAAAATCGGTTTTTAAAAAACATTTCTAGTATAATACAATAGGAGTATTTCATCTAATACACACGTTTTAAATATTTATTTTTTAAAAACAAATTGTATAAATCTGTACCTCAAAATATATAATACCAAATGTAATATAATAATAATTGGTGTATTTTGTGGTACATTTTAGTGATTTCTTTTAGCTGTAAAATTTTACTGCTTGAAATGACAAATCTAATAGATGGATAGATATCATCTTCACCAGTTTGCAAGTGGCTTGAGGATCACAAATTATTTTTTATTACTCATGTAGATGCTAGTGGAAATGAATGGAAATTGAATTAGTAATTGCTCCCATATTGACCTCATAGACAGAATTTGAGTCTACTTCTATTGTTTCTCGATAACTAAATATTTTATTTCCTTATTAATATATATTTAAGATGTTGTCTACGATATGTTTTACGGTGTGTTATAAATATATAGAAACAATGTAGCAAAGGGGGAAGGTGCTCTTTGCGTAGAAGCGCTCGGAGCGTAGCGTAGTTTGAATCGTGAAAGCTACGACTAAGTAAAGTGAAACATCGTTAATGTATGGACGCTTTTAATGGTTTCCTTTGGTCGTTAAACATACCCTTGTTAGGAATGGGACTTACACTGGATAAGTGTTTTGGACAAGTTGCAGTAGCTCGGTTGGTAAACATCAGGCGTATGATCTGATAATCTAATATTTGCATTTTCCTTTGTAAGGTAATTGTATTGCATTTTCCTACTCTAAGGTAAACCATTTCTTCGCACAAGCATTATTAGCTATATTGGAATGGTTAACAAGAATTCTAGTAATATTAAAATCATTTTAATAGTGTTCTTTTAATAAATATGAGACGTACAGTTAAAAGTATGATATACGTATATATTTGTATAATACGACATTGGCCCAGCCGTGAAAACCTATACAGCATTTCTAAAGTTATTATTTAAAAATAAATTATTTTAGGATCTTCATCAATCATTTTTTATACTGTTTCATTCTTGATTGTAATAATACTTCATATGCTTTTTAAAATATTTCCAAGTATAACTTTAAAAAGAAGAGAGGTAAATTTATTTAAAAATGAGTTATAGGATTACTGCATTAAGATCGAAAATCGTTTCATTCGCGTTCCATTCAACTTTAATATTCCATAAAAATATGGCTGCTCTTGCTTATAACGTACTCGTAGCATGATATAAAACCTAACAGTAAAGAATATACTCAAAAGTAAACTAAAATGACCAGAAAAAAGTATTGAATATATTGCTATAACATAAATGTACTCTAATATACATTTATGTTTGTCATTCTACAAATGGGTTGAACATAAATAAAAATCTTTTTTTACTTTGTGCTTAAACTTATGTAGATTCTGTTTTCTATATTTTAGACAAAATCCAAATTTTTAGAATTGCACTTATAAATGTTATTAATAATTAATAAATGTTTATACCAATCACTTAATCTACAATTGTGGTCGGCATGAACAGATTGTCAATCGCAGATTAATTTTTATGCATTAAAAGCTGCTGTCCTGGTATTTGCTCCCATATTCACCTCCTAAGATGCGCACGGGAAGAACGAATAATAATAATAATAATATTTAATTCATATATATTTATATAAAAAACATATTAAAAAAATACATATATATTTTTTTATCTATATATTATTTAATTATATTTTTAGTAATTCTCTCAGTCGTGACAGTTAACTGCAGGATATTGGCCTCCTAAGTTAATACAGGTATCCTTAACACTTGGTGAGTGATTTGTGAATTACAATCAGATTTAATTCTCCAATAAATGCTGCTATCCTGGTATTTACTCCTATATTCGCGTCTCACGATGCCCACGAATAGACCATATTCTATATCGCACAGATCGTTTGTTTTATATGCTATTTAACGACATTTTTATTAATTTGCGAATAATCATACATTAGAACAGTCAAACTAACTTTGCTAATCTATTATATATTATATATATTATATATAATAAATCTACGAACACAAATCAGAAAAATAATATTGTGTCTCCAAAGAAGTGTATAGAGAATTACTTACCGAAAAACGGCCATCAGCAAATACTCCGACACCTCGTCACGGTTACTTACGTTGACAACGTCAACCACACAATATCACTTTTCACCACAAACACAACGCGCCTGTACACGAGACATCCTCAAGTGTAGTCAAGTAGTAGTATGACTCTAGGAAATACTACCGTAAAGTCAGTGATGATTGTTTACTATCAGAACAGCCGTTTATTTGTTTGAATAATCTTTCCATAGGAAAACATAAGTTTTTTAAAAAACTTTAATTTGAAAAAAATTATTCAATAGATAATATATTAAAACTTTGATAAAATGTGAATTTCCACTGAATCTGGCCTGCTGTAATAAATTAATACTGGCTTTACGTCCGACGGCTTCGAACTTCCGCGTGTGGATCACGGCGCAACTGCTACAAATCTTGCCCTTGTCTCCTGCACTTACTAAACTCATAACTTACCATACGAGGTGACCTTAAGAACGGCCTATCGGAAAACAGTTCATCGCGTGATGAGCA
Organism: Baronia brevicornis; assembly: GCA_031353405.1. Lineage (NCBI taxonomy): Eukaryota > Metazoa > Arthropoda > Insecta > Lepidoptera > Papilionidae > Baronia > Baronia brevicornis. Next base: position 245,020 of record JASFAT010000697.1, read on the forward strand.
GTAAATACAAATTGGCCTGCATTTAATTTGTTATTAATATTTAATATCGTGACTTATGTTAATGTATCTATTATTATCAACTTTCGTATATCTGTATGCCGACCCGGCATACAGATATACGAACGAACTTCGTACCGCCTCCGAATCAATAAATAAAAAAGCTGAACGATAATTGCAAAATGTTTCAACATTAGTAAAAAATGTGGTCAAAACTTAACCAAAAAATTAAAAAAAACTTCACTTTTGAATTTAATTTGATTTCTGAACGACTTTTAAATTTAATTGATTTCTGTACGACGGGGCGAACATCAAATATTTGACAGGTAGAAATAGTTTCTAAGGGAAAACGAAATTGTTGCTTTTATTATAAACCTACGACTGTTATTTTCTTTTAAATTAACGAAGTAATCCGAAATTCTGATCTACAGAAATAACATCGACCGCACTAAATAATTGCTGAACTCACCTAATTCAAACCAACGTCCCAATTTTATCTGTGATCAGTTTTTAGTATTCAAATTCGTATATCAAGTATAATTACTATTTTTGCTTTGATTATTTTATTTTGCAGACACAGGATTATATATTTTATGTCGACTTTATAGGACATCGCACAAAAGATTTCTAACACTTTTATAGCTGGTGAAGTATTCGATAATTTTCTTTCTTGTTTGTGTCTTTCAACCTAGATTAATTATTTATGGTTACCATAGTTTGGAAATATCCCAATAAACGTAAAAATTTCGACCTTGATGCTTTTTTATGACCTAATACAGGAAAAATTGAACATTCTACATAAATGTAAGTTTAAAGAATTAAGATTTAACATAAGAATATCATTTAGTAAGTTTAATGTTTGTTTACTTTATAATAATTATACATATGTTTTTGACAGAAACTTTTATATTTATATATACCTACGGATATACCTACAATTTTACACTTAATTTTTTTGTTGTTGTATTTTGTAGTATTTAGTTCTAACAAACCAAATTTGCAATTGCAATTTAAATTACGGCTACGTACAAAACAAACAGATTATTATACTTTTATAAGTAAAACAAAAATAACTATGAAATGCTATTATGTTCCAAATATATACTAAAAACGAAATACACACTAGGTACGAATAATCCCAAATAAATATTTAAAAACTTATAATTTATTAATACAGAATTATCGTAAAATCACGAATTAATACTCTGTTTTTTATGAAACGACTGGCAACCGAGCAAGCGAGACACCTGATGGTGAATCGTAGATGATAGAAGTAATCGGAGAGGAAGGAAAGGGGAGAAGGAAATGAAGAAAAGAGAAAGCAAATGGGTCTCCTGATGTCTGCACTAACCGTATAAAAAGCAATGTGGTACTTTCGTGGTAGTACCGGCACATTGGTACAACTATATCTCCATCATTATTAAAATTTCGTTTTTTAGTCAATATTCACTTTACATACTGGATTTTATTTAATTTGCTTCATTTATTTTGAATTGAGCCGCAGCTATACAATCTCTACTATTTATAAGCGCACGATTAAACTTTTCAATAAAGGCAGCAATCAACTCATTCCGCTCACATCTACCTGTCCCGCCGTGTGTCTATCCGCGCTAATGGAGGTTGCAAAGGAAATATTAAATCCAGCCCCTTTTCAAGTGAACTTCATTTAGCACTGGGCAAATATTTTCTCACATTTCAAATGAATTTCTTTCTTTTCTTCTTGTTTGCACTGTTGTATATCCTCCATTCAATTTTATTTAATTGTATAAAAAGTGATAGCAAATGAGAAATAGAAGATCATCAACTACTGCATATAGGCCTTTTCTAAAAAAACAATAGTAATCGTTAGGATCGGATCGAATGTTAATCCAATGATTGTCTTTTTTACTGTCACATATAGCCAGCCCATTACTATTTTTTTCAGAATCTGTTAGAAGTCTGCTTACTCAGATATCTCCATCATTGCTTAAAGTCTTCTGATGGATTTCTCCGTTTCGAATCTACATTCCATGTTGTCAAATGCTAAATAGTTAATCTATTTTTATGATAAGTAGATAAACTACATAGAATCTTTCTTTTTATATGTTTTCACGCTATTGTTTATTAGTCATTAAATAGAATTAAAGTAATAAATCGATCCTTTGTTTTATAAGTTGGATGATGAACGGCCGTCTGAACTTCAAACATTGTTTGTGATAAATAATTAAATAAACAATCCAGGTCACAAGCTTTAGGAATTTGACCTTATAGGATTATTTAGTGTTGCCTTTCGTCTTCCAAGAAAATTTGACTAGAGCCACTGTCGTTTAAATTTTTAAACACTTTATCAGCTTTTTTATAAAATCTTTCGATTTGCTTCTACCTATAATTGGACTAGTGAATTTTTTTATTTCTTCTAACATAAGCAATATAAATATAGCAAAGGAATTTCTATCAAAAATATAATAAAAATGTTCAAAACGTCATTTTTGTTAGCAAAGTTCTTTTCGACACTTCTTCACATTTAATGTTTTTTCGTGATCTACTCTTTAACACTTTTTTTTGTTTTCTATTGCTTTTCGCGTTTACGAAGTGAAAGAACTTTAATTTTACACCCCTGATGATTTAAAGCTAGGAATTACATTTTCCGCTGACGATGTTTTTCCCGAAACCTTGTTGAGCGAAGCTCAAAACAAAGTTTCGATTTACGTTTTATTTACCCAAAATCTACAGTGTTCGTAAAAGTGAGTTTTATTGCCTTTCTCTTGTATTTATAAGGCATCTAAACCAATTACGAAGAGCAATCAATAATTAATATGCCATCGATATATGATGGTCATATGACCATCACACACTGACTCTAGTTGGCCATCTCTCCTTTTTTCCGTAAATATAAACAAATCAAAACGTGACATGTAATTTGCGTAATAAAACAAAGCATTATCCATATACTTTGTCGCAAACATTAAAATAACCACTATTCTAAGAAACTAACATCACAATCGTGTAAAGCATCAACTATCGGGAAAATATTTACAGTAGACCAAACCTTTTAAAAGATTTTACACATTTTTTGATTTATTTTCATGAAAATATTGGTCGTAGCTTTGCTCCCACGCACGATGCGAACCGAACTGAACACTAACTAACGAAATTCACTCAACCGAAAATTGACTATCTTTCCCCTATGGCGTTCTACCCCGGACTTACCCTATTATTGTGAATGTGGGTAATTGATTTCAGCTTGAAAGTTGATTCTATGAACAGGATAGTTATCGCTGTTTCTTATTTTTATGAAAGAACCTTTTTACAAAGCCCAAACCTGGCTTTAAGGAATAAGAGAATTGCGCTAAACTTCTCTTTGAAAAATCATTCCATTCGAACTTGTGTAAGGCTTATTTACACAAGTTCGAATGGAATGATTTTTCGATACGACTGGCATTCAATTAGACGCAGTGTCTTGTGACGCTATAGACGTACAGAAATTACAACCAAAGATCCGAAAGTTATTGTTTATGTTAAAAACAAAAGTTAAAAAGTAGGCTCTGAATCCAGAATCAGAAACAGAAGTCAGGTATTTTAACCGATGAGACAAGTGAGCGGACAATATTCGACAAACCTCAGCAGTGGAATATTCAAACAAAGTTAAGCGGCTGAGAGTCAACACCACGCATTCATTTGTTTTCCAAATACACAAAGCTTTGAGGCGACTTCCAGTTTTGCAAGTACAAATCCAAATAGGGCAAAAGTCGAGAAGTAAATATCGACAACGGCGGAAAGTAAATATTGCATGGACTTTTACACACAAGTTTGCAGTTTACGGGGGTCCCGTTTCGGGGTCGCATGCTTTAATTATGCACGCGCTGGTCTCCCAAACCTGTGTTAATTATGACGTCGCGCGTACGGTACACGCAAATTGGTTATTTAATACTGAGTTTGACAATATTTGATGAGACCAAGCTGTTGATATCACAAACTAATCGTGAACTTTACGGCCTCCTATAATGTGAAATCTAACATTTACCTTCATGTTAAAATTCACGACCTTATCTCTTGTTCATGTGTTCTTTTTACGATAGTTTTTTACCGAACCTTCTCCCAATTGCATAAAAACTAATTATATCTCGAGATTTTTATCTATAAATATATAAAAATCTCGAGTCACAGTGTTTATCGAACTGCGTACCGAAACGGCTTAACTGATTGTTAGAAAACATTTTGTATATTTGGTAGGTCTGAGAATAGACTATTTTTTATACCCCTAGGTGATAAAGATGGCCCTCCCCAATTTTTGTTTTCATTTTTATATGGTAAAACAACGTTGACCGGATTACTATACCGTAGATTACTATAAATTTCCAATTCTATAAATATGTTACTCTTATTATAATTAAATAAATGGTATGAAACAATTTAGACACGTAATTACGGCGGCATCTGAGATGCATTCGGCATTGTGGGTTCGACTCTATGAGCGGCGGTGATCATATACCATCAGGTAACCCGCATGCTCCTCTGTCTGCAGTATAATAAAAACAAATGGCTCAGTGGCCAAGTGACCGCGTACGGAGTCAACGGTCGCGGATTTGATTACGGCATCGAAATAAATATACACCTGTTTATGGTCCACTGTTATTTATTTTAAGTCAGCATTTCCCGCTAATCCGCTTTAGCAAACGTTGCGAGTTACTGTCAATTCCCTTTAAGCAAAATTACGGGTATCCCCTAATGCTGGATGAAGGGATTCCTTAAGTGGAAGCAAAAGAACTAACTAACTAACTTTGTTGGCGCAGCGATCCAAAATGGATCTTGGCCTCCGAACAGATCTTACGCCACTCTGCCCTGTCCTGCGCCACCTCCTGCCAGTTACAGACTTGAAGGTTTCGTAAGTCATCTTCAATCATGTCTCCCCAGCGGTACCTGGGGCGCCCCACAGGACGCAAAAAAAATAATTTCTTGCTTCTCATGTAATATACAATTTCAAAACAAAAATAATATCCACAAATACTACTTATAAAAATACATATAGATCAAACCCGGCTCTAAAATTATAATTATTTTGTATCAAAAATTACGTCGTCATAATACAACTTTATTAAATATACAAATATAATTCAATATTTTGTATTCCGCATAAACGAGAGTTTTAAAAGTGGAATTAATGTTACGTGTTTGGCCAACCGATATTATTGCGGGCAACTCGTAAATATTGGGATTCAGAAATTAAAAAAATAAATATAGATTTTAATTTACTGAAGTTACCGGGGACATGTTGGTGGCAATTTACATCGATGAAATTGTATTTTATTTTTACATTAATAAACTCGCGCTTTCATGTATTTCTCATTTTGATATTTTAATACCAAGCTATATCTGTGACTTCGTATAAATCAAATTCAAAACATTTGCAATTTCCTCACCGGAACTCTATGTTATTAAATATTTAAAAAAAAATAAAATCACTCCCGTTTTAGTTTTTCATCCTTAATTAAAATCTTCGTGATAATCAACTTACATATATATATCTGTCTGGCTCGCTAGAATTGCTTCGTTGAAAAGCAGAGACAAAATTGCAGACAGCTAGCTGGATGAGATTTTGTTTACGAAATATAAAGAAAGTTCATGGAGCCCGAGATCTTAAGTCTATCTATCTATCTGCAAAAGTATTTAACTATTACTTGATAATAGTAAATGTTCTTATTAGCAAAGATGGACAGTGAAACTTACTTACTTAGATCTTAGATCCGCGAACGCGATTACTTACTAAGATCCGCGAACACGAACCGGAAAAATAATATTCTGTGTTGTACAAACAACTGTGGAGTATTTCGTAAAGTCTATTATACCTGAGGATGCGTCATGTACATGTGAGGAATCGGAGTGTGTATTTGGCATTGTTGGCGTTAGTAACCATGGTGAGGTATTGGAGGATTTGCTATCGACCGTATCTCGATGAGAATTAAACTTATAATTTCCTATAGACTTGTAAAAAAATATAAATAGAAAAAACTTTATTTATGAAAAAAAATATAAATAGAAAAACTTTATTTATGACACCTTTTTTTCAATAACTAAAATCAAAACCCTAATAATATTATAAAAGCAGCCATATTGTGCACGGCTAGGATCGTGAGAAGGTTCCTTTCCTTGGATGCATAATTCTTCGTGTGCATGGTTTATCCCGCCACAAAGGATTAATAACCCAAGTAATAATATTATTTTTATAGAGATTTTTTTATATTAATAATATTGTTATTAAGAGAAAAATATTTAAATAAAGGTTAATTTATATAAAATATTTAAATAAAGGTTAATATACAAATAAATAAACAATACACAAACAAAATAATTTTAATCTAACAAGTGTCATAAAACGTAAAACAATATTATTTTTCCAATTTCTGTTCGCGCATCTTAGCAAAGTAAGTTTGTCTGTTCATCTTTGTAACAGACAAACTAAGTTTGTCTGTTCATCTTTGTAATGGATAACGCAAAGTAACGCCTGACTCCATCAATTATGGCCTCATTTATACAGGCCGTCTACAACTAATGTCATGGCCTCACATATGTATCTTATAAATTAAAACTCCAGGTTACTAGATTACAGTGGTGGGTGCAATGATGTTTTCAATAGCCCGACCAATAGTATATTTTAAATGCATAGCGACAAATTTTCGCCGTTTTGTATAAAGAAGACTAGCAATGTTTTGATATTACTAGAATTCTTGTTAATAGTTCCAACTGATAGTGTTTATGCTAGAAAAATATTCATATATAGTATTCACATCAAAAATCTATTAGACGAATTGAACTCATAAATTCAGAACGTAATAGAAATCTTAACAATTTTGCCTTTGCGGCTTTCGTTTCAAGAACACATTAAATAGTTATAAAAAGTGACTACCCTATAAACACAAATACGTATGTATAACTAAATTAACTTATATGTATTAAAAGAATGTGATATATTAGGTGAAAGGAATGTGATGATAAGGGTTAGATTAAAATTTACACTTAGAGGGATCTTTCTAAGTAAATATAAATGAGAGTTTTGTACATATTTTAATAACAAGTAAAGCGACTTACTTAAACACCCAGCCAGATTGCTTTTAAATAATTAGTAATGTGAAAAGGATATTAATGACATGAAACTCAGGCTAAATTATTATATGATGTAAGGATATCTGACTTGATAAAATATTTACATTAACAAATTATACTCAGTTCTAAATTTTTAAATTCTGGCGACGCTAGTAAAAGGTTTTTCAATGCACTAAGTGATTGTATCAAGAAAGTATAAAAAACACATGCTTACAGTTCACACGGGGTAGAAGTTAAAGCTTCAGTATTCTATCTCATTCTCTTGCAGGGTAAATCCTATTGATGTAGGTTTGTGTCTTTTTAGTGTCGCTTTCGTTTTATCGAGTTTTAAATCATAACTGTACTAAACAAGTTTTTTCTTAAAAATTATGGGATATGATATTTATAATTAAATATAAAAAAAACCCCTCCATTCTTGCTGCACGTGTTAACCAATTTATCTTAACCCACTCCCATGGTACGATGTCAAATATTTTACAATTTAAATTTAGAAATTTTTAAATTATAGAAATAACTTCCAAAAAAAAATATATAAATAATCTCTCAAGTGAAAAATGCGCTTGTAGCGCTGAAGATTTATACGTGCGATATCACGAAGCTTTTGATTGCCCCCTCCCCCTTATCGCGCAAAGTCACACTTTGTTAACCCACTCCCTCCTCATTAACGTGTGACGTAATTTATAGATAGCACTAAAGTCAAATTTTAGTATATAGTATATTTCATATATTAATGTGTTAAAGATAATTCTAAATATTGAATCTTTTATGTGATAGAAAATATGTTAAAAAAGATAACAGATTAAAAATATTTTTCCTGCAATATAAAAATAGTATCTTTTTTTATTTATTGGCAAAGTTAAAAAGCACACTACATTACATAGCCCAAACGAGTTGAATCCAAAATTCTCATTAGCCATAACAAGCTTTTAACGGTTATACCGCAGCTAAACTGAAAACCATTTCGTGGCGCGACCGAAAAGCCAATATGGCTGAAGAGCTCATTTAAGAATTATTTGTTCGGGTAATAACAAGTATTAAAGTTACACGTATCAGTATATTTTAAAAACCTGATTCTATTTTTTTTTCCTAATGTAAACTATATTTACCAGCATTTTGTTTATGAGGAGGTTATCTATCGCTGCCTTATTACTACGGTGTCGAAATTTGACATTTCATCTCTTTCCCACTGTCGAAATCGGTCAAGAAGCTATAGAGAGTGCTACGTTCGAAATTTCTGTTGAATAAGATTCTAATTCATCCGAGAATGAATATTACCTTTTCGAGTACGTAAACTGAAGTGACAATTGATTCATTGGAACAAAGATCGTGTTTCAGTAAACATAGTGTGATACCACCCAGAGCGATGATTAGTGCAGAACGGCTGTCACAAACTGGATCCATGGAAACAAAGGTAGACCTTTATCCAGCTGTGGTCTACCGTGAATTGACGATGACGATAATCATAACTGTCTTCGGGTGAGTGCATTCCGGCATCAGATAGTGCTACTCCATTTCTTTCCGTTCTTGTTTGACAAGATTGATGATAACAAGACAAGACGAAGCGATTATGGAAGCAAATACCAGTAGCAATAGTACAAAAAACGATCTGCAATCCCCAATTCACCTTTCAAACGTGAGGATTACGGCAACAGACTATAGTTACAGCTGTATTGATTGATTAGTTCAAAATTTTAGTGCTGTACCCTACAAAAAAGGTGTTTTTGTAAAAGTATGTATGTATGTAGGCAAATGCCACAGATAGTTCAACCGCATTTTACTGCTTTCATATTTCAGCATCACCTGCACGCTTTGTTTCCTGCTACTTAATCCTTGACTTATCCTTGATATGGTTTGGCTGCCTGTGTTCAAATACCCTGTAGGCACAATTATAATAGTTATTAGTTAAATAGTTATTAGTTAAATAAATACCTTACATAAATATCCGTGAAAGTGGAACATATTTTACCTTTGTATTTTTTAATATTATAGTTTGTAAGTCAAATAGCTACAAAAATACAGCTCTCGCTTAAAGAAATCAACAAGAGAATCCATGTTTAAATGAGAAGCTCCGTTTCAATTAAATAGAAAGTCAAAATTCACTGTAGCTTTTTACAATTCCACACAGACATAGTTGTACCGAGCTTTTTATTCCAGTAGCTCAGAATTTTTTATACAAAGGGTGTAAAATCTTTTACTTTTTAGACATTTATTTGAACTTACACTAGGAGCGGTAGTAGTTATTTGTAAAAAACGTGTTCTTTTTTGTTTTCGTCACTTGAATTATACTCATATAGGAATGTAATCATCGATAGCATATATAGCAGACTTTGGCCTCTCTCAAATTCGACTCTTTTCCATAATCTCCACACTTCGGAGGACAAACTCACGAGATGACCATGAGATCAAGTAGCAGTAGAAGATTTCTTTCATGATATATTATTGATCTATTTGAGTAAGAAATGGAATGTAGAAATGCGTGCAAATTAGAAATGGAATGTAGAGAACGTTCGTTAAATTTCTCGCAAGTAAACAACACGCTAATTACAGATGAAAAATCTCGACCGTATTCGCAAATAAACAGAGTCGTTTGCAAAAAATTCTCCTATCAAATGCTCGTTAGGTTCCTTCTGAGCATTTCCAATATACTGAAATGTAAAAAGATTCTAATGAAATGACAGTAAGTACTTTATCTGTACAAGGATTTTTTATACTTAGCAATTTGTTAGCAATTGACTTTTCTTTTTTATTTACTCGTACAGTTGACGATAAATATCGCACATCGCATTAGGATTCTCCATTAAAGATTTAACACAAAAAAAATTAAAGATTTTAAACAATATCCGATCTAACAATCTTTCCGGTGTTCGTTCAGGTGCTTAAAAAATCTTTTATTGGTCTACACTTAACATGCAATATAATTAAGACGAGATTTTTATTTACATATAAACAACGTGCCTGGGAATAACGTAAATATATTTTATTATTTAAATTATTAAAAATATAAAGGGTTTGATTGTGTTTATTTTCGAATAACCAGAAGACTCATAACACGTATATACAATGACAGGAATTATGTTACTTCGTAAATCATTTAATCCCCAATACAAAAGAGTAGTAAGTAACTTTTGTTTTGGCAATAATATATATCCCTAGATATAAAAGTTATTGTAAGAAACGACGTTATCAACATACATTATATAGTATACAACAGCCAATTAAAATTTGTAAGTGTCTATTTATAGATCAAAATCTATAAAGAGACACTTTTACAAATTGAACTTACGTAACACCATTAGTTTTCATATATTTACAATACGTTTTCAGCTGGCCAAACTAACTGTATCTAGTTGTTGCAAACTGTTGCAAGTAATAATATAATAGAATACTATATACACTGAAGACGCATGTATTGCTAATAGAATTTCAGTACAGTTCGACACAATTGACAGAGCAATATTCTAATGGGACCTCGCCGGACATTCAACACTAAGCAATACATCTACTGAATTATGTGTCGCTTTCAACAAGACGATTCAATACATTTCCATTTACTTAGATTTACATTAAAAAGACGATGCAATATATATTCCCATAAATATTGAAAATGTTTCATCAACATAATCATTATAATTCTACCATTTTTATATAATAGTAGTGAGTCCAGTTAGACGTTGTTGTGTCACAAATCTGAAAAAAAATCATTTAAATTAATTTGAATTAGACCTATCAGGGTCAAAGGCATCCTATATTTTAAGCTATAACCAACCATACACACACAAAATTTCGTTAAAATTGGATGGGTGGTTTTGAATATCGACTTGAACGAAGACACGTGATATATATATATATATATATATATATATATATATATATATATATATATATATATATATATATATTATAATAGATAATATATATTTTATATGTATATTTCTATATTGTGTATATGTTGTCCATTATAAACCAAACTCACCGTTTCTATAATATTTTTGCTACTGTCCAGCACTAATAGTGCATTCATAATAAATATTGAAAACTTAAAGCAATGACATGACAATTTAATATTGCAATATTTACTATTATCAGTACCAGCACTGTAGTATATACTTCTTTAAATTATAATCTGTTTTCTATATACTGTTTATAATTTTATTTACAAATAATATCAGCAGTATTTACATTTGTAAATAATTTTAATCAATTAATTTCATACTTCTGATCATTATAATAAATTTAATTGTTTAATCCCTCTATATTATGTTGTTAACATCGACTACGGTGACCTCTCTAAGTTCCATAAGTATTAACTACACAAATTATATATTTAAGTTGGTAACCCCGCCAATTCGCATTAGACAAGCGTGGTGGGTTAACGTCCGTTCCTCCAGAAATGAAAAGGCCCGTGCTCAGCAGTGTGACATATATGGGCTTTTAAAAAAATAATAATATATATGTATAAATATCTATTCTACTTTTTTGTTTAACAATTTTGTACTTCAAACCTAAAGTAATGTATAACACCCTATTGTCAATACGTACAACATTAAAGCAGTCAACACTGCACGTAATAACTTCACACAACGCCATGCCTCTCCAAGACAGTTTAACGTTGACTCCTTAATAGGGTTTGTTGCTGCGAAGTTCGTGAAAGCTTATCACGTTAATTTATAACTGACAACACATACAACAATTAAAAAGTTCCTTGAGCGCTTTATACAATCTACAAGTCTTGTCTTGCTTTTTCCAACTCTTTTGTTTATGTAATCAGGCGATGTTCTTTTATTATTTACACAATTATATCAGCGACTAGAATACAAAACTCATTAGTTTCTCCAAATTTATTCATTTGACATAGAAACTTGTTGCTTTTTTTTTAATAACCACATATATTTAAACCTTTTTGTTTCAATAGTCCTATGTCTTAAACAAATAAAACATCATCATTTTTGTATTTCTACCAAAAGATTATTTAATAATATTCTCAAGCACTCTAGTTGGTAAGAATCGAGTTTACAATTTAAGGTCTTGAGTTCGTCTCTTCAATTGGACTATTAACTATTTCACACAAGCATTACGTTGGAATAGTTAACAAGGATTTTAGTAATAAAAAAAGGACGGGGGTTAGTCTTCTATTTTTAAGAAAACGCTTCATCAAACGTTTTACAGTAATCATATATTATACAAAAAATAATATGAGCTCACTTTACTTACTCCAATGATATATCTAAACTGATACAACATTAGCACCTTAATAACAAGCCTACTCATTTCTCAAAGGCCTACAATGCTTCTCTAATACCTATTATGTTGCAGATGTTTATGAGCAGAGTCGATTGCTTTCGATCAGCATTGTTCATCATTAAAAACTCACTTTGAAATCTCAAAATCCTGGTCAAGCAAGCCATTAGAACTTTTTAAAAATAATTTAACAAGACGTTGTGCCCGATTTCATTTTTTCGATCCCCGAACCCCAGCTCGTAACAATATTAAAAAAACAAAGAGACTAGAAAAGTTGTTTTTTGCGTTATTGCAGCATTTGTCACAACAAAACATATCACAGTAGGAAACTGATGCTCTCGATACAGCAATTCTGTCTTAACTTCTGTCGATTACTTTGACACTCGCAGCGAGTAAACAAGAAACTACTGACATTAAGCTTTGTTCCGGCTTTCCATTATGTTACTTTTGTTCGCTTCTTACCCACATAAAACTTTCACACATTGTCTGCATTTAAAATATAAGTGAATGTGGGATTATTTATTTAGTTATTACCTGGAACAAATCGCTATTAACGATTATAGCTAGTTAAAACTTTACCGTTTACCTTAATTTTGGGGTGAAATAAATAATGTCCATATGTACATATAATATGTCTTTCTATCTAATCTATTAACAATTAACACAGTCAAACAGTCTATTGATAGATATAAGAATCACTTAAATTTCAGTAGATTTGCCTTACAACCTATGATTGGCGGATTGGTGATTGCAGATTGATTTTCATTAAAAGTAAAAGAAGATTCGTATTTGCTTTCATAGTCACCTCATATTACTCCCACGGAAAGAAACGGGATAGTTCTTTTCTATGCCGGAAACAGCACAGCAAAATCTGTTGTAATTATTCTGTACAAAATCTGCTATACAGCCGTGAAAGTTCCGTGATATTCTATTTTTATTTTTTATGTATTAATTCAAAAAAGCAACCTGCAAATAGAAATATTTTGTAACAAGAAGAAGTTGTACTACGAAAGTTAAATAATTTTAAAAAAATCTAATTTAGTATTTATAAGTACAATTTAAAATTTTATTTTATATTGTTTTTAAAAGACATATTTACATGCATGCTTTCAAGTGTCGCGGGTAAATATATCTATTTCCTATAGGTATCTATTCTGAGTCTGAGTATCCCATAAATCCATATTCAACAAGCTACCTAGCTTACCTAAGCTTACTATCTATTCCTGCAGAAAGGGAGAGGATTTTATACTGCATATATGTAAAGTAACATTCACATATACGCTATATAAAAAATATTCTCCAGCTCTAAATAATCACTATTAAGAACTATTAAAGTACTTTTCTGTATAGGAGACGCAGTTAAGTCTTAATCGTTACCAGGGTAGCATATACAGTAGTGAATGGCACATTCGCCCTTGTACGAGACCACTACATACAGACATGTCGTAAACCTAAGTGTGATATTGCGTGTGGCAGCGTAGTCTTTTTAATATCTAGTACAGCTCTGTAACTCGTAACGTCTGACCATGTGCTTTTTACGGCTTGGATTCACTCGTATTTTTATCAATCTCGCCTTTTGTTGCGCTTTCTTTATATACATTAGTAATAGAAGCAATAAAAAAAGTACGGCATATTATAGTCCCAAAGTCATAAATCTTGCATCTTAACCTTCAATCTACAAGTTTTTGACTCTACAAACGATGTGGACAGTTAGAACTTTTACTTAGCTAAGATGTTACAAGCAAACAAAAACACGAACAATATCATAAGTAATGTGTGCTTTTCACTGAATGAAGTAGATTTTACGGGGAACTAAAACTAAATCTCACCGTAAAACGACCGTTAGTAGTCTCCACCTCCCAACCACTATCCACAACACCAAACACAAAATACTACTTTTCCACCTTGCAAACAACACATGTTTCGCCTCAACACGAGGCATCATCAAGTATAATGGACTCTAGGGAAGACTAACGGACGGAGCTTAAGTGAGTCTTCGTCTTAGTGTCTTCTGTAGAGTCTTCTATACCTATACTATGCCTCGTATTAAGGCGAAACTATCCACATAGTAATTTTTTGCAAAAGGCACAAACGATTTTTGCAAAGTAATGCCTGACTCAATTAATCATCCACAAACAATATTTTGACTACCAACTTATGATAGCTAGATAGATCAAAGCTAATCATAAATTGTAATAATTCAATGACAGGCAACAGATTTTCTGGTGCAAACGATGCTGGGCGCTCAATGCTATTGCCAAATCCATCGTACACTGTTGACGATGATCAGACAGAGTCAGAATCATTGGAGCCACCGTAATCGAATCAACTAGCAAAACATCAATTTCATACGAAACTTGTTGTGATTGAAAGTAATAATTAATATATAATAAAAAGTAATAAGAAATTCCCAGACTTGATATTTTTACAGCAGAACAAGCACCAGGTGATGCACAAACGACATACTCGTTTGTGCATCAACTGGTGTTAAATAATCACTACCGTTCAAAAGTAACCGTAATACCAAGGCATTATGCTGGACAAAATTATTGAGTTTTTTTTATACTTTTTTATCCAACGACGAATTGGCTCAGAGGCGGCCCTCCGTCCGCGCAGTCAATGGTCGCGGGTCCGATTCCCGCATCGGAATAAAAACATGTATGGATTACAAATATTTATTGCGAATCTGGTAGTACCGTGAATGTCCAATGCGAGACAAGCATGGTGGGTTAACGTCCGTTCCTCCAGAAATGGAGAAGCACGTGCTCAGCAGTGGGACATATAATATATGGGTTATTAAAAAAAAAATTTTTTTTGGAATAGAAAGGCAAACCAGCAGGCATGTCACATAATGAAAACTAACAACGCCACCCACAGATATACGTAGCACCATGGGCATTACAGAAGCGTTACAGTCCTTTGAGAAATGAGTAAGCTTGTTAAACTGACAGTCGCTTTGATAGCATATACAATACATACATATAATATGCTGACCCGGCAAACGTACCGCCTCAGAATCAATAAATAAAAAAGCTGAACGATTTTTGCAGAATGTTTCAACTTTAGTAAAAAATGTGGTCAATACTTAACAGGAACAAAGAGAAATCATATTCAATAAAAAAATGCTCGATATGAATTAGTTTTTACTATTACACATGATGTTGCTCGAAAAATTGATATGTCACAAAGGTTATAAGCTTACAAAATAAAGTTTGTAGTGTACGGTTGTAATTTAAAACTTGCTTGCAATACAAATTAATATAATATTTTATCTCATTAAATATAACACAAATTAAATATAGTCAATTAAGTTTTATTATTATTATATATTACACATGATGTTACTTAAAAATAAGTCACGTCACAACGATCAAATATTTGACAAGTAGGAATAAGTTTCTAAGTGAAAACGAAATTGTTGCTTTCACTATATTCCAAATATTTTTATCATATTTACTCACCTTTTAAACCTTCCCTGGACTTCCAAAAATAATTCAAAACCAAAATTAGCCAAATCGGTCCAGCTGTTCTCGACTTTTAGCGAGACTTACGAACAGCAATTGGTTTTATATATTATGTATAGATAGTACAAGAAGTTTGTTGATTCAAAGCGTTTACGTTTTCGTAAGACGCAAACAATAGATTCGTAATAGTACTTCGCACCAAAGTTTTATTCCAAAATTATCTTGTTTACCCATCAACTACTATACCAGGAATTAATTCTTGGGAAAAAATATTTTGCTGTTATATCTATGATAGTTTTTTTTTTAAATAATTCGGAATCTTCACCAGTTGTAAATATTATGTATCATCTATTACATATCGAATTTCGCGTATTGTGTTTCGCTCTGTTTAGCATCACATAAAAATATTTATTTTATAATAATAATAATAATTCTTTATTTGCATAATGTGAGGTGTAACAAGAAGGAGAAAAGTGACGTTATAACAGTCATCATCAACATTCCATCACTTTGCCACTTATGGCGACAAATTTCTTTAATTAATACATACTATTAACAATAACTAAAACAATTATTACAGATCTAAATACATAACTAAAGTATTATATTGTCATTAAAATTATAATTTATTATTATATTTATTTATTACATTTATTTATCTGTTATATACATTCGATTGAAATTTAAAGTGAAAAAGTCCTTAGTATTATAAATAATGGCATCTATTAGCCATTCATGTAGTCTTTTTTTTAAATAATTTTGTGTTCAATTGTTTTAATGGTTTTTCAATTGTTTTTTAGCAATATAGGTAAACGAGCATGCGAATCAACTGATGTTACGAGCACTACCGCCCACAGACAACCCCAACCTGTTTGTGACACAAAACTGCGGCTGTCTAATCAATTAAATGACCAAAAAATATCTTATACAATTGAATTAGATTGTAAATGCAATTTTAATTTGTTCTGCCTTTATTTAACAAATAACGTGTATATCGAACTCAAATAGAATCTAGTTTTATTTCATCATTATTACTGTTACAACTGCGTAGGAAGTTTGAAACTTAGGAGAATGTGAAAGGGGATTTAGTTTTTCTGTTATATAGCCAGCATTGGCACGAATTCAATTACAGGATTAAGGTCTTCAGGGGAACGACATTTATTAAAGCTTAGCAAGTCAATCCGATCGCTGATCGAAAGTTTATATTGAAAGTAAAAAGTTAATATTTAATATGAATTCTATGTACGAAATATATGAATTTAAAACATTTTCTTACAAGCAGTAAAAAATGTTAAATTTAGGTATTTTATTGTTATTTAAGTAACAAAACTGTTGCCAATATCATTTTGCTTTGCTCTTCGACTTATATTGTAGTTATTTAGTACTTTCTTCTTTTTAAAAGCTTGTATATATCCCACTGCTGGGCACAGGCTTCCCTATTTCTGGAGAAATGAATATTAATTCACCACACTTCTACAAGGTGAATTAATATTTAGAGGCGGGATACTCAGACATAGAATAAATACCTATAGGCCACACATACACTTAACGTGATGCGGGAATTAAATCTGTAACCATTCACTCGAGAAGCGTTTCCTTCGCCACTGAGCTAATTAAGTCGTCAGGTAGTACTTATCATCAAAATGTTTGTAATTAATTAAAAAATAAAGATAAAAATATAGTTACGAAAAAAAGTATAGAATAGACGGACAAACAGCAAATTACTTTTTGTGATTATTGTTATTTTTTCATCCCAATACGCTCACTCAGGTCTACATTGCTTCACGCTTTTAGTTGTACAGTTTATAACATAATGATTTATTGAAGACACATTCAGCACTGCATAAAGGGTACCTGAGCGTCAAATACGCTTTGTAAAGCTTAGCTTATTCAGCAATTACTATCAACAGCAAACTGGCTGGTTGAAGCGAGTGCGATATTTAATATAAATATGAAACTATTTGCTATAATCATTTTCAAAAACTATATGTGTGTAAATTTTGTATTAACATTATTTTTTAATAGAATATTTTATTTCTAAATAATTATAAAGCGACTTTACTGCACACATGACATATTAAGACGAGTCTTCAAATCCCATGATGAACGGACCATAACCAAATTCATAATGGAGCATCTAAGACAGTTTTCTTTAATATGGGTACATGGCGTACTTCATCTGATTTTTTCCTTTTGGTTAATATTATATCAATGACGTTACGTTTTTATTTAATTTTTATAACCTCATATTATTGGGTATCAATTCTAGAAAACCGTCAATTGTGACTTTTCAATTTATCTTTAAACTCCATAGTAAGTTTTAATAAAATGACCACTATTTTACTAAACATCATATTACGAAGTAATTAAATAGACTACACTCAATTATTTTTTTGCCTCTGCATAATATAATACCTAATTGCAATTATCATATTAAAAAGAAACAACTTTCTTTATGGAATTAAACTGATCAACTTCTATAAAGTTATAAAAATATAACCTAAAATTTTAAATACTATTGCTTCTATAAATAAATATAAAGACATAGACAACGTTTCATCTTGCTAAATCCATACCAATATTAAGCTTTCCATGTTATTATATTATATTTTAATTCAACCACTAATATAATATAATGATGAGCATAGGCGGTGAAATATTATTTCTGGCCATAAAGCAACAAGATGGCGTCGCCCTAAATGTCATTACAAGCATCGGCTGAATTGCGAGACAATATTTGTGACCTAATAATATTTTTGTAAAATTTTGGCTGTTGTCATGTTGTGAAAAAGCATTACGGACAAAATCATGTATAAATAACATCTTACATTTTTTTAAAGCAAATGAAGCAGAAATAATTATTTACAACGACTATTAGGATTTGCTTTAAATGTGTGGCTCAGGGCTTAGTCTGAAAATTCAACGATTCGCAACAATTTACATTATATTTTCGCCAACTAAATTTTGACCCAAATTCAGTCATTGTTTCTCTCCTATAATAGTAATATTTAAGCAGCTACCTTTATATTTAGAATACAAAATTCTAGTCGACAAATTTCACATGTAATCAAAAAAACTTTTAAAATCACAAAATTCCTGGTATGACAGGTATTTTTAAAGGCTGTCACACATTTTCAAATGATTACTTTACAAATATGTAGCAAATACAATATAATATGTATAAGACATAAATAGGCTAGGACATCCAATATGAAAGTTGCATGCGCTCAAAAACCTTATAATTAACAGGATTTTGAGAGGAATTTCATGAATAATTATGAACGGGAATTGACGGGCAAATAACCGTGTAATCTATAACCGTTTTGCTGTGTACACCGGTAACCACTTTGCGATTATAAACTAATATTACAACAAGTGAAAATACATATGAAACTTTTTTTATTATTCATTAATATAATCAAATTATTTCCATTATAACTTGACTTGAATTTCTAAAGTAATGTTAACTTCTTAACAGAGTTGGATCCAGTAAAGTTTGTGAGGGCTTAACATGCTACCTTATTACTAAAGCCATGTGAAACAATTAAAAAGTTCCACGAACGTCATATGCAAGTCGTGTACTAAATTCGCTTCCTGGAATGAAGGAGTTAAGAAGAAAAGATCCACCATGACTTATAAAACAAATTAGAATATAAACAATGCTAAATTACAATTATTTCTTAGAGTCATCTATATTCTATGGAGTAAGATAATAGATAAAGCAAAAGACCTCCCAGCATCCACATCATAAAAACATCCATGCAAAAAGCTGCGAGAGTGACACCGGGAATCAAGTTATTAACATGAGCGTATAAAAAGAAGAATATTCTCGTGAAGTACCCGTTGAAAGCAGTTTAACTGATTGATCAGTCCAGACAAATAAACAGACATCCCCAATGTGCTTTTGACGAAGTGGAAAAGAGACCTAGTAATCTCTCTTTTAGAGATAGACCCATAAGGAGCACGGTGCCGAACTTGCAGATCTTTTTACATGAAAGTGTTTCCATGAACCTGATCAAAGAGAAAAGAAGGAATATTCCAGGAATATTGGTTGATTTTAAGAGTCTTAAATAATCTTTAGGGCCCTGGGTTGATAAAAAAATTCTCCTAGATCAAAGTCGACAGTTAGATACAACTTTTTATAAAACATGATTTTGAGTTTTGGAATAGGCACTTATTAAAAACATACTTCGACTATACTATAGTACCCGGGGGAACCCGACCGTCCTGGGATCGGGCTCTCCCAAGTACTATAGTGCCTTTCCTCAGCTTGCGGGGCTTTACCGGGGCTGACCTCCATCCTCCCATACGGCTCGTGGGATTCACTATGACGAATTTTAATATACCTGATTTGTTAAAAAATGACGGCGACGTGGTTCGCCACCCGTCACGTCCTGATTCCCACGAGGGCGAGAAGCGACGAACGGAGTGCCGTTTCGCTACGATGAATGTGACAGGAAGGATGTATAAAAGATGGATCAGTGGGAAGAAAGCAAGGAGGGTGTGCCGGGATCGTAGTTAATGGAGATCTGTGGTCTCTGCATAACCCTACGTGAGACAGGCGTGACGATATGTTTGTGAAAAAATACTTAACAGTCATAGTCATATTATAGGGTTTCGGATACCATGCCAGTACAACTATTACGTACATACAAATAACGAGGTCTAACACCTTGATTCAAAACAGGCTTGTAGACCTGTCATATACTTATTCTGAGACGAAAAGAGAATCCACAATGTTTGCCTTAGAAAGCAAATACTTCACCACAACGGTATTCGAAATGAGCCATTGAAAGAGGGAAATTAAAAAGGGATTTGGCCGCCAGTCGTCAGCGCCAAAACTTGATATTTTAAATTATTTTACTAGAAATTGTTTGAATTTGAATATTAAGCGTATTATATTTAAAAATATGACAAAATTATGAACAGTTTTCGTTAAAAAGTTATCTATTTTAACTGGAACAAGAAAACTTAAGCATCATCAAAAAGTAAACAAGAAACTATTCTAACAAAACTTCGTTACAAACTCCCATTACGAAGCTATTGGGCTTTTCATAGAATACATTAACGTGTTGTATTGTCAAGTTGCTTACATTAAAAATATATGTATACATATTATATACTATTTTATGGAGTGAATTTCAATTACTTATATCAATCTACTATCTAATACTGAATATAAATCTCAGTAAAGCCAGTTGCATTAAGTGCTTTTTGTTATGGGATAAGAAGGCAAACGAGCAGGCGTATCACCTGATGGAAAGCAATCAACGTCGCCCATAGACATCTGCAGCGCCATAGGCAGTGCAGAAGCGTTACCGACCTTGAAGAAAAGTCACATTATAGGAGTGGGAGTGGGAGGGCGAGGGTGTTACGCCTCCGGAACTCACGCCGCTCACCGTACGAAGCGCGGTAGCTATGCTACCACTCAGACGCCGCTTTACCGCGGGAGTGTGGTACTTACCCGCGCAAGCCGGCCCATTCATGCTACAGACATATAATATGCCATTCTTGACAAAGTATTCGTTAGTAAGAGCGTGGCTCTACCACTGATGAGTAATGTATGAGTTATCCACAGAATATTGCTCCTCCTAGATGGCCGTCTACCATCGATCTGCCATGAACTGTGCAAATGTGGAACAACCTACCACCAGCTGTCTCCATATAAATACTATATAGAGGTACTCATGAGATAAGCGTATATGTTCGCAAAAGGCCGACAACGCAACTGTGACCCCTACGGCGTAGTAGATGTCTATGATCGGCGGTGATCACTTACCAGCAAGTGACCCGCATGATCGTTTGCCTACTCTGTTTTAAAAAAAACCCTTGTGCAGTAA
Organism: Baronia brevicornis; assembly: GCA_031353405.1. NCBI lineage: Eukaryota > Metazoa > Arthropoda > Insecta > Lepidoptera > Papilionidae > Baronia > Baronia brevicornis. Next base: position 266,639 of record JASFAT010000697.1, read on the forward strand.
ACCGGATTTTTTTAAAGCTGTTGAAAGGAGTTGGAAAGAAATTTTCTATTGTTTTTCACGACGTATAGGGCGTCTCACATTGTCATTGTTCATCAATACAGTCGTAACTTTCCACTGGTGGAAATTTAACTTCTTTACAAATTCATGCTGCCGTTACCCTAACGCTTAGCAGGCGAATTAGTCATTGCAGATTGATTACTCTACTAGATGGAAAGTTAGAACTTTTACTTAGCTAAAATACGCAACAAGATAACAAAACCAGAAAAATAATGTGTTTTCTACTGAAAGAAGTTGATTTACGGGGAACAGACTAAATCTCACCGAAAAAACAGCTGTCAGCAACTCTTCACCTCCCAACCACTACCAACATCACCAAACACACACTATTACTTTTCCAAATTGCACACGACGCGTGTTTCACCTCAACAAGAAGCATCATCACGGTTGAGGTATATAGAGATCATCATACGGTATAGTAGACTGTACGGAAGACAACTGTTGTCTTCTGGGAGTTTGCTGTTCTAACTGTCCACATAGTAATGGATTTCCACAAAGTAACGCCTTATTCCATTAATCATACTCTACTAGGCTATACATATATTGATATTTTCTACCATAGTTGAAATTGGAAAATGATCCTCGCCGTTTATAGAGATTCAAATACCGGAGGCGTCTCAGATGCATTGCCTTTAATAAACACATACAATCTTTTCTTGACTGTCCCTATGTCTAATTTACATGGGAACACCGCAGATGGGAAGTTATTCCACATTTACGACATTCGTTTGGTATGACACTGGTTATATTCAGCCCCGTAACCAGCATTAGTTTTGGGTTTTGAAAATCCGATCCAGCTTTAACAGCCGGAGTTTACCAGACAGTAACAGCTAAAGTTATCACACAACAACAAGTTTCAATTTATCTTGTTGTCGCAACTTTAATAAATATAACTTCGAGAGTATGATGTTTTGTAATTCAAACTTCGTATTTAGCGACACACATGGTTCACGCAAGCAAATTTTCATTAATGGCTGTGGGTTTTCAGTTGTGCTATATATTGTTACTAAAAGTTTACCTTAATGTACATAAAAAAATTAAACCGTGTTAAATGTTTTAATAACAATAAAGAAAGAATTTTGTAAATAAAGGGCATAATAATGAACACCTTTATTTTCAGAAATTCACTCATATTAATTAAGTTAAGGACTCTAGATCCTACACTATTCCCTGTTATGGAAAACTAGGCTCTTGACTTAGTTATTAGTACAACTTAAGAACACAAATATCAAAATTGTAGGAAAAAAAGATTGACAAACACAATAATGATAATAAAATATGAATAGAAGTTAAACATAAAATAATTACAAATAGAAACCTGTGCGTACAGGTTTGTGTATGCATCTGTGTATGTATTTCTGTAAGCATGTTGTGGTACATTTTAGTATATAGTTTTAGCGTCACTGTATACATGTTCTCTGTATCAATATTCATACATACATTCATACATATCGTCACGCCTGTCTCCCGTGGGGGTAGGCAGAGACCACAGATCACCATCTCTTACGATATCGGCATACTTTCCTTGCTTCCTCCACACTCATTATTCTCTTCATGCAAGCCCGCCGGTTAAGGATATTCTTGACCTGGCCTTTCTTGCTCTTCAGCAATTTGGTCAAGGTATTTTGCATATTTTGTCAATACTTCATATATTGTCAATATTTATTATTGTACTATATAAGATATATGATGTAGTCCTCTCCGTATATAATACAATAACATTGATTATTGTATTATGTAACAAGTAACCATTTTGACGACCTAATTGGCTTAGTGGTGATGCTACCGCTTAGTATGATCTACTTTTGGAGTCAATGTCCTTACTATCAATGGATACACATCGGGATAAATATATATAACTTGTAAGCATTTATTCCGAGTCTGGGTACCCCGTCAATTGGCCTTCGACAAGCGTGGTGGGTTGCATGTTGTGGTGGATGGCATGTTCATTCCTCCTAAAATAAGGAGTAAAAAGAAGGTAAATATTATTTTATTTTTATTTTATTTTTATATATTCACGCCTATCCCCCGCAGGGGTTGGCAAAAACGACAGGGCTCCATCCGCTACGATCCCGGCACACCTTCCTCACCTCCTCCACACTCATCCATTCTTCCTCTCACATTCGTCGCAGCGAAACAGCTCTCAATTAACCGCATTTCGCCCTCGTGGGAATCAAAACGTGACGAATGGCGAACCACGTAGCCGTCATTTTTCAACAAACTAGGTATATTAAAATTCGTCTTAGTGAATCCCACGAGCCGCAAGGGAGGATGGAGTTCAGCCCCAGCACATAAATATTATGCAAAAATCAATATTATGCAAATATCAATAGTTATACAATAACAATTCTAGCCACAGTTGGCAAGGATTCAATTATAAGATTAGGAGACCTTTATAGAAACGTTTATTGCATCTTGGCAAATTAATCCAACGTGCGGCTGCAAAGTTCCATTTTATAAATAAAAACTTTTGCATCTGTGTCACGGCTCAGCTCGTATATTTAATGGAAACTTTTAGCCGGGGTTCGTAAGTTTCCTACTCGGATGTAACGATTGTACCATCTGATAGTTTAATGCTACGTACAGTGTTGTTTAGTACCGACTGAAACATATAATGCATAAAGGAAATGGCTATAATGTTCTATATGTTTCTTCTATCGTTAGCTGATATTAAAGATATAGGTAAGATGGATGATACCGAAACAATTAGTTATATCTCTCTCTCTGAGTCCTAAGTCCCCCTGGTGGGGCATAGGGCAGACACTACGTTTCTTCATCTCCTCTCTTTCCCAACTTTCTGCACTTTGGCCGTCACAGTACGCCGCCAAGTTTCTTTTGGGTGCCCTCATTTTCGTTTTCCCTGCGGATTCCATTCGAGGGTTTGTTGGGGATATGACTGGCGTGGCGCTGGAGATTATGCCCTATCCATCTCCATTTTTGTCGACGTATATGGATATATGCTGGGTCTTCTTTGCTGATTCTCCACAGCTCTTCGTTGGAGACCATGTTATTCGGCCAATATACTTTTAAGATTCGACGTAGACAGCGGTTGATGAATACCTGGAGTTTGCGTATTAGTTCTTTCGTACTTTTCCATGTCTCACACCCGTACAGCAGAAATGACTTTACGTTAGTGTTAAAGATTTTAAGTGTCACTCTGTTAGAGAGGTGTTTCGATTGCCACACGAGACGGAGACATGCAAAGGCTCCTTTAGCCTTGGCGGTCCCGGATGTAACATCTAAGTCTGTGCCTCCAATTGTTGATACGACACTTCCTATTTAAAAGCAAGAATATGGAAGGAAAGATAAAAGTCGAGTTAATCAAAGTATGGTGCTTTTTATAGAATGTTAGGTGTTATTGTGGAAGAAAATCTCTATTTCTTTGCAAAATCTGTTCTATACGTGATTGTCATTGAACACTGTACACTTCCTATTTAAAAGCAAGAATATGGAAGGAAAGATAAAAGTCGGGTTAATCAAAGTATGGTGCTTTTTGTAGAATGTTAGGTGTTATTATGTAAGAAAATCTCTATTTCTTTGCAAAGTCTGTTCTATACGTGATTAAAATTAAACTTATATTTTCTTATTGATAAGCAAGCTAGTAACTGAAATCTGTAATACCACGGAAGATTCATTCTTACAGTTTCTTTAACCGCAGAGGTGGTAGGCAGATGTCTCTGTTGGGAAAGAGAAAGCGATAATAGAAAGAGAAACGTTGATCATTACTAGTATTACTCAAAAATCTTTCTTCAACGAAATCGTTATACTTTCCCGGACAAGTCGATTCAAACATTCGGACGTTATGAACAAGGATGTAAGAAGTAAAGGTGTCTGAAAAAAAAAATATATATATATATATATATATTTCAACATAAAACTACAATAAGTCTACTGGAAACAAAAATGCGGATTAATTTTGATTATTTATGCCGATTGGGAACAAAAATGCGGATTATTTATACGGATTTGTTAACACTAGTCAGTCTTACAGCAGGAAATCCAGTCTTTCTTTAACGTTCTCCTCTTTTAAAATATTCAAGACTCAACTGTCTATTCTCACCCGAAAAATCACATATTCAAGACCAGGGACACAAGATCCCAGGAGTAGCCAAACAAAAGTTTATCGGCGACAAAATCCGACGTTTCTTTTTTACTTTTTACAACGACACTACAAATACAAATATCCAACTTTAAAAAAGCGTAGTTTCACATTGTATAGTAACTAGTTTGTGTGAGGAATGGCCTGAGTAATCCAATTTAGAAGTTACGTCCGGCCAGTCACGTCATAATTAACTGCACGTCGGGGGCGAATGCCATGAATAATTAAACCCGTGTATTGGCGGTAAAATAGCTGGGAAAACGTCAACAGTCCTAGTCGGTTATTGTTCGATTAAAGTTTAACAAAGCTTTATACATATAAAGGCGTTCGCTACAATGTTACCTTTTTGACTCTCGAAGAAAAAAAAATATAATAGTTTTTTTTTTATAATAGAGGCAGGCATCAAAGCGTGTTGCTTTTTAAATTCCTACTATTCATTCTACTACATATCTTGTTCAAATTTTTAATCGTTAAAAAGATACTTTTAGTCATCCAATCAAGGTCAAATTTTTACTTGTAGTAATTTTTTTAACTTTAACCTGTAGTAATTCTTTTAACACTTGATGTTAACATAGTTTTAAAAAATAAATAAAAATTTTCTTTCTTGATCTAAGTAGGAATTGAATTTTTAATTTATATTATTGTACATGTTTAGCCAGTTCCATTTATGTGCCACTGTTGCGCATTGGGTCTTCGGGTTTTTTAAATTACGGAAATTAACTCTTCACGTTTGATCACGACGGAACGGTGGAAGATACAGACTTGGAAAAAATACGCAGTGCCATAAGCAGTTCAGGAGCGTTGCCGGCCTTTAAAGAAAGTGTCATTATGGGAGGGGGAGGGGAAAGGGGGTTGGGCCTCCGGAACTCAACCGCTCACCGGACGAAGCGCGGTAGCTAAGCCACCACTCAGACGCCGGTTTTCTGTTGTAGTGTAGTATTTCCCCGAGCGAGCCAGCCCATTCATCCTACAGACAAATAATATGCCATTCTTGACAAAGTATTTGTCTGCAGCGTGGCTCTAACGATACTCACTTGTTTTTATTATGAATGGCTGTAATGGTAAGCAATCACCTCCATCCATGAACACCCGCTAGACCAAAGTTAAAAGGTGTAGACTCATTTCTTGAAGATCATAAAGACGAAGAGAAGTTGTACGTGTAAAAAGTTTCATGATAAACTTATGTTAGATCTTTAACTTTGTCGAAATCCGGCTGAAAATAAATACGATTTTTTGCGTTTATTATTATTGTCACAAAAAATAAAAGTTATAGACTATTAAACAAGTCATATCAGCTACAGCGACATCTGCTGTATACCCACAAGTATCAACTGCACATGTTACATGTGTGGGTTTTGAAAATGACCGTTGACATAGATTGAACTCTCTCCAACGGTTCCTCCCTTAACTTCAGCATTAATATATTTGTTCCAACATCATCTCAATAATCTTATATATAAAAATATATGTTTGTGTGTTTCTTTAAAATGTGTTTGTGCATCTGTCATTCGAGTGCGACGAAAGTTCGTATAGTTATTATTGGCACTTACGTGAACGTTTCTGCTATAGCACCATCAACGCCAACATCCACCCACACGATCACTTACACTCACTAACGTATTCATAAATTCATTCGGAAACGATCTTCATAACACATGGTTGTTATGAAAACCGTTTTTCATAGCAACGGTTGCTGTAAAAAAATCACTGAAACAAAAATTAAATTAACCCTCCCCGGGTACTATGGTGCTATACCTCAGCATGCAGGGCTCTACTGGGGCTGACCTCCCTCCTCCCTTGCGGCTCGTGGGCTTCACTAAGACGAATTTAATATACCTAATTTGTTGAAAATGACGGTGACGTGGTGCGCCACCCGTCACGTCGTGATTCCCACGAGGGCGAAAAGCGACTAATGGAGAACCGTTTCGCTGCGATGAATGGTAGCAGGTGGAGCTCTGTGGTCTCTGCCAATCCCTGTGGGGGATAGGCGTGAATATATAAAAAAAAATAATGTAATCTACAAAACGTCGGCTACAACAGGTAAATAATTTAAATTAAATAATGTAAAAACAATTTAATATACATTATATTCCATTGTTTTTACATTTTTTAAGTATCTTTCCAGTATCATTCAAAACCTGTTCTAACGTAGAATATAAAGGTGGAAATATTCGGAATAAAAGTACGAAACGACGGGTATGTTATTGTTAATGTTCTCTTAGGACCGTTTACACCTTACCTTTTCCGCACAACGATGGATTAAAGTGAAAAATTCTATAAGCGCGTAGTTTTAAATTTTTAGCGTTTTTGCCTTAAGCTTTCCATTCGATGCTGGGAGCAAATTTCTCCGGCTCAACTGTATCAAATATGTATGTACGAATCCGGTGCCACTTGTGAATATGCGATGTTGGAGTGAGGTAATATTTTAAATAACTTCTGGAAGTAGTTTACTTATATTATACATCTCTACGCAATGCTTTTAATTTTTTTCTATACGTCTGTTTGTCACTTTACTCCTATGGTAATCGGCAGGAACAATTTTAATGACGATATTTTTTATTCCTAAAGCAGGACGTCTGCCTAGCCTGTTCTTATAGGTATAACTTTTCTTATACGCAACCCATATATATCTCACTATTGATATGAGCCTCCCGATTTCAAAGGGAAATCGATACAAAACCATCATGTATATCGACCTTGGACGATTGGGAGGAGATGTAAACTCAGAATTAGTATAATACGTGTACATCATAGATATATTTATTCCTGATTCGGGAATTGAACCAACCGCTGAAGTAGACGAGTGCTGGAGTGGAGACCGCGTCTTGGCAAACGTAGCGTGGGACACCCCCTAGAAGGTATGATGACTCGCGTAGAAAGGCTAGTAGAGACTAGATACGTGAAGCCAAAGTGGGCTAGTTGACGTTTTTAGGCCAGGTTTATGTCCAGCAGTGGACGGCCACAGGCTGTTGATGATAATGATGATGGGAATTGAACCTACAACTATTGATTACGATGGTATAAGTTGAGAAAATATATGAGATAGTGAACATACTTGGGACAAAGTACGAATGTGAATCACGTGTTTAAAAAACGTGATAGCAATTTTTTTATATATATTACTAAAGTTCTTATTAATCATTCCAACTCAGGTAAATCTTTAGCTTACCTGGAATTGTTAATATAATCATAACAAACAAATGTTAACATTTGTTTATTTTGTAATTTATGAGTACGCTTTAATAGTCCAATGGCGATAAAATCGAATTCATGACTTTAGATTGTAAGCGAAACCACTAATCAATTAACAAGATACCTGATCTTAGAACCATCTTTTGCAGTTCGTAAAACCTATCTCATAGATTATTTCTTCTTTTTAATATCGATAAAATTCCTTTTTACGTGTTTACATTTATCTAATTACGTAACTCGCTTGCTCGTTCCTATTATTTTTTTCTCTTTAAAATACACTCTTTGGCTCAGTGGCGGGGCCCTCCGCCCGCGGAGTCAATGGTCGCGGGTTCGATTCCCGCATCGGAATAAATATTTATATGGATTTTTAAATGTTTATTCCGAGTCTGGTAACCCCCCCAATCCACATTTCCTTTCCTGCCTCTTCCTTTCTTCTCCTTTCCCTGGCTCTCCGCCAATCCACGGTCTGCCGTGCCAATGGATGCGTGGCTAGGGGCGAGCCTAGTCGTAAGCGTGCCGATCGTCCCGGGGTCGGGCTCTCCCGGGGACTATGGTGCCTTACCTCAGCATGCAGGGCTCTGCTGGGGCTGACCTCCACCCTCCCTTGCGGCTCGTGGGATTCACTAAAGACGAATTTAATATACCTAATTTGTTGAAAATGACGGTGACGTGGTTCGCCACCCGTCACGTCCTGATTCTCACGAGGGCGAAAAGCGACCAATGACGAGCCGTTTCGCTGCGATGAATGGCAGCGGATGGAGCTCTGTGGTCTCTGCCAACCCCTGCGGGGGATAGGCGTGAATATATATATATATATATATATATATATATATATATATATATATATATATATATATATATATATATATATTTATATTTATATATATATATATATATATATATTAAAAAACACAACACTAAACATGTTAGAACATTGTTTATTTTATAAAGAACATAAACTAACAATTACTCTCTTTTATATGTATCAAAAGTAACGATTCCCATTATGGCTACCGTAGTATATTTTCCATTAACCTAAAATAACAGAGATGGGAAAACTTGAACTGATACAAATTGGAAACAACCATAAAACAACAAGATACTTTATCAATATAACGAACAATACCTGATTATACAACCACATAATTTTACTAATGTACTAAGTAAATTGTATTAACTAACTAACTTTGTTGGCAGAGCGACCCAAAATGGATCTTGGCCTCCGAAAAGATCTTACGCCACCGTGCCACCTCTTGCCTGTTGCAGATTTGAAGGTTGTGTCATCCTCCACCATGTCTCTACAGCGGTACCTGGGGCGCCTCATAGGACGTCTCCTGTTGGGCGACCCAGATGCGCTCTCTTGACTGTGCGATTCTCCCCATCCTCTCAAGTTATTAAAAATGTATTTTTTTTTCAAAGAAGACTAGCTATGCCTTTCTAGAACTCTCCTAAACCCTTCCAACCCGTAGTAGTCCCGTACCCGGGGAGGGTTAATTTAATTTTTGTTTCAGTGGCTTTTTTTACAGCAACCGTTGCTATGGAAAACGGTTTTCATAACAACCATGTGTTATGAAAATCGTTTCCGAATGAATTTATGAATACGTTAGTGAGTGTAAGTGATCGTGTGGGTGAATGTTGGCGTTGATGGTGCTATAGCAGAAACGTTCACATAAGTGCTAATAATAACTATACGAACTTTCGTCGCAATCGAATGACAGATGCACAAACACATTTTAAAGAAACACACATTGTTAATTTTCTGTTATTGTTTTGCTTGTCGCGGATCTTAGCTAAGTAAAACTTTTGACTGTCCATATACTCTAGTTTATATTACTAAATGGCAAATCGAGGTGAGTTTTTATCCCTTATACGCTGGGCCTTTAGAGAAATAGATGGCTATGATAATAGTTTTTTGCCTACTGTACGAGCATTTTGCTAGCATGAGATCGGCCCTTTTTCCGAATTTGACATTGATTAGGACGTACGCCTTTTTTTTTCTCCGCCTATCTCCAACCCTCAACCGGTTCTATCACGAAAGACAGTTGTATTAATGAAACTAAAATAATGTGCCCTCCCTGTACAAATATTGAATAAAATACTTACTCTATATAATTCGTATGACACAAACATATACGTGGACAGTCAGAACTTCCAGTAAAAAGCACACAATATTCTGGTTTTGTTTGCTTGTCGCGGATCTTTGCTGAGTAAAAGTTCTGACTGTACATATAGTAATAGATTTCCGCAAAATAACGCCTGGCTCCATTAATCTACATACATACATGTTATGATGTCTCTCTTCTAATGACGGGTAGACCTTTTCCTAAAAAGTTAACTTCTATATGTTGTCATGGTGATGATGGTATTTAGTCTATTTTAAAGTTTGAAGGAATTCTGACGTAACTTTTTAAAGAAAATCTCCATCATAATAATCCAAGATATAAGAATGGGTGTTCTAATAAAAGACTAAAACGTGTTTTATTTCCATCCTATAAACTGAGCTCTTCAGTCACGAGGCCATTATAAGACCTGAGCATAGCGCAATTTACGAAGGACAGACAGCTGAATCACGGCATCGGTTTACTATTAACTACGAAGGCTGTTAGAACTTCAGTGTGGGCATAAAACAAAGCGTAAAAGACTTGTGATAGTGTATACAATGTTACGTAATCACCGTGTGATCGTTTTTGTGAGTAAACGTTGAAAATACCATACATATCATCCAATTACCTTACATGTCGAAAATGTATCGAAACGCATTCTTATCGTGCTAAATGGTTCACTGCATGGTAGATAGCTACTTACTGCGTAGATGTAGATAGGTACGGGGAAGAGTCTCCTCCTGTACTACACCCAAAACCCTAAAAGGCTGGTGGTAACCGTTTTATATTGTCTCTGGTGTTGCAATTGGTTTCCATGGTCTTCGCCTATCGATTTTTCCATCCACATCCGCAACGTAAATTTATTTTGCCAGTCATCTTTCATCCATCCTCTCTATGTACCCAAACCATCTAAACATCGCTCTCTTATATCTTCATTCTTTATTCGATCATTAAAAATTGCCCCACACATACTTCCTAATGCTCTCATTTCCACCGCATTGAGTCTGCTTTCATGATTCTTCTGCCAATCACAACTTTCACTACCGTACATCAAAGTCGGAACTAGCACTCCCCGATGAACGGCCAATCCGGCCGGCCGTTTTAGATATATTCTGACTTTTCATAAAGAAGTTCAAGGCTCCATATACCCGATTATCAGCTTTCACTCGCCTTTCTATGTCACTTTCACATCTTTTATCTTAATATTTCTATACGTTCAGTTTCACTGCAAAAAAGGTACACGACTGCGTGGTAGTGGAAATTGACTCATCGAACTAAAGTAAAGGGCCGAGTATGTATGATTATGATGTCGAGAATGTATGATTGGATTCAGAGAGTGTGATTGATTACAATAAAAAAGAATCACCTCGTTATTTCTACAAAGGAATATAATCGATACCTATATAAATCGAAAAGGGGTTACAGAGATGTTTATTACATAATTTTACAAAAGCAGAAGTGATAACTTAATATCAAGTTTGATTTATTTATCTTTTATATATTTAAAAAAATACTGCACTGAACTTAAGACGTAGTAAAGTCGCCTTTTTTATACATACATAGATAAACATATATACTTTTATTAAGTTACAACTGCTCTCGCTGATCTCCCCATGATGAAGTTCCCCATAAATCCACTTCTAGTAAAAAACACACATTATTATTTTTCTCTTTTTGTTTGCTTGTCGCGGATCTCAGCTAAGTAAAAGTTCTAACTGTTCACATAGTAATGGATTTCCGCAAAGTAACGCCTGACTCCATTAACCTTCTTATTAGTAAGTTATAGGACACCGAGTAGTTCTTCTGATAAGATTTCCGCTTTCGATCTTAACTTGAACGTGAAATATGACACTTTTTATTGACGTTTTGGTGTTGTGACGATACCGCTTTCAGACTTTCAAAGTCAACTGCCTCGGTTTCCATTTCCGATTCGATATTTATTCTGAGTCTGGATAGTCCCGTCAATCCGTCTTGGACAAGGATGATAGGTTAATGTCTATACTCTCAGAAAAATGTAGATTCAGTGTCCAGCAGACTTAATATATGAGCTGTAAAATAATATATGTATAGTAAAATAAAATAATGTAAATTAAGAAAATGAGTCGAAATTGATGTTTTATTTATTAAATAAAACTGTATCGCGCTCGCGAACTGAAAATTTTCATGTATTTCATGAAAGTAAATTTTTAAAGCAAGCATTCTTACGTAAATACTCGTGAAAGTGATAAATAAATTCGTATCTTCATATTTTCGCGGTACCTTACTACTCATGCAGCTATTTCTATGAAATATTCATTCAAGAAACAATTTCACAACCGCATTTTGGCAACGTAACCGTTTCTGGTACTATTTGCATAATTATGCATTTGTATTGAATTTTACGCCATGCGAATTTTTCCATACGTAATCGTTTTGTGATTGCTTTTGAAATGATTTTACCGAACTCGGAGAGTCAGTGATAAAAATCGTCTGAATTGTCATGCTAATTTGAAAACGTAAAAGCTTTTAACTACTTTACCACCACCAACTTATATCACTGACGTTGTATTTTTATTTCATTTTCATAATCTTATATTATCAGTTATTTTGTTTACACAATATAGTTCGATTAAGGCGTTTAAGTGGAGTGATATGAAATAAGTGCATTGATTGCAAAAGTCCATGGAAGGTTTTGATAGAATAACCACTATTTTATAAGGACGTAACGAGAAAAGCTGGCTAGTACATTTCAAGATATTTATTTCTTGATGTTAATATATTTTACTTGAAACTGGCATAATATTTATATATAATAGAAACAACGACCTAAATACTCAGTGAAGTTACCGCTTTCGAAATCAATGGTCACGAGTTCGTTTCCCGCGTCTGAATATGTATATTTATGGTCTACGGGTATTTATTCCGTAGACCATAAATATACACAAACATGGTAATATATGGGATACTCCTAGTACCCAAAAATGAGACAAATATGTTTAAATGAGAAAAAAATCCAATGCCAGACTTTACTTTATGTCCTACTGCTGGGCACAGGCGTCCCCATTCCTGAGAGAACGGACATTAACGAACGCTTATCCAATGTGGATTGGCAGAACCAGATGCAGAATAAATACAATATTGGGAGGCTATACATAATTTTTTCTGATGCGGGAATCGAACTCGCAACCATTGACTCCGTTGGTGGTAGACCCCACCACTAACACAATCACGTATTGATTCAGTGATTAAAAACTTCCATCAACGGAGTTTCTACGGTATAATAATGAAAATGAAAAATGTTCAACATACACTATGATAATTAATACTAGAATAATACAAGTACATCCATTGTTATTTTAGTTTTAATTATCATAAGAAAAAAGACAAGTCTCTATTAAACATGTTTTATATGAATAGTAGTATCGGTAGGTTTTTTTTATTTGCGTGTCTGCAGGTTTCAAAACAAATTGGTGGGAGAAAGCAGATGAGAAGGATATTCTTGAACAGGCTAAGGTTCATCTGTGGATGTAAAGCCTTTCATGATAATGGTGGTTTGTCTGCAGATAGATAATGTTGCTTATCTTTACTGCTAGCTGAAAATTATGTTTGAAATAATATCCATATATTCTCTCTATCTTTTTCTCGTCAGAGGAAATCTTAAACGACTCTCTCAAAAAGAAATTCTTGTAAAACCTTTATTTTTAGATTATTACTTATTATAAATATATAGTTTTGTTGTAGAACTTGTGTGATTATTTAGTGATTTTGAAATTTTTTAAATACATTACTAAAATTAAGCTGAAAATTATAGACTAACTCGACACATATAATTATTGTAGTATCGTATGATCTTTTAACTAAAGTTTTAACGTTACCTAATCCTTATTATATTTTATCATTCGCTGAAGGAGCTAAACGATAATAAAGTGTTTGACTACCACTCAAATTTTCCTACATTAGCACTTAACGTTACGAACTCTTGAAGGGAAGCTAATCTTCTTTTCAAATATATATAATATGTACTTCTTAGTAAATACTATAACAAGTCACTTACATTTATCCGATCTTTTAATTATGCGACCTTTCATTTATTTTATTTTTATTTTTAATTAAATTAAAAAATTCATTGATTTATTCATTTATTAATACAAATAAATGCAATAAAATGTTACACTTAAAAAGAAATCATAATAAAATTGACGATTAAAACCACTTACTTTCCGAACAGTTACATATTGGAACCTTCAAAAATAAGCTTACTCTTATCTCAAAAACCGGCAACGCATTTGCAATGCCTATGGTGTTGTAAATGTCTATGGCTTTGATTGGTTTCCTAAAGGCAAAATGCTTGCTTATTCACCATAAAAAAAGTCAAAAAATACAAAATTTGCACAGGAGTTTTATACATTTATATACATACATTCGTTACAAAAATTAATTCTATTCAACATAATCTGTATCTTAATTTATGAGAAGACTGTATTTATACAATCTCGTAATGAAACTTCAATCTCCGTATAATTTAAGGAAAAATAAAACAGCATACTAAAAAGAGAGAAACCAGCAGAGGAACATTAAAAAGATGAGTTTTACGTAATGTTAAGTTTTTTACTAAGCGCTTCTTAAAAAGCAGCTTCTAATTTGTAAATGTACGAGTAGACAATGAATATTTATGTGCCAGCTTTTATATTCAAATAAATGCTATATCACGCTGTTTTACCTACTCACCTGTACTTTTTTTCTATAGCGCATATATAACCAACTGCTCCTGGGTTCCTCCCTATTTCAGGCGGAATGGATATTAACTAGTCTTAGGTGGATTTGTAGACTCCGAATAAATAAGGAATAAAAATACATAAAAATATAATTTCGTTTCTACAGAATTCACCTTTCCGGGGAAAATTTCTACCTAAATTGATTCATTCGTTCCCGAGATAATAAAAATTTTAAAAATGATTTTTTTTGTTTGTATTTGGGTAATTTCCAATTGATTTATACATTGTGATTGAATTTATTTGAAATTTTTGTTGTTTTATTTCGAACGGGATTTGAACCGATAACACATGGCATAACAGTCTTGTACTGAAAAACACTAAACCAAACATTCCTATTGTAATAGGAATCAAATTGCCTATAACTCACATGAAATCACCACTTCTTACATGGTGTATTCGAGCGCTACGCTAGCTGCAAACACTTCAGGACGTCTAAAACTTACGGAATCGAACGGAAATGAGAATGAGAATTAACTTTTCCCGTCAATGTTCCACCGTTGGCTCGGATTCAATTGTAGGATTAGGATTCTGAGAGATGTTACATTTATCACGGAGCAGGAAATTAAGTTCAGCTAGAATCTAGAATTGGTGTGTTATAGCTTTTTCCTACATATGATTTATTATTCATACAAAACTTTGTGACGTACTGTGACGTCTGAAGCACAGAAAGATGGGCCTATTCGGGGACGAAGTCAAGCGCATGGCCGCCGACAGAATGAGACCAAGAAGCGTCGTGTATGACCCATTCCCCATCAGGGGAAATTAAGACCCAGAGATAGTAGCCAAAAATGTTTGGACGTAAAGACATACACATGTTTATATATGTATTGTATGTATGTTTATATATATATATATATATATATATATATATATATATATATATATATATATATGTATCTATTATTTATACATATTATATTTCTTTGTTTTACCTTTCGTGCGAAGTTATCTATCTTTTTACTTTTTGTTCTCTCTTAAGCTGGCTTTGGTGAAAGAAATCTTCAACTGAGGTAATCGCGACTTTTGTAAACAATTTTTATATTTTAACAATTAAAAATCGTTAATCTTTGATATTAAGACATTTGAGAAGAAGGATAGTAATAAAAGTATAGTGTCTGGACAGTGACTAATCGAATTTGAAAGTTTCGAACGACGCTAAACTTAACTAGACGTGGGGGACAAACGCTGTGAATAATAACTGAAGGATTACGAGGCTAAAAACTGCGGAAGCGTTCTCCTTGAAATATAATGCATCACAGTATGTTTACTCAATTTTCATTATCGAGTAACAAATTCACATTATATAATGATTATTGTGTACTTATTCGCCAGTCATCTGTGATAGTATAATGTACACACTCGAATATATCACATTAATGTTATTGTCCTCGTATAAAAAATAAATACATACATAAAGTTTAAATTAAAAGAAACAACGTTTGTACTAAAAATTTTTAACTTAAAATATAGTTCATATATATATTGTTTAAATGAAAAATTCATCCATAAAAATAAAGGTTTGTCACCGTTGAACTAACATATGACGTAAAGGGATCAATAACCTTAAAAAACTACAAATAGGTATTTTTTAACTAATTCAAGTACACTCTACATATAATTATATAAATCTAGTGGTCGCTGTTCGAATCATTATACGACATCATTAGCATATTTATCATCAAAAGCTTGATGAGCAAGCAAATCACCTGATGGTAAGTAATCACCGCCGCCAATATATGGGTGCGATTTTTTGATGATGTTATAATTTACCACAAAAAAAAGACAGATATATTGCCTACCTTAGGGTAAACACGTGAATAATGGGAGGGGAAGCAAGGAATAAAGACAGAGGAAAGGACGTGCCTCCGAAATTCTGCATTTATAGTACGAACGCGGTAAATAGAAAAATGCTCTCAATTAACAAGGCCATTCTTTGAGGATGTGTCGAACCGGTATATTCATGAATCAACCACTTATTACTATAGTAATAATTGTATGTATTGTAGTATATTAAAAATATTTTTATCGCTTTTTACCTCAATAAAAAACATTTGACTAAATACATTTTAGCCATTATCATATCGCTTTCAGCCCTGAATACAGTGCAACTATAATTATACTAATCTCTTATAAATTAATGAACATAGTGCCCTAAAACGTGCTTATACAAATGCATTTTAATATAAATTGCACCGAAACTATTCGCATTGCCAAAAAGTCCGCCGCGTAATTTCCGTTGAGTTGAGGATATTAACGGAAACAGAAGCTTTTGCAGCTGTCTGCAACGCTCTCTAGCTGTGCAAACAGTTTATATATTACTTTAAGTTCTCACGTTTACTAATATAAAATTGAATACGTTATGATATTCGGATATCAAACATTATTTTGAATACATTTACTACTTTACAACTTACTTAATTTACGCAATGACAGATTAGTTCTTATCGATTCAAGCAGTGACCTCTACTAAGAAATCAAGATGTGTAAACATTTGTACATTGAACGTAGGCGTAACCTAGGTTGTTCCAAAAATTGTTAGCCTTAGTAAATACAATCTCTTTTTTCCTGGAACTACTTTGAATTAACAGCTAATTGCATTACAAAAGTCCTTGATAAAAATCATTGGCCACTTATGTGTAGTTGATTTTTTAAAATATTTTTAATTTTTTTCCACCAAGATAACGCGCCCGCTCACGCCGTTACTAAAACGACTATTTGACATCTTTGGTGGTACAAATGTTACCCCATCCTCCGTAAAGCCTAGATTTACCTCTATTCGATTTCTTTTTATTTTCCACAGTGAAAAAAATGCTTCGTGGGCGAAAATTTAACACCTAGGCCGTTGGAGAATTTCGGCGGTTAATTTTAGAACTACCGCAAGAGACGTTTTTTAAAAGTTTTCAAAGTTGGTTCAACCGAATGTATAAGTGCGTAGAGCTTGGAGGGAAATATTTTAAAAAGCTTTAAATAAAGATTTTCATATTTTTAACAATTTTTGAAACAACCCTCCTATGTAGTTGGCACTCTATCGTCCAAATCGTCCTTTATACAACGGATTTCAGAAAAGAGCACCGTAGTAGAATCGGCTAAGTTAACATCACTGTTTTCGTTTGCTAAAAATGATTAAAATGTTGTTTTTATACAGAACTTATAAATAGCTCAGTGCTAACAACGACATTTCACACAAAAATAAACAAATATAAAAAAGAAATTTACGTTGCGAGTGTGGATGGAAGGGTCGGTAGGGGAAAACCAAGGAAAACATACCTTAATCAAATAGCCGAAGTTGCTAAGAAAGGCCAGGTCAAGAATACTCTTAACCGACGAACTTGCATGAAAAGTGTGACGAGTGTGGAGGAAGCAAGGAAAGTATGCCGAGACTGTAGCAGATGGAGATGTGGGGTCTCTGCCTACCCCTACGGGAAACAGGCGTGATGATATGTATGTAAAAATATATATCTCAGATATAATATAAAATAAATCGCTTGCAACACTAGAATATTCTTTAACCAGAACACATAAGAGTAAGTGGACCTTTATTTTTCTTAAATAACTATAACATTTTCTTTCAATGAAAATAATATTGTTATTTAAGAAAAAAATGGTAAAAATACTAATAAAAACTTCAAATTAGACCTCATATAGGTGGTGAAATGTTTTTAATTTAGGCCCGGATCTGTGGCAATTTAAATGCTGATGGGCCCATCATTCCACGACAGCACATTATATTGTTTAATTTAGACGAATCTTTACACCGTAAAACGCTAATACGTCTGGTAAATCTAGGTACGTTTTGCCACGTTATACGATGTATTTTTCATTATACGCAAGAGGTCGTGAAGCATAATCCGACACGAGATGTTAAAATATAGTATAAGTAGTTGACCTCTTACATGCTTGACAAAAATTTAATTGGCCTTTTAATCAACTTATTATATTATATTATATTATATTATATTATATTATATTATATTATATTATATTATATTATATTATATTATATTATATTATATTATATTATATTATATTATATTATATTATATTATATTATATTATATTATATTATATTATATTATATTATATTATATTATATTATATTATATTATGTTATGTTATATGATTTCGTGCTCATTGCTTTCATTTCTTATATTTAATTCATTTCTTATATTGAAGGAAGTTAATTCACTATTTATAACTCGATGCAATAATAACAGACAAATTATTCCTTAGATACCATCCAAATTACTGGGCAGATTGTATAAAAAACATATTTTATTTTATAGCCACTGTGTGTTTTTTTTTATTTATTTTTATAACATTTATGTACACCTTGTAAATACCGAGAAACATGTTTATTTAATAATATGTATCAGTAATTGTTTTCCATTCGAAATCGATGGTCACAGAGTCCTTTATGCCAATCTGCGTTAGACAAGTATGGTGGGTTAAACTTCATTCCTCGAGACATAGGGTAACCCATATCCAGCATTAGGACGTACATACATATATAAGTTGTGGAATGTTTCCCTACTTCCCATTCGACGTAATGAGTTTTTAATATAAGTGATCGATACCGATCTGTGTTCATTAAGACATCCCATCAGCGACGATACGCGAGCTGTCTTTAAAATTACGTTGTATTTTTTATATGCCCTACAACATTAATACAGACCACTTTTTTGTGTTAGCCCTAATGCGCTTTTAACGATAATGGGCTTGAGCTTTAGTCTGAAATGAATAAAGTATTTAAAATGGCCAATTTTAATTCTCGTACCTAGAAGCTGACATGTTTCTCAAGTCCCGCAACGTTTTTGGTGTTGCAGGTGCCTATGAGTGCCGTTGATCGTTTTCCAGCAGACAATACGCTTGTTGTCAGCAGACAATACGTTTACCCTCCTATCACATTATAGAAACGATTTTGATAACTCGTATTATCGTTTCTTATAAGAAAGGCTGAAGTAACTCACACGTAAACTCCTCCTTATACTAATTACTACGACTTATCAACACATCACAGGCAATGTGAAGTTACATACATACCCTCTGAGAAGGGTGTATAATTACATACATACATATCGTCACGCCTGTCTTCCGTAGGGGTAGGCAGAGACCACAGATCTCCGTCTGCTATGATCTCGGCATACTTTCCTTTCTTCCTCCACACTCATCACTCTCCTTATGCAAGCCCGCTGGTTAAGGGTACTGTACAGATACATTAATAAATGTATCACTAATGCAATGAAACTTTTTATAGTATTTCTTTTTAAATTCGTTATTTAAAATTTGAAATAAAAAAAGAAATAAATTGTTTTCTAATAAAATAAAAATATTACTTCAACTGACGTCTTTTATATAGACATGTCACCCTTCCGGCATAAAAATTGAAATTATGTATATTAAAATATGAAATGTAAATTAAAAAGTGTTAATAAAATATAATAAAATAGAAATATGAATATAATATAAATATACATATGATTTGAAAACAAGAAGAATAAATTAATATCGTTTTAAAGAATTTTATTTGAAGATAAAAACCCCCTTAAGATCCCGTGTGTCGCCGTATGCAGTACGGCAGGCACGTCACAGTACTCTTTACCTGGCCTTTCTTAAAAACTTCGGCATTTTGGTCAAGTATATTTTCCATGGTCTTCCCCTACCGACCCTTCCATCCACATCCGATTTGTTGTTCAGGCTTATATGAGAGTAGCACTATCCTAGTAGAACCGGAATAATTGCTAATAGGAAACAGAAAAAACATTGTTAAAATAATTCATGCAAGTTAAGTCCCGCAGAGAGCTTGTCGGTAACATGCAGTCACTGATTGATTTCTTCATTTCAAAATATATGCACCAAAGAAACTCCGAGCATAGCCTTCTGAGTGACTCTGAGGCTCCCTCACTATACTATTTATTAACGCCTTTTAATATTTGATCCTAACTCAAATTTCCGTATTAAAAGAAAGACCTGAATCACTTCTTGTATACTGTTCTATCTTATGAAATTAGTATACCCGGTGTCAAGGGTTAGCATGGATATACCAATACATAGCAACCATTAAAAAGAAGGCTTTTAAATGCTTTGTTTTTATTAAAATATACATATATGTCCTTCAAAAAGAAAAATCCAAAGCCTTATAAATAAACCCTTTACGTATACAGTGATTGATTTGAGTGTAGTCTCTCTCTGCCACATCATAATTACAAATAAGCTTCATAAACGGTTAATTTAGAGTAATAACCATTAATTAGTAAACGTTATCGTTCTAAGCCCAAAGCGCAATGCAGCCATAATGTCACTTATCTGTACAGTAATGCATACAAGCTCTATGTAAAAGCTACTCGTGTGAACACATATCTTCATTATGGATGCATCTATAACATAGTTCACAATGATAATGTTGAAATGCTTCTAGAAAAAATTGTTAAACTCATGATCATCAAGCACACATCAAACTATGCCAGTTATCAAACAGAATTATTATTTTAAATAATAAAAGTAACAAACAGAAAACACATTCCTCTAATTAATTATGTTTCTCGGTATTTATATATTATATATTTTTATAAGATGTTAATGATCGTAAAAATAATTGGAAAAAGCATAAAATGGCTACAAAATAAAATATATATTTTTATATAGTTCACCCAGTAGTTTGTATGTGTATTTAAAAAATAATTTATGTGTTATTATTGCTTCAAGATGTAGGTGAGGGAATGAACTTACATATTATTGAATTAAAGCAAAGAGCGCAAAGTCACTTAACATACATTTTATTCCGATTTATCATTGAAAATATAAGTTAATTAAAGAGCCTATCTATACAGCATATAAAAGCTTCGGATTGTGCTTCACGACCTCTTTTGTATAACGAAAAATACTTCGTATAACATTGTTTAACGTACCTAAATATACTAGACTTATTAGCGTTTTACGATGTAAACGTTAGTCTCAATTAAACAATATAATGTGTTGTCGTGGATTAATGGGCCGATCAGCATTTAAACTGTCAAAGACGTAGGCCTATTAATTTTAAGATTTTATTAGCACTTACAATGAAAATAATAATGGTATTTAAGAAAAAAATATTCCAATAATTTTTATGTGTTCTGGTTAAAGAATATTTTAGTGTTGCAAGCGATTTATCAATATCAGCCCGCGGTAGTCCACTGCTGGACATAGGCCTCACCCAAGGCGCGCCACTTAGCCCGATCTTCGGCTACACACATCCAGTCTCTGCCAGCCGCCTTGCGCAGATCGTCGCTCTATCTAGCAGCGTCCCACACTACGTTTGCGGTTTATACTATAATAAAAAAAAGCGATTTATATTATAATATATCTGAGAAATATCTATTTATACACATTGTATCGTCATGCCATGCATTAATATCGTCACGCCCGTTTCCCATAGGAGTAGGCAGTGACTATAGATCTCCATCTGTCACGATCTCGCGTACTTTCCTTGCTTCCTCCACACTTCTCACTCTCGTTATGCAAGCTCGTCCTTTCATAACAAAAAACTTCGGCAATTTGGTCAAGGTATGTTTCCTTGGCCTTCTCCTACCGACCTTTCCATCCGCATCCGCAACGTAATTTTTATTTTTCACATTCAAATGAAACCATGTATCAAGGAAAGTGATCGTATACTACTCAACTGTAATATTTGATACTTACATATACTTAGTGTTACAACCTTAACAGGAAATGTCACATGAAAACCGCTGCACAACTTGTCGTAGTCGTTCTACTTTATGGCTAATAATAAAAATATTCTGCAAACAGTTTAGCTTACATGTAACCGATAAAATTTCAGTTCAGTTTCCCCTTTTACTGCTGCAATTCCATTTCTTTGTGATTTAATACACGGCGTGTTCGTAAACATGTTTTTCCGGGTTCTTCAACTTTCGATATCAAAGTTTACAAAGTTTATATAACGAAAATTGGACACTAACTCTCCTTTTTGATCGACTAAAACTTTTCTCATTAAAACGATGATTTTCATTTGTGAGGAATGTCTAAAGTATCGATATGAAAGACTTTGTCTAAACTATTTTATATATAATCAAATAATATCCGTGTTCATTACCATTTACGCATTATTGCATTTCGTATAGCAAGTATAAGGGATTCAGAGCCCAATCTTCTTTCCCCTTTAATATTTATTAAGACTTTTTAATATTTGCATACGAACTCCAAATGTTTCCGTCATAAAAAGTAACATTAATCATTTAGTTTTAATTTACGTTTGTAAATTGCTCTATATTTTAAAATTTATTTTCAAATTAGTTTACCCAATTCAACGATTAGTATGTAAAAAAAGAATTTTAAATGTTTTGTTTTGTTCAAGTATGCATATGAAAATCCGAGGCCTTGTAGAAAAATATTTTATTTGTAATGATTGAGTTGAAAGTAGTAAGTACAGTGAGTGTAGAGATGCAGAGCTCAGTTTCTTTCCCCCCTTCCTTTATTTTTTTTCCTTCTCTCTCCTTCCTTCTTGCCCGCTTCTCATACATATATGTTATATAGCTTTATTCTTATAATTGAAAGCGCTAGGCAGTATGCATGTTGTAAGAACAATACTTTTACTCTCAAAAGCTTCTAGCCAAAGCAAACCAAATAACCTAGATGTGATCTTCATGTGCGACCTTATTTTTGATCAAATTCACTTAATTCGATAGCCGTTCAAGTCTAGATTGACCTTTGATACCTTGTAGCCCCTTATTTTTGTTAAACTTCCTTCAATTTTACAACTTAGGGACTAAATGTGCTCTAATCCTTCCACAGAAACTGAAAATGTTTCAAGTTATACTACACAATAAAAAACTTGATAACACCGTCTTGACCAGCCGCCAAATGATGACCGGCTTAAAATACATTTTTTTTAAAATTTTATAAAACACACATATAGATATGTTTTATGAAATTACCTTCAAATAATAAATTTATACCCAAACTACCTTCATATACAACGTAAGTGAAAATTTCAAAAACACTTTATAATTAAATTTACATACGTCTAATACTTCTCGCATACTATTGTTTCTGTAGCCGAGAGTTTAATACATCATATGTACACATGTCTACATCACAGAATTCGCAACTTATTACGCGGAGATTCAGACTGACAGACAACGGGTTTCATTGCAAAGATTGTTTGCTTTTGGAAAATGAAATATATCTGAATGAAAACAATATATAAATGCAAAATAATATTTCGGATGACAAGTAAAATAATTAACAGATATCTTAAAACACACAATCTAATCACTTAGTTTTTTTTACAGCAGAGCAGGCAAACTATTCGTCTGCCTACTAGTCACCTGTTGGTAAGTGATCATCGTTACCCGTTGACAATCGCAGCGGCGGGGTCGTCTCAGACGCTTTCAGGTCTTTTGCGAACACATTCGCTCATCTTTTGAACACCCGTATCTCTTCTTTACGTGGAAACATTATTTTTTTAGTTAAATTACGTTAAAACTATCCAAACTTCTTAAGGACTTTTTTTCCTATTGTTTTATTTCTGTTCTATTAATTTTAAACCTTAGCATACTGAATAAAAGGGCACCAAATTCACATAATACAAACAGCATCATAATACGCTGGTTGTATTGTGTGAATTTGGTGGCCGTTTATTCAGTATGCTAAGGTCTAAGAAATCATATAAATGACAAACTCTTTTCTACCCATGGATGTTGTATGAAGCGACTATGGAAGCAAATACCAGTAGAAGGGCAAAAGCCTCAAACATAAGGTGTGATTATCCAAGATTGTTATGAAAAAAAACAAACATTCACTGATGTAAAATTTCTAAAAATTTTATGGGTTTATATGAGTTATTAGAACTTTATAATCGATTTTGAAAAAAGTTTCTTTTATATTTTGAAAAGACTTTCTACAAGTTTATCTAAGCTTCTGTAACATTCTGTTCAATTTTTATGAATAAAATTCTAAAAATATTATCTGTGCCGAAAATGTATATAAATGTATATTTCCTCACTAGCCGTTTTTCCAACCCACCATTAGAAAGCATTGACTTTCCATGAAGACCTTATAAATAGTAACACACAATTTCTTCTTGATCATAGCGCACAAACTTACAGCACTAGTAAAAGTATATTTTTATTAAAGTTTACTACCACGAGACATTGACAGTATATTTGCTTACCCCGAATTGATTAACATACATACAAGTAAAGCAACTAGAACATAGTTCCCTGCTTCATGTATATTTCATGTTATCTCCCATGTTATATAATACTGCAACAAGAGATGAGGTTTCCGAGATATCGCATTGTTGTCATTCATTGTGAGATCTTTGTTGACGCCATGATTATAAACAAACACTCATGCAAAATACACTAAACTGAGTATTTCACCACATACAATCAACTCTATATATTTATCATAAACGATGGAACACATTTCTAGTAGTGATACAATCATCAAAGAAAAAGGGACAGAAGTCTAGCTGCTTTAACCAAACTTTTTTATTATTCAATAGAATTCCTTCATTAATAATAAAGAGATTTAAAATTGACAGGAGTTTTAAAAAAATTTATAGTACAGGGACTTCTACTTATATACGTTGAATGTAAATAAGTTCTTTATCAAATTATAGTGTAACCTGTAGACATTCATTGGTGAATATAGACTTCCCCAATACAAAGGGTATTCTCATAACTCTTCTTCGAGTTTATTTATATATTAATTATGTATTGGTTTTATACTTACTTTATTTTTTAAACCAAGGTCAGCTTTCATACGTAATTTCATCCTCATTACCATCTTATAGTTACATCCTTCTTACAGTTACATAATTTTTGATGACATCCAGCCATCGGTTTTAAATTAGTCACGTGTATCTAAGACTAAAAAGGTTTCTTCAGTTCACTCCTCTCCTACTCAAGTCGATCACATACAAGACCATATCGTCGTAGTCGACTGTACTGAAGCTTGTCACTTTGTGTATTATGTGTTATTTGCAAGTAATAAAATCCAGTCATGTACGGTTCAACAATTCATAGTGACAAACAGCCTCAATGCATATAAAAGAATTTTTGTCTTATCAATTAGTTACTAAAAGAAAAATGTACTCTCATACCTTTAACCTGTAGTTGGCTATAATTCAGAAGATTCCAATAAATACAATCCAATAAATATATTTAGAAAACCCATTTTTTCAAACAATTCTTATTTTATTCTTAAATAAAAGTGCTAACTCTGGCAGCCTTCCAACTATTCTCGACACACAGTATTTGCTTATGTAGTGTCATGTGATTTGTTTTGTCATGAAAAGAAATGGCCAAACTACGTAAATTGAATAAGTAATCAATTTACTTGGGCTACCTAAGTGGGCACAATAAAGTTATCGTTTTTTTTGTCTACAATTGTAGTTAAATAAAAGTTAAATTGTAGTTTGTATAAAAATAAAATTTTAAATGAATAAGTAATCAATTTACTTGGGCTACCTAAGTGGGGACAATAAAATTATGGTTTTTTTTTGTCTACAATTGTTAACCCTTCTTTGCATAATGGTGGAAATTTCCATCATAACACTGAATGACCAAAAATTATATAAAAGAACAAGTTCACTTCAAGTTGATCGTGTCTGGATACCTTTTTAATGTCCATTGCATAAAAAAAAAACATAGCTGTCAAAAATAAGCAAGTGCCACTATCAGTAAAACAAGCTTGAAGTTATCATTCCGCTATTTGTTGTAATTGCAATAAACGTATGATTTTGTTTTATTATATTTTACAATTTCTTGTAATAAAAATAATAATTGTTTAGTTAATTATCATAAAGAATAACATATATCTAATGATATCCTCTTTTATTTCTATTTAGTACTAAGCCAATGATCTTACTTTGCCTGATAATGGTAATTTCTATCATATGGGTTTTTACCAAATTTATACTATAAATATATACTAAGATATTTTTAACCATTTTTTCTTTAATTTTGAACATGAATTATATCACCTTGATTTATTTCACCAATAAAGAAAAAATCATGCAAAAAAGGGTTTAATAAAAGTTAAATTGTAAACTAAGTCCAAATTTAGTTTAGAAAATTGCTAAATGTTCTAGATTTAGATATACGTATTTACATTTTTTAACAGCCCACATACATAGATATGTCTCACTGCTCGGCACGGACCTCCCCATTTCTAGAGAACTGCACATTAGCTCACCACGTTTGTCCAGTGTGGATTGGCAGACCGCATTGAACTAGCCTGTATAGAGGCGTAACCAGACTCTGAACAAATATTTGTAGGTCATACATATATTTACCCCGATGCGAGGATCAAACTTGCGACCATTAGCTACTAATGAGCAAATTGATCGTCATACATATGTATATGCAGAGCAGTAATTTCCCTGTTTCCTCCACATTACATTGACGCATCATTCATCGTTAATACAAACATAATAATCCTAAGCTGAACATTGGCCTCCCTCAAAAATGGAAGAATGAATAAAGGAATAAAAAATGGGATGGCCCTATTTAATGCAAACCAAAAATAAAAATTTTAATTTGTATAATTTAAAATATCTTCGGCTTAACAATGATTAAATTTTACAGTAACAACAAACTTTTTATCTTAGCTTGAGAAATTTTTAAAAAATGGTATTTTTTTAAATAAATACGAAGTATTCCATCGGATACGTTTAAATATTATCCGTCAGATAGCATCAAAAGTAAGAAATAATGTTTTTTAAAAGTTACGAGTTCTAATACTGCTACCCGAGTGGCTGGACACATGGCGAATGTCTGTCAACGTTGGGAAGACATGCGCCATTGTGACCGGCCACGGTAAACTACCAAGACCACTTAAGCTTCGGGGGCAGAATGTACGTTGGGAGACCACAGTAACGTACCTCGGAGTCCGCATCGACCGCACGCTGCGGCTCACCACACAGGTAACACACGTGGTGAATAGCGCGAAAGCCGCGCGTACGGTCCTTCGACCTATATTAACATCAACCCGCATACCCGTGCGTACGAAGCTGTTGGTCTATAAGGCCTACGTTCGCTCCCGACTGACCTATGCTGCGCCGGCCTGGTGGTCTTTGATATCAGCAACCCAGCGCAAACGCGTTCAGATCCAGCAGAATCTGTCTCTGCGCGCCATCGTGGGGGCGGCTCGCTATGTGCGTAACGACGTTATAGCGAGGGACCTCAGGGTGGAGAGCATCCATGAGTTTGTGGTCCGGTTGGCTCGGAAGATGTTCGACCGAGCCGACAATGGACCACACCCACACCTTAATAATTTTGCTCCCCTTCACGCTCGCCCACCTGAGGGACGTCCACTCCCACGCGAAATCCTCCTGTCGCCTCCTGGCTCCCGCGAGGGAAGAGGGCCAGCGACGGACCCAACGTAGGAATAGGTTCAGCCATATCTCGACGACGCGAAGTCGTTAAAGGACGCCCAAAAGCCGCTAGGAATAGCGGCACCTAAGACCGGGGGGCGGTTGCCCCATTGAGTTGCTGCACGAGCAGTGGGGTTCATCCCCGAGGCTCGATCCCACACCTCTGCGCGGGGTGTGGACGTCCCCAATTGATTGAGTTCTAATAATTATTGTTAGATAAATTTCCCTTAATATAAAAAGTGCGTCAAATTATCCGTTAGATGGTATCGAAAGCAAGAAGTGAGAATTTTTTTAAAAAAGTTACGAATTCTTATAATTATTATTAGGTAAATTATTTTTTTGATATTCAAAGCTCTTTATTTATTTTTATGTGTTTAATTTAATTTATTATTATAATTATTTCTATATTTTTTGTACCTGTCTTTTTGTGCCTGTATCTTCCCAAAGGTTGAGTTAACCATTAAGTCCGTCTTTGTACCAAATTTGTAAAAATAAATAATTAGGCCAATGATACATAATTTTATATTATGATATATAATTTTAAGTGAGACTTAGGTATAAGTTATTTGTACCGCAGCTTGATCCCTGTATCCACGGCTTAGAGGGCGAGTTAAAAAGGTTAAGGTAGGATAAATATTGTATTTTTGACAAAAGCATACTTAATACTTTATATGTGATATAGGCCGACAAAGTTTCCGCAATGCCTATGGTACTGCGAATGTCTATGATTCGCTTTGATAGCTTTCCATCAGGTGACATGCTTGCTCGTTTGCCTTCCTAACCCATAAAAAAGGATATATTATTTGTTCCAAGTCCAAGTGTTTTTT
Organism: Baronia brevicornis; assembly: GCA_031353405.1. Lineage (NCBI taxonomy): Eukaryota > Metazoa > Arthropoda > Insecta > Lepidoptera > Papilionidae > Baronia > Baronia brevicornis. The sequence goes on from JASFAT010000697.1 coordinate 295,045, forward strand.
CATGTGATTTGTGTTATAACGGTCCCCATGGTGCAAGTACTCTTCGTGTGTGGCTATATAAGTGAAAGGCTTTGTATTTATTATTATTTATTGTCCTTACTTTATGTACGGATATTATCCACATATTTAAACATAACGTTTTGGACCAGTGTTTCTTGCCTTTACTTATGGTGACGAAACATGAAGATTGACATTTCACAAGTTAATTCTGGCTCAAAAAGCCAGAATTCTCAATTAAAAGAGCTATTATGCTCAAAGAGCTATATAACTCGGAGTATCTGTGGTGGATACAATTCGAATTGAAGATATATCCCAGAAAACTATGGCTACCAACATAGCAAACATAGCAAAGTGCAAATTACAGTTCGATATGAGATCTCTGGACTCCTTCCTTGCGCTGATGGTGGCCATCGTCGGGTTTTAGTCGGTAGACGCGCAAACAATGGAGCCCTACACAACCCGCCTGTCCCCCCAGGGCAGCAGAGTATTCATTTCGGATTTCCCCATCAAAAAAGCAAAATGCCAATAGGCTTCACGTTAACTCGCCATGCTGACGATCAAAGAATGGCGGCGCCTTCTACACTAAGGCTCATATGTTCGATTCCCTCATCGTGATAAACATTTGTATGGTCTACAGGTATTTCTTCCGGGTGTGGGTGTTTTTACTATTTATATGTTTATAATGGTTAGTATTTACCAACGATACAAATAATCCTGTTATTATAGGGCTATTAATAAACCGCTTAAAAAAGGTTGTTAAAGAATAGACCGCCGTTTGAGTAGACAAACGGAGACCATGTCTAGGCATACGTATATTGTATGAGACACCTAAAGAGGAGCTGCCAGAAACTGAATGTGTAGACCGAAAAGCGTTTTAAGTTGTGTACCTTAATTTGCGCAGTGAACTGCTATCAACTAGACCTTACCGTAGATCCTACATCTTATTAAATAAAAATAGATAAATATTTTTATAAGTTATACGGTTTTATTTACACACTAAAACAAAAACGTGGAGCGCATAAGAATCTGAATTTTATACAGTCGTTATAAAGAAATATTAATATCTGTTTAGTAGAAAAAGCCGTCAGAAGATTTGAAATAAACAAATAGATGGGTATATGGACAGTCAAAAGTTTTCAAGCATGCTTGTCGCGGATCTTAGCTGAGTAAAACTTTTGACTGTCCATATAGTGATGGATTTCCGCAAAGTAACGCCTGACTCCATTAATAACCAAATAGATGGGATCAAGCTAAATAAAAAAATCTTTTAAAAGTAACCAAATGAAAAGGTATAAATATCATAAAAGCATTGTTGGGAGCTAGAAATTTTTTATATTCCATACATGTCCTATTGCTCAATGTTTGTGAACCAGTGTCTCAATTTCTTTAATAATTGAAACTAATTAGTGTAATATATTAAAGAAATTATTAATAATTGACACTAACTCACGATGCTTGTCCAAGAAGCACAGAACACCCAGACTCGAATTAAACACCTGTAGGCCATACATATATTTACCTCATGCGAACTTTGACTCCGAAAACGGTCGATTCACGATTGTGACAATTAGGTACGTCCTTAGAACATTATGACATTAACTTTTATTTTTAACAGTTTTCTCCGCAATCTGTATCTACAAGAACGTTGTTAGTGACTTTTTAATTAGTGCTCATATAAAACTTTGTGAAGTTCTATCTCGTAGCTCCGTGCACTTTTGTTACAAATAATTTAGAAGTGCAGGCACTCATCCAATGTGATATTACTGCTTTATACTGCTTGATTCGCTTGATATAACAGCTTTCCTCTGCTTTTAGTACCTCTCCTACTAACGAAGATGGCAGTCAATTCAGTTTATTTACTTATTTTTATTTTATTTAATTAAACTAAACTGTGTGAAACTAAATATGCATATAAAGTTATTTCTATTATAGATTTAATTTTATCGAAATCGTGTGATTTCTAAGAAAGCCCAACTCCTCTAGTGTTCTCTGATCTTACGCATAACTAACGTACCTTTCCCTTCCCCATGATCCAGAAGGAATATTTAGTTTCATATGTAAGTAAACAACACGCGATTTGTATTTTTTATAGAAGAAAAGCAAACAAGCAAGCGTATGAGCGCGCTATTGCGCGTATGTATTGTATGGTATTTCATACGCGAGAGATATTATAAGCAATGCAGAAACTTTGTCAGTTTTTTATAAATATGTAGGCTTGTTTTGTGAAAGTTCCAGCTTCGTATAGATATATCGCTGCAGGTATCTGGTACCACAGAGTGGTAGTGCGTGGAAAGAAGTTTTTATTTCACTCATTCAGATGTTAGAGATGAATCTTTACTTTTGACAAATTACGCGATAGTGGAATTCAACGGCAGGAATTATCCCGAATTATTGCTAGAAATAGAAATATTAACTGATATGGTGTCACGGAGTACCGTAATAACTAAAACTATTCCAAATCAATTTATAAAAGAAATCTAGGCACCAACTATATAGTCAATGAAATTTTAGAACAAAACATCTGCAAACAAAACATTACGTATTCAAGAAGAAACCATTCGCGTATTCGACAGCATCGAAATAAAATTCACCCGTGCCAGACACAGAGTGTACGTCAACAATGCCACCAACACTACAAAAGTTAAAAAAGCATTCTAGACTACAGTGGACTAGTCCATATAAACATGGACAATCCAATTTCAAACTTGTTCCCGAACCACGTGATAATTAACCCGACGACAGACATGCTATGAATACTTAAACGCTTGTGACAGTAAAACAACTGTGAAAATGTTAACCGTTCATTTAAATTCAAATGGAACTATATGTAACTAACGCTGGACATGGCTTTGACTTCCTTAACTGTAGATCTCTTATTATTAATTTACGTGTTCATTTTTCTTTGTGCTGATGACGTCATCTTCATATATCGAAATTCTTGGGAAAGATTTGGCAAGCAAGGTAACAACAACGATGTTGCTTAGGCGAGAAATGATTCTCATCAGTCCATAAATTCCACTGAAACAATGAAAGACGCATCACGACAACTCAAAAAACTTCAAGTTTCACTCAGATCAGATAGGAAAGTTCTTTAACGGAAACAACTTTATAAAATTTATATGTTTTCTTATATCGGGTACATTTAGAGTTCAGCACAATAATTTAAACCTTTTAAATTTCTAATATCGCAATAAAACATACAATCTGTGTTACAATCTGCTAACAGTATATTTGTTAATATTGTACTTAAATCATGCTATAAAACAAACTACTTTCCCCATTTCGGGTACTTTTCTCCAGGAATGTAACATTGGATTAAATTTTAGTTCCCATTAATATGAACAGTACGCGTGGCCCAGAAAATATCCACGAAATTAATTACAATCGGGGTCTGAATTTACAAACTTGGCTCAAGGCACTACATGAATCTAGATTTTGTATTGTAGTTTAAAAACTGGGACCCATAAATTTTACAAGTAAGTACAGCGTAAAATCGGAATTTCATGAACATATATTTTATACAATCAAGTCGAGCTATTTGCCTTCGTATATAATATTTCAGAATAGTTAACACGGAAATATAATGACTAGTTACTAAACGGACTTTCAAGTATAACGTAAGCGGATTATGAAGTTGAGTTCCAAAGTTTTGTTCCAAAGACGTGTGTGTAAATATTTCCTATATTGATTTATTATATGCCTTTTATATATAATATTACTTAATAGTTTATAAGCCAAACCTTACACTAGCAATTTTATATTTATTATAAAATATATATTATAATTATTATAAAAGAGATCACTATGACTAGATAAATATGTTTTTAATATCTTTATTCTATTATCGTTGTAAGAGCATATAGTTGTGGAGCATGTAGTGCTTGTCTGAACTTAAAAGTGGCAAATGGCGAGATTCTCCGCCGAGTAAAGAAGACAATTGAACTTTTGAAAAATGTCAAAATCAGAAAAGTCGCTTACCTGAGTCATATCATGAGACATGACAGGTACAAAGTGTTGCAACTAATCATTATAGGAAACGTCGAGGGCAAAAGACAGGTTATTTAGAAAAGAAAATCTTTGCTACGTGATATCATGGAGTTGACAGGAATAACGCGTGCTTCCGTACTGCTTCATTTCACTAAGGATAAAGATAGTTTAAGATAGTAGAAGATAGTTTTTAAGAAGAAGAGCTATATGGACTGCCAAACCTCGCTAGCCGCAGAGGCACTCTTAGAAGAAGAAGGAGAGCTGTTAGATCCTCGTTGAATTCATGCGTAGATGACGTTGATAATTCAGATGACTAGATATAATGGTGCTAACCATTATATTTAGTTATTACCTAAAGGTAAAATACCATTATATCTAGTCATTACCTAAAGGCTAAAGACTTACGCCATATTATATATACGGATTGTACACCTCCTTATATTTAAAGATTAGAAAAGCGCTCCTTTATAGAATTTTTATCCCAATACGACGTGGCAAGCGAGGCAGAACTTTCCCCGGGTCGATCCGCAATAACATTCTCTTCCGCTAGTATACTCCTTTATATCGGCTATTCCAATTCCACTTACCCTTTTATTCCAACGAACATTCAATTGCTAACAATATATTAATAATGTAATAAAGAAGATATTCTCGTTTTTATTGGCAAAAATTCATGTTCTGTCTCGATAAACGCTTCATTTAATTTAATAATAGTCTATGCCTGTAATGTATTTCACTTGTCATATAAAAAAATCCACCGCAACCCAAAGATTGACTGGAAGAGAATGCCTTCCGGCACTAAGTCTGCCTTTGTACCAAATTTTTTTCATTAAAAATAAATAAATAAAATATCTATAAATAAACAGAAATATTTATAATTTTACAAATGGAAATTCATGTTTAACTTTCTCAGTAGCAAACTTTAAACAATATTCATAACTCACACAAACACTGGCTAAGCTCCCTCCTCTGAGCTAAAGTCAGTAATACACATGTGTAAATAATTAATTTGTTTTTACACACACAAGCAATGTAGGCTTGCAGAGTTGTAGCGAAGCCGTTGAAAATTTAAAGCGACACACACGATTCGAGGCCTTAGGGCGTTCTCAGTGGTTATGAGCCGTATTTGTACGAGCTAGAATGGCCACCTGTGACACTGTAGCGTTAACACAAGGTTATATTTGAAATATATTTTTAGTATAATAATATTAAGAAAATTTTAAATATTTCTACTACTAAGCTTTCCACGTTTCTTAGACAAACTTATGGATTCAGTGGCAAATTTACTGTGTTCAGGGTTATCAGTCGCGGGATATCCCACTAATACACCTGATCCAACAGCGCGATGAGTTCATTTCACCAGAAATAGGGTTGTATTAAAACCTTCTAACGTGTGCTTTTGGTTTATAATATAAAACAAATAACAAAATCAGGAATGATATACCAAAGAAGATGTATAAAGAAATAGTTTATCTACTTGGTTGTAATTTCTGTATATACATAATTGATTAATTTAAGGCTTTGTTTTATATACATCCTTATATAAAACAAAGCCTTAAATTAATCAATGTGATCAAAAAATTCGCTCTAAGATTTAAAGGAAAAGTCATATGATAAAGTGTCTTCGGTATATACGTACTTACACACTTAAATCACATATGTTATTATACACTGAAATTTCTCATAAAATACGCTCAAATAACTCAGTATATATGTAATTTTTAGTCAAAAAGTTCTTACATTCTGATATCGATTTATAAAGATGCAACATACAAACAAAAAAAACGTCGGTGTGATAGTCAAACAAAATAAGCGCCAGTGATGTACAATTTTCTCTTTAATAAGTCAAACTTCACTGCATGTATATTTAAAATATATAAATGTAAGTGTTTAGTATATATGTTTAAATGTCACAATGTCTTTATATCTTAGGGTAGGTAAGTATATCTATGTAGGGTCTTTCCACCCCTGTGTGCGAAGTGTGCGGTTCATACAAAAACCAGGGAACTAGGGGCACCGGGGATGTCCCTTAGTATTAATGAATGACAGCGCCAATTGAAATTATTTTTTTTACCCAATAAGAATTATGATGATAGAGTACTTCATATACACCGAAATGTATTTCGGCATTGACGGTGGGAATTAGAATGAATCTTAGTTCTAGGTTTTATAGGCAAAATATGGAAGGCCGAAAAATTAGTTTTTTTTGTTCAAAATAGATTTGCTTCAGCATAGCAACAATATATTTTCTTGCAAATAAATTAAATTACTGCAAAGCAAATCTTAAAATGATCTGCACTTTAATATTCAAAAAAAATATTTATATAAATTTTGAATATAAAAATGAGAATTTATTTTATAAAAATTACACTTATTACAAATATTTTATGTAAACCAACATTAATCTTATATAATCTGCCCTAATATAAGTATATAATATACCTGATAATAATATAAGTTTATGAAAATGAAATAAAAATACAAACAAAGTGACTGATGTATGTTTCGGGTAAAGTCCACGCGCTGTAATTGGTGTTTCGTTTAAGACGGCGAACAGATTAAAGCTATAATTTTACATTATTTCACACACCCAGTAATCAGAAAAATCAAAATTGTGTTATATGTAAATTTAGATTTTTTGTGATTACTGTCCGATTGCCTAATTGTTTTAAATTATTCTACCTACCATTGTCAATCGATGGTCAAACTTTCATTTATCAGCAGGATACACCACGATACATGCAGTTTAATTGAAGTTAAATAATGTTTTAATTAATATTTATTAAACTTCTCGGTACTAAAACACTACGCGGTTTTTTAAACGTATACAAGGTAATAAAATCACTTTGAAATATAACTCATTTATTTTTTATTACAGATAAAAACAGATAGATATATAGATTCTTTATTGTACACCAGAAAGGAAGTTATACAATAATTAATTGTAACATTATATAACAGAAACAAAGTTACACGGCGGTCTTATCGCTAATAGCGATTTGTTCCACAGAAACGTATGAAAGTAGATATTTAGTGTGGACTGATTTCAATATGGATAAATCGCTATCATAACACAATAAAAATTGTCATCAAAGAATAAATATTAAAAAACAACAATTTTACACCTAAATAACTTTAAAATTTCAACGAAAATGAAACTTTCAATACGTTTAAAATAGCTCATTTGATTACTGCGACCTCTTCTGGTAAATTTCAAAGGTGTCAACTGCACAAACTATACTTATATGAAAATCATAAAGCAAATAAGTCTCGACCAAATCCGCTTTTTTTAATTGAGTAGATTTTATTTTCGATACAACGAAAGAATTTGAATGCAGTATCTTCGAAACGTATAATTAAAAGTCTAGAGCCCCAAAAACAATATTTTGAGTTTAAAAAAACAGCTTCGTCCGGTATTTGAAACCAGAACCTTTGGCTCGGACGTCATGCCACGTGATTTTCTACTATTTATAATAGCATATTACATTAGTAATAGTACATTGGTTTTACTGAATAAACAACACAAAAAAATCATTGCGTGACATATTTCATACATAATTTAAAAATAATAATAAGTTGTACACAATTGGTAATTTATAATGTGATGTAAAATTGAAAAAAGCTACATCATATATTGAATTTTAAAAAATAATACCTCAGTATTTAATTAATTTATTTTAATTTTTCTGAATATATTTTGATAAGCTGAAACATAATTTAAGTTCCCAAACGCCATCTTTCAGTAATACGTGGCGCTAGTGATACATAAAATATAACTTCTATTTAAAATTAAAAACTCGTTTAATTTCATAACAACGATTTGGATTTCATCTCTGTGTAAACTATGTACATTTTATGAATTATATTTTAAATCATTCAAATAAGTACGTTTCGATTATTTTTATGAAAAAGAAATGACAAATGATATTTTATTAAAGAGTAGTAATTAACTTTTTTGTCTAATTTCCTTTTTAAAATATACAGCATCTATTTCTATTAATAGTTTATCCAAAAATGGGCCTTTAAAATAAAAAAAAAACAAAATATTTGTCTTTTTCCAAAAAAATAACAAACAAAGATTTAAATCGTTAAATACATATGTATGTACTATATTGACTTCAGAAATTAATAGTCTAAAGAAATAAATTCGTGTTTTTTTGGGCCTGCAGTAATTGCAAACATTACTGTCTCTTTCGTGCACTAGCCATTGATTCAAAATAATTGATCTTGTTGATATAATTCAAAATAATTGTATGATATATAAGGGCATAATCTAACGATTTACATTTTTGTTAACAGATAATATAGAATCGAGTCTACAAAGTTCTAGCAAACAAAATTCGAGTAAACAAATTCCTAGTTTATAAAAATACATTACAAAATTTTATTACTCATCAATAAACATATTATTAAATTAAATTTAGATATATATCTTTATTCTTATTATTTTTCCCAAAATATAAAATGGTGCTTAAATGAATTTTTTTTAATTTGATATCACATCTTTCTTTTTGATATCACAAATTTAGTTATTTAAGGCTCAATTGTCACTGCAAAATTCTTTGTATCACACAATTTTACTTCATTAATACATTTCATTAACCAACTTTTAGTAACATGCCTAACATTAGAACAGTTTTCAGTTAATTTTCTTTTAAGTTTTTGCATTTTTTTCAAATTTATAACATTTTCATTGTGTACAATATAATCTACGTCTATAGACCTAACCGATTTCACAACTACACCCCCATATGCTATCCAATGTCTTTCAAAAAGTCTTCTTTCATGCTCTGGTATACTAATGAAGTCAGGATAAAATGCTATTCTTTTATCTTTAAAAGCATCTGGTAATGGATTATTGGGCAGTAACTGATATTTGTAATTTTTTGAATCAGTCTCATCATAATCTATAGTACTGCTACTGTTTTCACTGATTGTGTCTGAAGAATTCTTACTTTTAATACCTTTGGGTTTTCTTCTTTTAGGTGAATTAGAATAATTCAGATCTTCGGACACATGACTGTTAGATGAATCTGAATTGTTAAAATCTTTCAATTTTTTAATATCAGGTGAATTTGCACTGTTTATATCTTTTAACTTTTTTTTGTCCGGTGAAGTTTTTGTGGTGACAAACTTATCCATTTTAACAAAATTATCAACATTTTTATTTTTCTTTGGACTACTTTTTGACTTCTTTACCGGTGGCTCATAAGTTTCTGAAGCAGTTGCAGCCAGTTTGTTCAAGAGAGACACATCTGTTTTTTCTTTAGACATTGTATATAACTGTCTAAGTTCCTCCAAATTAGTAGCTGTTTGCCAATCTTTGTCATCTCTTATCCTTGTTACTCTGGGAAACCGTACAGATATGCCATCTGCCGTGTGCAGGTTTGCCTTTGTTAACTCTGTTCCTGAAAAAAAATACAAATAATATGTAAATTTTATATTTATATGCATACAATGTGCATTAACTTTAAAAGATCGCTAGCAGTAGAGACACAATTCTGCCTGCCCATCTGGCAATAGGAAAGTCAGCCATATTTGGGAGAGGTCTTTATCTATCAATAAAATGCTGTGAGCTAAAAATGATTAGTATTTAAAATAACTGTATTTAAACCACAATTTGATCTATTACCATTGACTTAACTAGATAAGCGATTTGTCTGATTTAAGATTAACAAATTTCAAGTTCAAAGGCCAACTTTTTTCAGAGCCTCTATAAGTTGCCTTGTTAAGAACAAGCCTGCCTGATCTTGGAGGATATTACTACCAGATATTACCCTACCAGGCTTGACTGGTCACCCAGACTCGAAATATGAATTAGCCAGAATAGACCTGTAGGCCATATACATATAGAATATTAATTAACCCTGAAATGACTCTGAAAGCAGTATGTTCATCACTGATTAGGTCTTGTTTATCCTTATTGTATGTATATATGAAAAACTTTTTTGTCCTTAAATGTAAAAAGGGTTGTTAGGTCAGTAAGATATATGTAATAAAATAGAAACACCAACCTGTTATCTCCCAGACAGGTTGAGCTTTTGGATCTCTGGCAATAAAATCTGGTACCATTCCCTTATTACAGTCCAACCATGATGGGATCTTTGCATGTTCTTGTGAAATTTTTATCATTAGTGGTGTTAACTCCTTTTGCAACCTTTCCAACGTACTGTCATCATGACCTGTGTGGACTTTTGTTACAGTCACCCATAAATTACGACGCGTGTCTAAACAACCCATCAAAAATACCGACATCATACCTCCTTTTTTGCCAGTACCTATAGAGTTCAAATTATTTAATTAGAATTTACAAAAATATCCAATATGGTTTGGATGATGGATTAATAATTGTTTAATGAAAAAAATGAATTGTAAAATATCAAAATTAACCGGGATCAAGATTGCAGATTTCACTAGACATGTCATTCAAAAACAAAAATGTTTTTGAACGACCTGTCTAGTGAAAGATGTGAAATCTGCAATCCAAATTGGCAGAATAGGTGTCTATAATTTATACTTTGTAGGAAACACAAGAAGAGTGACAACAATGTGACATACAAATAAGCTTCTTACTTTAAAAATAAAATGATTGAGAATAATGCAAATATATATCTAATATACATATTATTATATATTTTATGAGTAAAATTTCTAAGTATCTAATCCCTAATCTTTCATCATAAATTTTATATAATTACTTACTTTATCTATCACCTGCTTCTTTAAGGTCATGCATAGTCTAAGTACTCTTTCACAGGGTAATATAATAATGTCATATATAAATTTACTGATTTTTATAACACTGACAGGGAAGGGACCCTTGCTCTTTTTAGAATTCTATTACTATTACCACACACTATATATCTTCAGTTACTGAATGTCTTTTTAAGTATACATGAATTAATAAATATACATTACCAAACCATGCACCTAAAACAACTAAGTCAGCTGTGTCGGCCATTGCTCCATCAAAAAGGTAATCTTTTTTAACTTTTAACCAATGCCTCTTTCCTGGTTCATAAATTGATTCTAAATCTTTTAATACAAGCCCCTCCAATCCAAGTTGTAGAACCTAAAATTGCACAACCATTGTTTTGCTATTATTATTTTATATATTTACCCAGTTTCCAATTCATATAATTGAAAAATGCATTGCACCATTTGGGAATTAAACTAATATAAACATATTTGGGGATAAGACTAATATATAACAAATTTGAGGATTGAGAAAGTAAATCTTATTAAAATTTATTTCTCAGTAGAAAGTTATCTCAGTAAATAACAATATAAGAAATTACCTCTGCTATCATTTTTGCCAAATCTGAAGGTTTTCTAATTAACTGTTGTTCTGAAAACATAATATGGTTCTTAACTTCAACCATGTTATCATGTAGGATTTGTCTCCTTTTCTTTATAGGATAATCCATCAATACTTCCCCATTGTAGTAAAGACAATCAAATACATAAAGACAGACTTGAGCATCTTTAAATGCTGATTGCTTGTGTATACCTAATGTACCAAATGGTAACGGATTACCAGTATTTACATCAACCATTAATACTTCTGCATCTAAAATAAGATCTACACCCTTTGGAAATGCTTGAGGCAAGTAATCTTTAAAATGGCTGACTTTGTGTGCCATTACTGGTTTTAAAGCACGAGAGAAATATTTAAATTCATTCCCTTTCTTGTGGACTTGTACTCTCTCACCGTCATATTTAATTTCTGAAAACATACCATTAGGACATTTTTTCATGGCCATTTCAACAGATTTACATGCTTCAGCTAACATTGGCAATACAGGTGTCATAAGTACTAATTTAGCTTGCATAGATTTTTGAAAAGCATCTTTATGTTTAATTTTATCATTTTGTGATAAAATTCGTTCTAAAACCATATTCAGATCTCTTGAGGTTTGAAATACATTATAAGCATCAGGGTGAACTCCTTCCAAAATATGTTTCGGACCAGCATTAATTCTTAAATCACCTTTTATAAGGCGAATAAGCATTTTCATATCTTCCAAGGTACACTTTCTGACGATCTTCTTGAACTGATATATTTGTTCATCTTCACGAGTTAACTTTGATAAGTCTTCTAAAAAATCTTCAAGTTCTTGAATATTAAGAGTGCTTTCAAGGGCTGGCTGAAAAGTTTTAGATTTAGAAAAAAAATATTGTATAGTATCAGCTACATCACCCTGCTCCAAGTGCGTCAACATATCATCTTGATCAGTGTAAAATACTCTAGAAAACAACTTTACTAGTTGTTTACTTTTAAGATTATATACTCTCTTTGATATTTGAGGTAACAGAAACTTGCACCATAATGTGAGATCTCCTTTAAAGTGATCACCTTGGCAACCTCTTGTAAAAAAATTATTTATAATTGCAGTTTTTTCTGTATATGCAGACGCTTTAGATATTTGTTTGCACAATTTTATAAATATGTCAAATTTATCATCTTCATTTTCTACTAATGAAGTGTTTTTTTTAATGTCACCATCAGATTTTTCATTTGAGTTGCCCAAAGGCTTTGATTCATTTTTAATAACCTTTGCACAATATTTTCCACTATTCTTTTCCGCATACAATTGCTCCATCTCATTGATCTTTTTTAAAAGATATTCTTGATCATCAATGTTCAAATTATGCCAATTTCCAATATCATCTATTGAGTCGATGCGTTTTGTTGTGGGACGTTGTTTTATAAGAATGTTCATAAAACAATCTACATGATACCATGACTTCATCTGTTGATTATCGCCATAAGGGCTGGGAACAACTTTTGCTATCCGTAATTCCCCATTAAGACAATTACTTTTACAAGCTTTACAAGAAGCTCGGCCTCCCTTGGCCCTATCGACATAAAAAGGCGTAGTAGTTTCAGCCATATCCAATACAGGTAACGTAATGTATAATTTAATAAACGCACTGTTATCCACTGAAATATTTATTTTGAACATATATATAATCAGAGTTATCGATTTTTATAAATTTTATGCCTTGAATTATCTATCATAAATCACACAAAATTCATTCTCATAGCCTCTACCTGCTCACTGAAATACAAATATATAACAAAATTAGTATCAAAATAAAACGTTTAGGTTCACTTTAAACGTCAAACGTCAATCGGTAACAGCGACACTTTCCATAGTAAAGTGAAAACAACATCTCGGATAAACTCTCATTACGTATTACTACATATTATCGATTATTCGTCAACCCAAACATTATTTGGAAGTATTTAAATTAGCTAAAAATAAATCACAGTAAAAGATAGCCACAAAATCAACTAAAATTTGTAAAAATTTGGAATTATTTGAGAAAATATAAGGATTGAAATTTAAAAAGGTCCTTTTCCTGGAAATTTATTTAAAAAATTATCGTTTAAACCCTATAAAGTTAACTTCAAATCCTAGACTAGACTCAAATACAATAAATTAACTGCGCCATTTGAACGTACATCGACTTAATTCGATGCAAATGCCGCACTTGCGCACTACAAACAAATACAATTTCTAATGCGCGCGCAATCTATAGCAGATTACATAAATTTACAATAAAGGATAGCAAAAACAAAAAATTGAATTGAAAAAGAAAAGACTAAATACAGAGATAGTATAAAATGTAGACATACCGTACCAAGGCCCATAACAATAACCGGCTACGAGTCATATGTATATTTGATACATATCTGTAACTATTATGTCTCCTTATGTACAGTTTCAATATGAAAATAAATGTAAACTTAAATGAAAAATTTTAGGAAATAATTTTTCAGGTGAAATTGTTAGAGTAATACACTACCTAAATCTTTGTATAAAACTTTTGACCTTAGCTTCATCATCAAATTGTATAAAGCTATTATATTATATTAAAAGATTATTGAAATACATAAAAATAAACTTGCATAATATTTTATAAACAATATAACTCTACAATCATCTACTCTACTATAACTCTCTTAATAAAGAATGTTATTTTATAATTAATCAATGAATCTTTTAAGCTATTGCAATACATTGTTTGATTTTATATTTATTTGATTCCAGCATCGTCGTGTCATCAGGAATTTAGCAGTGATGGCCTTAAATATGGAACACTAACATCGCCGCATTACCCACAAGCGTACCCACCAAATACTCACTGTCACTATGAATTTTTTGGAAGAGGTAAAGAGAGGGTTAGATTGGAATTTCAAGATTTCTATTTACATAAATCAGCCGATGGTTCACTAGAGTAAGTGTAAATATTTAAAAATACTATGATATTGTCACAAATACTAGAAATAAAAATCGTGAAAATTTTTTTTTATGGTATGGGTAGGCAAACGAGCTGGCTTGTCACCTGATGGAGGGCAATCAACGTTGCCCATAGACATCCGCAGCGCCATAAGCAGTGCGGAAGCGTTGCCGACCTTTAAGGAAAGTGATATTGGGAGTAGGAGGGGGAGAGGGAGGGTGTTGGGCCTTCGGAAGTACCACACTCTCATTCATGCTACAGACAAATAATATGCCATTCTTGACAAAGTATTCGTCTGCAGCGTGGCTCTACAACTAATAAATTAGCTCTGTTAGTGTCAATCATCTTTAACCTCTATATTCTAAATTGTAACAATGAAAACCTATACGAAATATTTCATTGTTCGATCGATCGACGATCCCTTTTATAGAATTTAATTTTTTAAATATTTAAACCATATACTTATTAATTAAGAAAGCGTAGCTACATTATTCTTTAAAAAAAAACCAAAAAACTAATTTTAAACTTATGTATATACAAATCCACTATTTCTTTGAACTTTTAATTTTTTAGTTGCGCAAACATGGATTCGTTGCAAGCCTTCGTCAACGTAGATGGAAGACTAGAAAAAGTAGAAACATTTTGTGGGACCGACCTTCCTAAACCAATAATGTCAAATGGCCCAAAATTAATGCTAGAGTTCCGCGGGACTCATTCGTCGAGGCACTCCAGAGGTTTCAAAATATCATATTCATTTGTGGAAAGTAAGTCTTTGCTTTCTAATTTTTGAACTTAGTTGCTTATTAAAGATAGTTGAATAGTGTGAATGGCAGGTTATTTGAATTGTCATGCCAAACAATCAGTAGGTATCTTTTCTATATAATAGTTTAATACGACTCACCGAAGTAAAATTACTATACTGTTTTATAAATAGTTACCTTTTTCGATTCAGAAGAACTTACAAAAATGTAATTAAATATATGTACATAAAGTAAAAACAGCCTGAATAAAATAATTTTAATCTATATTTTTATTCTGTAATTAAACTAAACATTATAATTTATTTCATGTAATTGTATTACGAACATTTTTCATAGACAAAAAAATTTAGCCTTATTATTATATTAACTTTTATTATAATCTACTGGCTAACTGTTTTCAGATTTTGGGATTACTACTGGAAGACAGCTAAAGGAGTTTCCATGCGCTTTTGTCTACAATAGTTCGGAAAGTCGAAATGGGACTTTTGCTTCTCCAAATTCACCCGGGCCTTACCCACGTGACACAGAGTGTACATATTTTTTTCACGGAGGGCAAACTGAAAAAGTGCATTTACATTTTACGAATTTTTACGTCGAAGGTGTTTTACCGTAAGTTAATAAAACTCTGTCATTTTAAATTCAAAACGTACCTGTCAAAATTATCATCCTAAATTTTACAAAGTATTCCACTGTGTTCCAAGTTATTCCAACATAGACCACACTTAGTGAATTAGAACACAGGGGTATACTTTGTAAAATTTTGGATGATAATTTTGACAGGTCATACTAAGGTGAGGGCAGTGTATAATCGTTAATGAACGTATTCGATTATCGATTACTATTCTTATATAACTTGATATCGATAGTTGCATAATTATTTTGTATGTTCAGTTTTTTTTTGTTGCGTTAACCTTTTATTAATATGATGACAAAGGCCTCTCACAACGACGATTTCGATTCGTTTCGACTATTATTCGGTCAGTCAGGCTATTCAGTGTTAATAACGTCTGAGTCGAAATTATTAGTGTTAGAGGGCCATTATAGTGAAATGAAGCAAATGAATAAATATTAATGCAGTAGTGCACAACCTAAATCGTATTCATTATTTTCATAATACTAGATTCACTAGAACTATCTCTTAGATTTATTATAATTTCTTGTTCACAAACGTTATCAAAGTGGACATCTCGCTCCCACTCTTCTTCCTGGCCGTAAATGGTGGATAAATGTGTTATATTTTGCTGCATGACCTACAAAATAAAATAAAAGTTTAATACATATTTGATAAATGTAGGTTAGGTTATAGTGATAAAAAACAAACCAGACAAACCTTTGACATGAGCCCAGATTCATTCGATGGCATTATAATGACAAAGATACGGTGACAATCTAAGGACCGTATGACCATGTTGTTTCGCAATTTCGTCCAAAATGTAGGTTTATTAATCGAATTTAGTTTTATTAATCGAATCAATTCGTACTTTAACATATTTTCATTCGCTTTAATGCCTTTGCTTTGCAGCCAGGATATAAGATCCACTTTTGTGCTGCTCGAAGCTGGAGCCTTATCTTTTTGCATTGAATGGTACGGCCCATTGTCCATGATAATTATATGTGGTTCATGGATATTTTCTAGTAGCGTTAAAAACCACACTTTGAACCTTTCAGAATTCATTCATTTCATATATACAATTTTTGTTTTCCTATTTTTTTTAAATAACAGCTGACTATATTTGTTTCATTATGCATTACATATCTACGTATCACAGTTTTGTTATTTACATAATGATATAGAAAATTGATATTACCTATAATAATACCTCCTATAAATTAATGATGAATCATTTCCATTTATGAGTTTTTAAAATTCTACACCACATGCAATTATCATTGGTTAACAATTTAAAAAAGTTAACATTAGATATATTAATTATAATTTTTTTTTACAAATAAATGTGATAGATAATTGCAAATAACTTATATATTTACAATAAAATAATAATAAATAATATAATTTAACCTAAATGTCGATCAATTTATTTTATTTCAAATAAATTTTCGATAGTCTGTAGTTGTTCGTTATGAATAGCACTTCGCTAAGAGGGCGGTACCCATTCTTAAAGCATGATATTATCGGATTTACTTTTTACCGGAAAAAATACGAAACTTTATGTACGTGAGCTGTCAAAATTATCCTAAATTTCACAAAGCATAGTGATAATTATATGGTTTTTATTTTCTTCTCCTGAAAAATCCACTCGCGTCGAGCCTCGGTGGCAGAGAAAGAGAGTTCTCGGTGTTGCCACTTTACAAACATATTAATTATATGTTTAGGTGAATGGCTTTCCGCCACAAAAGTTAATACTATTTTATTAATATTGCAATTTCTTCGATTATTGTTTTAATATCGATACTAAAACATCGAACAATATCGAACAATTATCGATACTATTTTTTTCTTTCAAATTCTAATTTGTAATTAAAAAATGATTAAAAATACCGTACAGAGAGGATAAATATTAAAAAGGTACGTAGCCTACGGCCATTCAAATATTTATCTTCATACGAAAATTGAATCAGACGATTCAAAAATAGAATAACAGAATGGCTATTAAATATAGGCTTTGTAAAATAAAAGATAATTTAAAGAGTGCAATATAGCAATTTTATGTAAAAAATGTTGACATTTAATATTGTATTATTTAAGACTCGACGTTATTTATTAGACATTAGATATGAAGCAAATTAGTACATATTAGTAATTGTAAAAATTTGCATGCTGTTGTGAAGATGGCAAATTATATGTATATAAAATATACCATTGAGAAAATAAAGTGTATGTATACATATTTTATGCAAATAAAAATCTATCTACAATCTTAGGCGTAAAAAAACAAAGAATTTGTTACTACACTATTTAGGTCAAATTTAAGTTCGATTAATTATTAATACATCTACCCGACAATATCTATGACAACTTCACTATTTTTATATTTATCTAACCTATCAAATGTCGGATATCGGAGAGTCCTACTCACAAAGACTCATCGAATCAGTCTCGCTGTTTATAAAATAAGCCCGAAAATGCAGATTATACACAATTTTTTATCGGAACCGGGTTTTAAGTTATGTATACACATATATATGTGTAATATAGGTAATTGTAATTTATTTCTATCTATTTGCAATATAATTTCTTTATTTAAATATTTTCTTATACTCTTATTATTATTACAATTATAGAATTAAAAAAATCGTATTTCAATATCGTCATTTTGTCTTATTACATTTTATGAGACCACCGCATTTTCTTCCGTGAGTGTCGTACAACGCGACTATGGCTAAAAATACTAGTGGACTCTTATGAGTCCACTAGTATTTTTTGTTGTTATTGATGATTGATAATTTTCTAGTTGTGAAGCGGTATCGGCGAGTGATTACGTAGAATTTTCAAACTACATGACTGAAGATAGCAGATTTGGCAGATACTGCGGTCAAATGAAGGAGTTTCACGTGGAGTCGGAGCGGAACTTCTTTAAAGTGACGTTCCGATCGAACGATCGATTAGACGGGGCGGGATTCAAAGCGATATATCAATTTCTAGAAGTCACCGATGAGTATCGAGCGCCTCTACAAGATTCTTCTAATTCTATTCGTAAGTATTGTCAAGTTTTATTTTTGGTGTACTCTCACTCATAGTGCCGTTTACATAATATTTGACTTAGGTCACTCCCAAAAAAAATTAGTTATATACTATTGTTGTGTTTTATTACGTTTTAACCGTTTAAATACTATTTAGTGCTTCAGAAATGCAGTCTTTCAGTCAGTTATGCATGAATAAAAAAATTTTGTTGTGGTTACAACAATGCACTTGAAATGTTACGGATGTTTATTGGACGGTGATCACTTACCACTTCTGAATACCTGCATACTCGTTTGCCTGCTTTACTATAAAACAAACTGCTATTATCGCTGGAACTCTTCATTACCAACTCTTCCATTTGTACGAGTATCTTACGAAGAGCGGTGAGAATTGACAGCGCCTACAGAATTTCCGATATGCTAGACTCGCGTTAAACTATATCATTTCCTTGTGTGCTATATTGTATTATTTTACTATATTATGGAGACTTTTCCGAGGACTTGTTCAAATTTTTACAAGAAGCACAGTTCCACTGTCGTACCGCCCAAAAAGAAATACCGCCCACAACATTCTGATGGCTGGCTGTTCACCACAATAACCACGTTCCTGCCGAGAACAATGGAAAACTTGACCAAATTACCACCCGCAGTGCTCTCGATTATAATATAGAAGTATTCAAGAAGCAAGCGCATGCGATAAGACGCATCATAAACGCCAGATATGCATTTATGATGCCACTCGTCTATGAACGGCCGTGATTACTTTAACTAAGTCACTGAAATGCATATCTTTTTCAGTTAGCAAAGTAAAGTGTAGCGGAAGATTGAGTCAGATGGAACGCCTTGAGTGAGGTTCATGTTCCGCAGAGGAATGTCGCAATGATAAGAATGAAAACGAACGCGAGCAAGAGGGTTTGACAGCTGAGATACCAGAATGGAGTTGGAGATAGAGCGAGCAGAAGGGGGAGGGGGGTCAACGAAATGAGACATTGTATGACAAAGGACGGGAGTCTAAAGTTTTGTGACGTCACATGTCAAAATCTAAAATACTAAAATTCGAAAATTATATGTAGGTAAATCAAAAACTTAAAAATATTAATTATATCCAAAACGAAGTGCCTGATATGGCAGTGACAAACAGTACTAAAAATTGGTTCCAACGACTGTGGACACAAGATTAAGTTTTGTATCTTTTATTAAGATTATGAATCGTTTATGATTATTTAATTGGTGTTTTTGGTTTGGTGGTGGTAAAATACACATCACTAACACGCATAGAATACATCGTTTACGACAATGTCATAAATATACAACAAGTGTTTCGCATCCAATGTATCTTTTAAGCTGGAACTAATACTACACACAAAATCATTGAAATCATTCGAACGATTATGGATTTAGCGTGTACGAATAATTGATTTATATACAAACATATATTAAGTTTATACGTTTTTCTGTTTAGATATGCTGGGATACCTTCTCCTGTTCGCTGCCCTCGTACTACATCTGCAACACTGATGACTATATCATTAAATAAAGTGATATTAGAATAATTACTACTAGTCTATTAATTCTGTACATTTTGTACCATAGTATGTGCCGTACACATGTAATTTATATGTAGGAATGCAATATTTTCTATAAAAATTAAATATTTAAATTATCCTCTATTACCAACTAAAGCAATATAACACAATAACGTCTTATTCACGCAGGCACGTCGTAATATATGAATAAATTAAATTAATATTACTAATTTGTTTTACTTCAATAACCCTATTAAATACATATTTATTTTATTCATGATTATTGCCAATACAGCCGTAATAGTCTCCTGGAGGACATTGGAAAATTGAAACATTAATTCCCACACTTGGCGGACATATTGAGGATCGCAGTATGGTTTTTATTACTAGAGTAGACGGTGTTGCCCAATTGCTGGTATTTGCTTTCATAGTCACCTTGTAAGACACCCACGGAAACAAGTGGGTTAGATTATTTGTTTTATCGCTGTTGTCCTATAGCTCAATACAGTGTTGTTTTCACGTCTAGTGGACGCGAATGTAGCGGTGAAAAACCTCGTAGATGAGCGTAAGGTCCATTATTGGTGCGATCCTATATGCGCCGCGCCAGGCTTACCGCAAACTCGTCTACGGTTTCAATTTTGA
Organism: Baronia brevicornis; assembly: GCA_031353405.1. Lineage (NCBI taxonomy): Eukaryota > Metazoa > Arthropoda > Insecta > Lepidoptera > Papilionidae > Baronia > Baronia brevicornis. Next base: position 315,851 of record JASFAT010000697.1, read on the forward strand.
GGTCAGTAGCCCAACGAGGTGAAGTGTGAAGTAAAAAGTAATGATAATGCCCTTCTACCGATTGGAATAACGAAAACTAAAGATAGTGAGGTATGAACATAGAAGCTCGCTAAGATCTTAATCGTTTTAGATAACTTTAAATGAGTTGATAAAAATGTACTGCTATGAATTATTCAGTTGTTTATTTAAACTTACTCGTATAGGGCGGTCCGGTGGCTGAATTAGATTATAGATTGAATATATGTATTATATTGAAAGAACATCCTGCATTCACGTTGTTTCAGTGATATCTCTTGGCCACCCAGGTAGCCGGGTTCACCCTTATGGCCTTTTTTTCGTTGGGGGGGTATCTCAAAAATTAAGTATATAAAACAAACCCTACGACTATCTCAACACTAAAAGAAAACATCGTCCGCTAGGTGAACGGCATCCCGACGTACTACTTCAGCGAATGGCATATAATATTGTGGTTAAATTCCAAGAGTATATCCTATGTCGCGGTCAATATGTAGACAAGTTTAAAAGTTACTCAATTTTATATAACTATCTTTTGTAGTTTTGTATTATTTATGTTTTTTAAAAATCTAATTCTGCCATCGGACACCCATCCATCATTAACTATTTTAATAGTTAGATAATGTATAAAGGCCGGCAACGCTTCCGCGACTCCTGCGGTGTCGCGGTTGCCCGTGGGCGGCGTTGATTGCTTTCCATCAGGCGACACGCTTGCTCGTTTGCCCTCCTATCCCATAAAAAAAATGTAATAAATAAGGTTCTTATATTTAATTTATAGCCACTTTACTCAAATACCCACTTTTTTATGGGATAGGAAGGCAAACGAGCGGGCGAGTCCCCTGATGGAAAGCAATTAACGCCGCCCATAAGCACCCCCAGTGCCATAGGCAGTGCAGAAGCGTTGCCAATCTTTAAGGAAAGTGTCATTATGAGAGGGGAAAGGGGCTTGGGCCTCCGGAACTCAACCGCTCACCGGATGAAGCGCGGTATCTAAGCTACCACTGAGATGCTGGTTTTTTGCGGGAGTGTGGTACTTTCCGGGGCAAGCCAGCGCATTTACGGTACAGACAAATAATATGCCATTTTTGATAAAATATTCGAGATACTTAAATAAGTCAGCCAGCAATTCAGGTATTTAGTGGTATCTATACCATTCTTTTAAAAGTGTATTGCAAATGCGTTGAATATGTTTTGTTTTCTTAAAATATAATCTTTTATATTTGACGACCGATTGGCACAGTGGCAGGATTGCTGCCTATGGAGTCAGTGGTTGTGGGAACAAATAGAGGGAAACATCAAACCTGTCGTAGGTGTGTCTGTGTCGTATATATACTTATATTATAACTAAAGATTTTAAAATTCAGATTTCACGTTACGCGTTGAATTCTTTCCACCGATTGATAACTTACGTACACGATGTATAAAGACCGGTTGGCTTAGTGGTTAAAGTACTTAACTGTCAAGGGTTCTGGGTTCTAAAATATATGTCCCACTGCTGATCACGGGCCTCTCCGTTTCTGGAGGACGGACGTTCAATCATCACGCTTGTCCAATGCGGATTGGCGGAGTTACCAGATTCGGAAGAAATATTTGTAATCCATACATATATTTTTTTCGATGGGGGCATCGAACCCGCGACCATTGACTCCGCGGGTGGAGGGCCCCGCCACTGAGTCAATTGGTCTATAGCACTTAGATATTGTCTAATTCTTCTGAATTTTTATATAAGTTGATATAAATATGTATTTGTAATTAGTAAAAGAATAAAAAAGGGTTATATAATACAACTTCAAACACACTAAAGCTAGAAAAATAAATAAAATAAGTATGAAATGGGTAATAACATAATTGTGTTGTAAATACTTGTAATAAAGAATTTCAATAAGGTTTATAAGTGCATAAGTCTCGCTAACATTTCTTCCTGGTTATACCCGATTAAACTTTACCGCGTTGCGTCACCGTAGAAATGAGTGCGGTTCGCTCGCCTCATTGGTCCTTTGCTGTTCTCCGTTCGGCGTCGACAGGTGTGTACGGCACTGTTAGTACTTGCATCTCGCTCTCACCTCACACTCACCACCTCAGAACGGCAGATGACGTCAGTTCGGGTCCGTTCGCCGTTCTCCTTGGTCACTTTGCGAGTTAGACGGTGTATTGTAAAACACGTGAACTTTTTTACGATCAAAGTCGACGTGACATCGTTTTCAGATAATTCATTACGTGTGTATTTTGTGAGAACATCGATTTTGTGTTAGAAAACTCGTGAAAATTATTGTGTTAGAACTGTGAAGTTGTGATCACAGGTGTCACATTCCAGTCGGGACGCCGTCGCAGTCTTTGTATACCCTACTCATAGAGCAGGTGGATTGTTTAAGGGTTTCATTTATATATATATGTAAGTATTTTCAAGTTTTCCATTCTTTACAGTTTTCTCCGTCATAAAAATATATCTGTTCTTTACTTGAACCTTTAATTACGTACATTCGTCGTATGTTCATAGATTAGTTCGCGGTATAAAAAAGTAGTTTAATTTTTAATTAAAGGTTACCAGTTCATCGGCCTAACGCTTTTGAATTGTTATTAAATTGTAATACAACGACGCCACTAGTGATATTTAAATTTGTTGTTATTACTACATCAACATATGGAAAAATAAATATTTATTATTATGTAGTAGTGTAGTATATTTATTTTATGTATGTCAATATGATTGCAAAGAAGTAAAGTATCTAGGTGTATTGTTATTTAATTTCAATATCAATGTATGTGTCATTATATTTGTTGAATTGATTATTAAAGAATTACAAGTTCAGTTGTATATACAAATATTTATTATATTAAATTTTGCTTTCAATAAACCTTGCAAAAAGTATTCTACGAATATGCACACTATATTTATAATTATAACTTGTTTCGGTTTATGATAGAAATAATCTAAAACTGTTTATGCGTAATAGAAAAAAAAATCATTTTGACCGTATACTATTATAGATATATTGCAGGTAGATATCAAAAGAAATGTTATCAAAAAATATACCAAATAGCGCCATTTGGTATATTTTTTGATAACATTTCTACCTAAGTACTTGTATTTAAATAGCGACGTAGGTAAATAAGTTCTATACATCTGTATGATTGTAAGTTCGATTTAGTTTTTATATAAAGCGCGAACCCAGTTCGAAGATCGTTGTCCGTGTCTCTTGTATTAGTAGTTATAGTATATGTCTTATTTTATTATAATTGTAATTTATTACTGTTATAATAAAACAAGGATGCAAGGGATGTGACCGCATGTTGTAACCGTCCTAAAATCTAAGCAGGGCATAAATAATCACAAACCAGTGATAGTAACGCTATTGGTGTTACATCCCTGGTTCTAGGATTACTAATCCGTTTGCCTAGGATGATGACGTGACGTGACTTAGGGTAAATTCTCCCAGCTTGCGAGGTGTGCCCCTGCGGGTTGTATTAGGCTTATGTTTTTATTTGTTTTGAATGGTTTTATGGCTTTGCGTTCAAAACCTTCTGAGCCCGTCTTGTAAGTTTATATGGTCAGTTTGTCACGTTACATCTTGATAAAATGGTGGCTATTTTAACAAAACCTACTCGTATTTATTTCATATCACTCCACTTAGATGCCTTAATCGAATTAAATTGTACAATACGCAACCACAATTAAACAATATAACTGATAATAACGTAATATTACGAAATCAATTAAAACACAGCATTACTCAAGTAAGTTGGCGGGAAAAGTTCCGTAGGCTTATGATGAACAATAGCATTGTTAGATTAAAAAATTAAAATATCTGGAAAATATCAAAATGTCGAAATTTTAAGGTACTGCCGTAAGAAAAACTAATTTGGAATTAAAATTTTAATACATGGATCCTGTAATTTTTAATAATGAACTACATATAACTACTTGTGCACTTTGTGTATCTATTACATGCACATTTTACATATCTTTTTAAAACAAACTTAAAGTGGCATAGTATCATTTGGTCAATTATATCGATTTTACATTTGTATCTCAGCATGTTATCGATACACTATCACTGATGGCTGGAATTTATTTTTTAAAAGTTGTATTATGAACATTTTAACTATTTTTTTAAGTTGATTATTAACTAGGTACTTGGTATTTCTCTACTATAACAAGAAATAAATTATATTTTAAGTGATTTATCTTTTTACATATACATTACATGTCTTTATTAATTGAATAAAAAACTGAGTATTTTTCTGATCAAAACATTAAAGATTTTAATGATGACACTAAGTCGTAAATTTTATGTTAGGTACATAGTTACGAAGAGCTTATACCTAATGATTTATGCTTTCAATGTTCACTGATGTTATCGACGATTAATATTCCTTTCATACGTGAAAAAATTAATGAGTGGTATTAATAGAAAAAATAGTATATGTATGTGAAATGTCTATGTAATTCGTGAAGTTTATATAATTTTTTTATTAATCAGATAGGTACGTTTTTTCCAGAAAAGCAAAAAGTGTTTTGTCCATTTGTCATGTTAGGAGAGTTAAAACATTCTCTTACATGTATTTATAAAGATCATAAGGAATGCGATTATTATAAAATACATATTTCGAATTTTGTATAAAATGTATCTGAACAAAATCGTTTGACGAATATTATTTATGAAAATAAATAAACAATGAAATCAAAAAGCGTTTTTAATCTGTGCAATGACAGTGGCAGAACTTGATAAATGACAGATCGGAAGCACTTATCGATGATATCTAGAGTACGATTTATCAGCTGAAAGTTATAATTATTGGCCTTAGATTTAAAAAAAATAGGCAGTGTGTTCATTCATATTTATTACTGGCTGGCTTCATGTAATAGCAGGAAGAAACTGTTTTTTATGTTTTGATATGCCAGGAAAAAAGACTATCGATCCATGGCCACTTTCTAAAAACATTGACAGCTTCTGATTTGTTGTTTGAATTCACACACAACAAATGTATTGAATACATTTATATAATTTTAACTATTTTAAAATCTTTAAAATTATATGCTCTCTTTGAGTTTCATTTGAAATTTAAAAACCTTGACAATAAAGTAAATTGTACTGTAATAATCCGTATACAAGTTGTCTTAAAAGAAAACATTGTTAAAGCGTATAATCGACTCGCTGTGTGAGGTCATGCGTGAATTCTTAGAAGTTGACATTTTAATAAATTTGCCGAATAATTTTCTTTGGAGTTTGTTTTGCTTCGTTGTCGATTTACAATTTTTGTTTAAAATGACTTTTGATATTCAATACTGATTCGTAAGAGTTCATAAAAGTATAAATTCTTAATGCTTAGGCATTTGTGTTTTTAAGTTTGTAATATATTAGTGATAATTTGAATTAACAAACGAATAACCAGAAATATTTTGTAAATAATATTATTATATAATATATATTAATAATAAGTATAAAGAAGGTCCATACACGTTTTAAGTCTAAAAAAGGGGTCGTCGTATTTACATAGGTTGTAATACATGAATACGTATGTTTGTTCAGATTATAGCTCCATGGCATACAATGTGAACGAAATGACTTGACATGCCTTTTAAAATATTTTGTAGGACGTAGGTTATTTTCTTTTCAATATACTCATGTTATTTTTTCTTAGGCTTACCTTGCGTGAGTGTCACCTTTTCTGTTTATTCCGTTCATACGTAAAGTCCAAAGTACCTAATACTTTTACTTCTTGTTTTAAGGTATAATATTGATCAGATTTTATTCCTCGCTTATTATCGGACGGACCAGAACCATGACATTTGGAAGGAATCTTGTTATTTTCTTTTTTTATGATAATTTCACAAGGATTGATAATAAGGAAGCACCAACATAGACGGGAACAGAATGTTAAGATCCTCGAAAGACATTATTAGGTCATATTAGGTCGGTGATTTGAAGATTCAAAAGCTTAAAAGTTTATGGGCGAAAATGTCTTAAATGGGGAACGCTCGATTTTATATGCTGGGGAATTTAATATTTAAAACCCACATCTCCCAATTTTTTTAGATGCTCCTGTTGTAAATAATACACTGTCTCGTTTAGAACTTTATTTCTTGTTGGGTACAAGCAACGACTCTTACTGTTATAATATAACGTAGTCTCACTAAAACTATTTCATGATTTAACTTGATTCGTGCAAATGACGGGCTTATTTAGGTTCTGTTCACGACCACTTCCAAACGCTGTTCTCGGCTGATTGCTTCAGTCACTGAAACCAGATATTTTCATTTCCCCGGTGCGTAGTCATTGTACTTTTGCTGGAGAAAATGATTGTAATCCGGCTATTGAAAGCCATAGTGTTGCCAGATACAATTTCAAAATCTCCTAAAATAATAAAATAAACTCCTTTGCAAAAAAACCTTACAATCATTGGCTTTTCCATGGATAATATTAATATATTTAGCATGTCATTAGCTTAGATAACTAGAAATTTATTTTTTAGAATTTTTTCTAACACTTATATTCTAGAATCGGTGTTTTAGTAAATATAAACAGATATTTGTGTGAAAAAAAAATCGCGCTGGTCGTCCACTGCGTATATCAGCCGTTAAAAGCCTCCTCCTTATAGTTCATAGGCTAACTTGTGCTCCTCGTCCCTCTTCAAGGTTTCTTTTGAGGTCTATGCGACTGCATTTGCGGTTCCTCACCGCCTGAGTCGCCAAAAAGCGGTCGTCTCGTGGTTGTGTGCAACGTTTTTGCCCAGAAATTGCCTTCTCTGAACGTAACCTGTCTTTTGGTATCGAGTCCAGGTTCTTTGGACGATTGAACGACTCAAGTTAAACCGTTGTGAGATGTAACAATGGCTACACCCCTCTTCCAGCAGCGTTATAATTTTAGTAGCTAATTGCTTTTTTTGCCATTACAATACACGCAAAGATATCTGTTTTAAGTCACAATAATCTGATGATGGTGCGAAAAACATAAATTATTCTACTAAAAATAATAAGAAGTTAGTTTTAGTTGTCTGATAACCTTCTAACAACAAACCCGCGAAAATGAGAAAAAAAGTCACAAACTAAAAAAAAAGATTTTTTTTAAATAAATGTCCCTTCGAATTTGCAATAATAATTTTTCATACCCAGACTCCTTATTAAGTGCCAGTAACATAGTTTGACTTTTAAAATCTTTTTAGAACTAAATTATTACACACTACATACATTACTACTACTTGTACAATAAAAAATTAAAACCGGCCGTTTTTTTTCGAAGGATTTTGTATATTGCCAATAAAATTAAATGTAGAGAACTCGAATATAAAGTTCACGATACTCTTATTCGAAGATATAGACATTCATCATAGTTCTTTTTAAACGTAGGATGTACATATACAGTTCATCACACTAATGTCAAGTGAATCGAGTTATATATAAGGCATTGTTCTTTGATGCCCTTGTTCTACATCCATCGCATTTGCCACTTAAATAATTCGATCTAAATAGCAGTGTGGGTGATTATGAATTCGATTCGATACTTATACATTAGTAACGACTTGTTTTATATACAAGTCTATGTTACTTTGCATCGTCTATGCATGGCCGCGCTTAGAACTCGGGGTTAAAGGTTCTCGCTCTTTATTTAGTGGAAAATTGTAGGTTAGAATCGGTTTATGTAATGATCATGGTGCCTAAACGCTTTGAGCTAAAAGTTTTAGACCTATATATTTGTTAACTGTTCTAGGTTCAAAACTAGTCTAATCTAAAAATTTTTTACCAAAAATAAATAGTAGTAGAATGTACGTTCTAAAGTAAAACTCTATTAATTTAGTAATATTTTAGAAGATAATAAAGAAGATTTTTATTTCAAATCCCCAGTTACTTTTTAGAGTTCGGTGGTTATTAGCAATAATTCTAGTTGTATTAGTTACAGTAAACGATGTAGTCAGTCAAGTCTGTCGTTACTTTTGCAATAATATCTATATAAAATATTCAAAAGGTAACTAATATTTTTTTATCATTGCCAAAAACAGTTTTATTTCAACATACATGCATATTGATATTGAATATAATCGCTTAATTGTAATATATTTTTTTAGAGCTTCAACGAAATCAATACATTATGTTCAGCATTTAGTTGTTTTATTTTTGTCTTATTTAGCTGACTAGAAATTTTCTTTTTGAAAACAGATACCAAACCATTAGAGACTCCGAATATGAAAGAAGCTTTTTAGCTTATTGTTATTATATGTTTCGAGCTCATTATTAGTAAAAGCAGATAAATTTGAGAAGTAAATGCGTGTTAAGTACGGTCTGTCATTGTTTGACTTTGTTTTTTTATAGTATGGCTTTACACTGTGCATTTATGTTTGTGGTTTAACTTAACTGAATGGTTGTAACCAATCTCTATAACTTGTATTGACATGAGAATTAAGGTAGTTGAAGTATAGCATTATTTAAAAAGTGCATCGTAAATATGTTTTGTTTTCTTAAAGTACACGTTTTTTTTGTTCCTTGACGACCACTTGGCTCAGTGGCTGTTCGAGGTTGCTACACCCACTGAGACGTTGGTTCGATGGTGATAAAAATATTTCGAGTCTGGTTACGCCGCATCGAATTAACGTGGTGGGTTAGCGTCCATTCCTCTAGAACTAGGGAGACTATGCCCAGCTGTAGGACATATACGGGCTATATATAAATAACCTTTTCTATTATTACTAGGCCTGCAGCCAATTAAAGCCTTTTAAATATTTTTCCGCGTTGTTTCGATTTTTCTTCTAATCTTAGGGGACAAAAATATGAGTATTTTAACAGTTACCATTAATGCACAAATAACAAAAAGAGGATACGTGCGGAGTTTCTTTCGCCGTTTATACTCTGTTTAGATACTTGATTGTTAGCGGACTGACGTTTGACGAATAAAATGTACCTAATTTCTTATGTTTAAAAATTAAGAATTTGAATTTGATGCAGACTGTACGTAAAAGCTACATATTAAAGAATAGGCCTTTTAAGGGCAGCTTTTATCGCCGTAAACAATTTCATGATACATAATAGAAAAGATAATATTATACAACTAAATTTTATCTTACTTCAGCTAACATATGTACATGGAATGCAGCCGCTTTTACTGAGTTTGTACTCGCCTCACAGGGGTTTAATTTATCTAATGTGACAGCCCTGTGGATAGTGACTGGGCATGGCAAGTATGAGCATTCCGGGCATTGTGTCGACCGCAGCTGTTTTGTATAAAACGCACGCACGGAGGGGTTGACAAATTAGGTAATTAAGTTAAAATCACGACTGCCGTGTACTCCGTCCAGTTACTTTCGGAATTCTATTATGAAACTTGTAAAGGGTATTATCGTTTGTTTCTTGAGACAGGAATTTAATCACAGTTTTTAATTATCTAAAGCGTAATCTCTCATTTTTATCTCCATATTTAATCTAAGCGTAACTTTTGGAATATTTGGCTGATCACTGTATTTAATCAATATTTTAAAGGAAGTTTGATACTATCGATTTTTAAAAGTATTGAGGCGAAATCACTGCGATTTTTTGAGTATAATATATTTAAATAAATTACTGATATAATTAAATTTGTTAGGATTGTTTATAAAACTTTTTTAAAATCTTCTATATCAATTAAAAGATTATTTGAACCCAATAAGTCTCATTATTAATTTTACTTACCACACTAAGTGAACTGCAGTAATGAACACCCATTCAATTTTATAGTAGGTACTAATCTATTCTTGCAGAAAGCAAATTATAGTTCTCGTTTTAAATTTATTTGCTTCTGTATCATCATTGATATATTCAAGACGCGTCACCTTGTTCGATCTTCAGCTACACTCATTAAATTTTAGACAGAGATCATCACTCTATTTGGTCGTACGATGTTCGACAACCGGTTTGCCTGTATGCGATATTCACTTATAGACGTGATTACTCCGCTATCACTTTAGTTTGCTTAATTGAAGACTTTCTATATATCAGTTGACATCCAGTGGCAGAATTTTCAGCGTTTACAGTAATTATCACATAAATATAAATTAATATATAGCAAAGTCCCGTTTATCCGAATGGCGTTATGCGAAATCTGCTGTATACGAACAAATTGTTCCGATTTCTTTATCTTTGTTTACAACTTATGTATATATAAAAAATATGTATGTAAAAAACCAACATCTAATAGGTCGATAGCAATTTTATATATTTTATAACACAATTTTTTCAGTCAAAAACATGCAGGATTATAACCATATCAATAGTATTCTACGAACGTACGTTTTGCGATCATATTTCGCGCTATAGCCGCAATTCTGGGTCTCACACGGGAAAACAGGGGACTGCGGTTTATCCAAACCAGCCGCCTTCACGATAATTTCGGATAAACGGCAGTTTACTGTAATAATAATTATTATTATATCTTTAACCTACCTTAGTTATACATCCGCAGTGTTCTTAGTATTGTAGATGTCCGTGGTCGGTGCTGCTTGCTTTCTGTCACATGACACCCTTGCACCCTTGCCTATCTGTTCTAATAAAAAGTAATATTATACACCCAATTTCAGTATGTCTTAAGTATATATTTTATTTCAACGTGTTCACATTTACCATTTCAACGAGCAGTATAGTATGATCGTAGACAGTAGCAGTTAATTCCATCTGATATGAATTACCAATTCAAAATTACGCCGCGGCGTGTTGTGGTGCGCTTTTGAATTTAAACTTGCCACGACTTCTAAGCATTGTCCACCGCACTCACGTAGACTTTCCACGAAATAGTTATATTTCGCTAAAAGTTAAAATTCTTCGAAATTTAACTTTTGTTCAAAATATATCTAGCAATAATATGTGGACAGTCGGAATTTTTACTTGACTGAGATGATCCGCGACAAGCAAACAAAAGTTGAAAAATAATTTTATTGGAAGAAGTGGATTTACAGGGAACTTAAACTAAATCTTGCCGAAAAACAGCTGTCAGCAACTCTCCACCTCCCAACTACTGTCACCAACAACAATAACACCAAACACACACCATCACTTTCCCACGATGTACATGACATGTGTTTCGCCTCAACACGAAGCATCATCAGGTATAGTAAACTCTACGGAATACAACCGTCAAAAAGTCTACTTAACTCTAAGGATCATCCTTTATTAGGCTATGGATGTAAATCATTTTTTGAATGGAACTTAATTCTAATACTATAAATACTAATGTTACTATAAATTCTAATACTAAAAAAAAAGTAAAAATTCAACACACACACAGTCGGGTAACTCGTGGACTCTAAACGACCAATTTAGGAAAACGGCAAAGTATTGTCTTTGAAATCAAGGCTTCCTGATTACTTCCTGATACCTGTAACAGGATAAATGTACGTTATAATAGTATATCCGTGATAAAAGTAAGGCTTTGTGAATTTTCTTTTTTTATGGAAATAGAAAAGACAAACGAAATAGAAAAGCAGTGATCAATGCCACTTATTGATCACTGCTACCCATGGACATCTGCAATGCTAAAGGCATGATAGACGCCTTACCTTCCTTATGGTAAAGATGTAAGAGGAAGAAAAAATAAAGAAGGTAAGAAATTGGCTTCTGCTATCTTACTAAGTGCCCCGTATTCATGGTATTGTTGATATAAATAATTATATGTATTTGTAAAAGAGCTTTCACCTGCGATTATAACCGCATCTATCATTTTAATGACTTTTCAAATTAATCACTCATTACAAAATACTCTTTACATTCTGTCAAGATCAATAGACAGACGGAAATACATATAGGATATATGAAGGCCATATATGTCACACTGCTGAGGGGGTGCGTGCTCGTCTCGTCATCGTGCATTTCTAGAGGTGCGGACACTAATCGACCACATTTGTTTAAATCAGATTGACGGGGTATCCAGACTCGGAATAAATACCTGTAGGCCATACGAATGTTAATCCCGATGCGGAATTCGAACTCGCGGCCATTGACCTGAAAGCGGTAGCTTTGTTACTAAGCCAATTAGGTCGTATAGGCTGTTGTTTTGGTTATATTTCTTTAAATCTATTCTATTTATTTAAAGCTTTTTTATATCAGAGCATGGGGGTCACCTGATGGTAAATGATCACCGCCTCCTTTAGACATCCACAACGCCTGAAGCGTCGCAGATGGGTTATCGGCTTTTATACCGATATTTTTATTTTTAGTTTTTGCAGACCGTCAAAGGTAGAAAAGTTGTTTACCTGGGTCATAACATGAGACATGACAGGCACAAATTGCTCATCGATGGGAAAAATCTAAAAATCGCATGCGATCATGATGGGAAAAATCGCGGCCAAAAGCCAAGTTGGTTGGTCGAGTGGACTGGGATAGCGACTGCTCCAGAATTGCTGCACCTCGCGAAGGAGGAGTAAAGTCGTACTGAATTGGCTGCCAACCTTCGCAAGTCGGAGAGGCACTCTTAGAAGACGATACCGATATTCACATGGGGACACATAAATTGTTCCACATTTGCACAGTCAGTGGCAGAAAACTGCGACTAAATCGCACGGTGGGGTTTTATAATCTCCTAGTAAACTACCTAATTTAAATAAGCATTCGTTCCTTTCTAAGAATGAGAACAATGTTTCCCAATATCAAATTAAACGGTTCGTAACCGTGTTCGTAGTGTGCTTGCATGTTTTCGTGACTGTCACGAATATAAACGCCGCAAAGTTCCGTCTCGCAAACGAGAGACAAAGCTTATATCTGGTCGCGTGCTTAAATTATTTGCGACTTATAGGGTTATAATAAATAATGGCGATATTTCACGTAGGTGGCGGTGGCTGTGGAACGTCAGGAGTTATGAAATGATCACTTATCTCGATCGTGTCAATTTAAAGGGCGCAACATATAAAAGATTTCAATCACTACTGCCTTCAACATAAGATCTGATTTCGCGGTGCCTTCATCTTGTTCTTCCTTATACTATCTAATTCAGCATCTTTTTGCCACGTTTTGCACGAACGTACCTCGGAAGTACTGTTACATTTATAACAAGCTTCTGTCCTTACCGCCCAGCGCCATCTTGGAAGTAAATAAAAATGTTTCATATCGGTAGTGTTTGAATTATACATTACGGAGATAAAATATAATTGGAGTTTGTAAGCTGAAACGGTAATGGGCTGGTCACGTTTGACGGAAAACCGATAACTGTTGAAGTAGACGAGTGCTTTAGTGGAGGCCGTGTCCAAACGATGAAGCTATGATCTGATTCGGGTGGCTGGCTGTTTAGGGAGACATCGAGGCATCAGTAGCGGACTGCTGTAGGTTGTTGTAGATTATGATGATGATAATGTAATATTAAATATATTTTCTTGTATAAAAAGGATAACAAATAAAAAAATCTTTAAAAAATCAACACATCTTTCACATTGAAATTTTTATAAAAAAGGTAGTCCTCTAATTCACGTCACGAAATCGCTAAGTAAAGGTGTTTAGCAATAAAACTTTTTAAAATATGTAAGTGCATTCCACATTTAAACTTTTGTTTGTAATAATACTGGCCATTCGTGATTGTGGTTGCAGAGTCATCAGAAGGTAATAATATGGTTGAACTTATTTCCTCGGTAAGTTGCGTGAACATTACGATTGTAAGTAACACTGCCTTTCTATTCTATGTGAGACAAGCTATTTTTCGTGACATCGTCCACGCCTATTATTTTAAGGTTTTTATTCGTATAACTTAGTTTTTTCTGGGTCAAAGGGGAACTTATTGCCTTCAACTGTCTACTCTAAAGTCTCGTTTAAATTGATTACAAATTAGCTCCGATAAATAGACATATAATATAATAATAGATCCTCAACGAAGCTAGGCTCCGTCCTAATTGGGGATCATATATTGGTTTTTCCTGTGGGTGTCGTACGAGATAATATCAGGGTATATCACTAGACTAATATACGTATATCACGTCATTTTTTAACAAATTAGGTTTATTAAAATTCATCAAAGTGAATCCCACGAGCCGCAGGGGAAGATAGAGGTCAGCCCCAGCAGAGCCCCGTATGCTGAGGTAAGGCACTATAATACCTGGGAGAGCCCGATTCATATTGTGTAATAAGTACATATGGTAATGAAAGACAGTTATTACGATAATACAGACTTTTTGTATTAACATATGTACAGTTGTTATATGTAGATCTGCATTTATGTTGGTTAAATGTCATAAAGTTTTAGTTTATGTTTTACATACCAAATGCGCTTCTTTAAAATCGCGCTTTAGCAGTCTATGATGATATATAGACTGCTAAAGCAGAATATACTCATGATATTTAATTAAAACATAGTTAAGTAAACCATACATATATTACTTACACTATGTATAAGTCTCTCGTCGGATATGTTTATTGTAAAGTATGACAATAAGGTTTATAGTTACTAGCTTCGGATGGAATGCCAACTCGAGATTGTTGTCGGCCTCAACACCTTACGAGGACATGAATTGGCGTGAGGGCATACTTTTACTTCAGTCCTGTATGATATACGACAACTTGTCTTATAATCTAGTGCAATAAATTCTATAATAGATAAATGTAAGTTAGATATCTGACATAGATAAAAGTCAAGTTCATGACTGACAAAATAATTTCAAAATTATTGTGATATATAGTATATAGATAATAATATTTATATAATACATATGTTTAAACTAAAAAGCAGGTTAGATTTGTTTAATTGTTGTCTAGATTATTGTTTTGATTTACACACCTTATTTCGATCAAGTCTACAACGCAACTGCCGATCAGTTCATATTGATACCTCATCCATGGAAAATCATGTAACATTAGATTGCCCAAGTAGTAAATTTGACTGTTTTTTTAAATTTATTTACAAAAGGAATTATATTTATACTGATCCAATTTCTTAGTTTTTTGAAACATTAATCAGTTGTGCTGACATACAAATATGCAAAGACACAAAATTTTAAGAAATTATATCATTATAAATACATTGTTTTCGATAAACAAACAGTCAAAATGTCTTTCTGAGCAATTTAATGTCAAACCGTAGGGTTGGCACCACTGTATTAGAATACGTGGTTCTGGTTTTCACTAAGTTTTTGTTTATTGTAACAATAACAGAAGTAGATAATATCTATTGTGTAGGTGAACTATATATAACATGTGCAGTCGTGACCTCCGTGTCCTCGTCTCGTCTAGCACTGCCGCCGGCATTCACACTAACGCAGTTATGACAAATGAGTTGATTGTGATCGAAATGTAGAATTTGTTTATTCTAACGCTTAATTGTTTTAAAGCATTAAGTTAAAAGGCATTTAACGTCTGAACTGTCATATTGTTAATTATTTACGGAGCACAGCCTACGTGTTATAGTCATTTATACAATTAACGTCGTATTATAATTTCGTTTAAAAACGTCGTATTATAATTTCAACTGTTTTTTATGGAAGATTATTTATTAAAATTATTAATAAGTTTAAGAATTTTTATGTAATTTCCGCTACAGAATAGGACCACCTTATATTTCCCTGCGGGTGTCTCATATCTCCCCGTACGATTGTCTATATATATAATATCAGTAATCGTACGGGGCGATTATGTATATTATAGAGATCACTGGCAGAAAAATTAATTTTTTTTTCTTTACTTGTCAATAATATATGTATATCATTGTTTACCACTTTAGTTGTTGTAGTGCTAGTAGAGCGCTGCTGACGACTACTTTGTCAAGAATGGCATATTATTTGTCTGTAGCATGAATGGGGCCCGCTCGTCCGGGAAGTACCACCTTCCCGCAGAAAATCGGCGAATGAGTGGTAGCTTAGATGCCGCGCTTCGTACGATAACCGGCTGAGTTCCGGAGGACCAACACCCTCCCCCCTCCCCCTCCCCGTCCCCCTCCACTCCCATAATGACACTTTCCTTAAAGGTCGGCAACGCTTCCACACTACCTGTGGCGCTGCAGATGTCTATGGGTGACGTTGATTGCATTTCATCAGATGACACGCCAGCTCATTTGCTTTCCTATCCCATAAAAAAACCATAAAATTGTTTCTTAACAGATATTTGATAACATTTCCCCCAAAAACTAAAATATATGTGTTGTGAAAAAGAAATATCAAAACAAAGGACTTTACTAATCCGTTAATATAACGGTATATCACAGAGCGCGCTCTTTGATATCGTTTCTTGACTCGTTCAACATGTTTTATAAGAAATAGATAGGTGTATGCAAATATATGTAAATTGGTTGATGTAAAGGAAATACTGAACTAATGAAATGAAAAAATAAACTGTCAGATGTGAAAGTTGTGTGTTTATAAAACAGATGAATATACTCGTGTATTGTGTAACTTTAATATCATACAAATATTACAGGGTTTTGTTTTTAGTATTTAAAAATAAAGTTTATTTACGTAATAACGATGATATGGAAGGTCAGGGAGTATTTTTGCCTAGCTGCGTGTGCGGTAGTTATGGTATTGGTACACAGGTACGTGACCCCGGCCTCCCCAGCTACTACTACTCTTTGTCTTCCGTATCGCTAGTATCCTATCCCTATCATCCTGTCTAAATCCATCTTTTCTTTTCTCTGTCCTTTCCATTCTTCTTTATTCTTTTCCGTTTCTCTCCGCCAATCCACGGTCTGCCGTGCCAATGGATGCGTGGCTAGGGGCGAGCTTAGTCGCAAGCGTGCCGACCGTCCCAGGATTGGCCTTCCCCCAGTATTATAGTGTTTTACCTCAGCATGCGGGGCTCTGCTGGGACTGACCTCCACCCTCCTTACGGGAAAAATGGCGTGACAATATGTATGTATGTATGTATCGCGTGGAAATCATGTGGAAAGTCACATTTTTTTTTAATTTTCACGTTTGTCGAGGAAAAACAAACCGCTTTGGTTAACGAATGTTGAAGTGGAGATTACGTCTTGGCAAATGAGCGTGCAGTAGTGTAATACCAGACACAAGCCTCCCAAGGTGTGACACCTGTCTCGGTCTTTTTTTTTATAGAATAGGAAAGCAAACAAGCAGGCAGAGTGTCACCTGATGGAAAGCAATCAATGTCGCCCACAGACATCCGCAGCGCCATTGGCATTGCAAAAGCGTTGCCGGCTTTTAAGAAATATGTAGGCTTGGCGTCGCGATCTTCGAAAAACAAGCAGTTTCGCTGAGCCGCCCTGTAGAGATTGTTCCTTCATCAAGTTAGGAGGCGTCCCACACTACCTTTGCCATGATGCGGTTTCCACTCCAGCACTCCACCGAATGTCGACTGTTAATCATGTTAAATAAGCAAAATAATGTTAGTACTCGGATAATGTGATTGATGATTGGTATAAGTAACCCATAACGTTAGGTCGTAAGCGCCACCGACGTTAACGTTATGTGTTACTTCTACCAATTATCAACCACATTATCCGAGTGATTACAATCACTTGCAATATTTGAATCAATTATTGCCTTTTTATATATATGCCTGGATTCATGGAGACTAGAATGAATGAAATGAAATGTACATAATCGAATAATTACCAGTTTTTTTTTGTGTATTTTATGGTTAATTCAATATATTCTTAATTCGAATTCGAAATTCGAATTATTGTCTTCCTCTGTTTTATTCAAGTAGTATTTAGTTATTGCTGTAATGTTTTATGCCTGTTTTTGTCAGGTAGCGAACTTTTAAGCCTGGCACGTTTCATGATTGGTACGACAGCTTGTTGGCTGCATTTCAATAAGCGAATCTACATGGCCGCTGTGGAGTGCCAAATCAGATATTCAAAGAGCAAACTTTCGTGACTCACTATTCTAGTATTTCGCGTTTGTGTGGGAATTCTTATTTCTAGTGTTAAGTATGTATTTGATATATTTTAGTTAATTTTATAATTAAGTCACTGATTCTGTGTACTTACAAGTAAGGTAAGAGAACAGTACGATCCGCCTTCGACGTCCGGACGTAAGACGAAGTGAATATTCGGCGCGGCCACCACAACCGTCGGCTGCCACGCTGCACGACGACAGGGCTACCAACACTAGGATAAATCCTATTAGTTGTTTCTTGGCAGATCATTTTATTATACTAGATTTTTGACATAATTTTATATAGCTAGCCGATGGTTCTGGATTCAGATCTTTGTCGAAACTAATATTTGCTTTACACACAAATTTAGTTTTTGGGTTTTAATTTGTGTATATCTAAAGTATCTTGAAGATATATGGACAGTCAAAAGTTTAACTTAGCTAAGATCCGCGTCGAAAAAAAAAAACTTTTGACTGTCCATATAGGGATGGATTTCCGCAAAGTAACGCCTGACTCCATATCTTGAAGATGCTGCATCCGAATTCCCTTCTCATCGTATCGAAAATAAAATCTTTCCATTGGAAAAAGAATCTTCTTTATATGTACCACCAGTCTGTAGAACTAATTACCTTGAACAATATTTCTCTAACGCCGGCAATGACTACACTGTCTGGGCAGCTTATAATTGGTTTTGGGCTAAGATAGAATAATTTATTAGTACTAGTATTTTATAAAGTTCTTACAAAGAACCAGAACCAAAGCATGGGGAGTCTTTTTATTAATAGCATAATGTTATTCGTATTTCAGTGTTTTCTTTTTGACTGTTTAACGTAATATTACTATTATACAATACTAGTTTTATTTATCAAAAAAAAAGGAACAATTAAAAGATTTCACTAACAATAATATTATATATAATATATTCATAACAATACTTTTTCCGAATACGTTAGAACCAAATGCAGCATTTTTTCTTTGAATAAGACATCAACGAGCTACTAGAAACAATCACTGCTGCTTGAGATAAAATTTGATTTATAATGGAATATAAATATGGTCGAATACTCTTTGTTTGAAAGTAGTAATTAAGGTTTGAAAATCTAATTCTGCCATTGGACACTTAATATATTGAAGTATATATGAATAGGTCATAAATACAGTAGTATACAGAGGTATACACAAATAGGTCATCGAACATGTAAATATTAAGATGGTACAGAAACATGTTAAAAAGGTAAAAACACATCTGAAGTAATCTTCTAGCAGTATAATTGTGCAGACAATAGCGTTCTAAACGTTACTTCTATAGTTACCTCCTAGAAGTATACTTGTAAGGACTATAGTGCCTAAACGTTATTTATTCAACGTAAAGAAAACTTAGCTCTTGGTAAACAAGAATTACACTTTAAGTCGGTTATTAGACCACACAACCCTTCAGCCTTCCTCAGGTTGAGGGATTTAGCGTGGATAAATAGGATTAAGTTTCCGTATATATAGCACTTTTCAGTCGCCCCAATGATTATGATGATATTATACGATAGTTGAGGCTTTCCATTCATGCGTTATGAATACAAAAATAAATAAAAAATAATACGAAGAAATAACGGATAACTAAGTCGTTGTTCAGTCACCATCGAAATAACCGAAGGTTAAGTTTAAAAATAGTAATTTTCCCGAAGCTGTCAGTGACGGAACGTCTCAATTACGGTTCAATTTATAACGCACTGAAGTATGACGTCAGAGTCAATTAATGAACGGCGATGGAAAAATGACGTTCATTTTACAGCTCATCGGACGGGAACATCGGTGTGACGCGTTGCCGATCCGAAAAAATATGAGAATTTTGTGTAAAACAAAAACGAGCCTCGAGATTCTCATAGCCGTCGCGTGGGATTGAAACAGCTACCCGTTTACCGAAGATGGTTATATTTGTCAACATAACTTAACGTCATCATGGAAACTGAGGGCGTTACTTCATTAAAAAATTTAATCGATATATTGCTTAATTATTGCGTATAAATTTTTAAAGGAAAGCGAACGGGAACAAAACTTGCGTAAACTTCTGTTATACTAAATTTATGGAAGGAATTATATTTTATTTATTTTTCTTTATTTCAACTTTAGGTGGGGTTGGCTTAATTTTCTGTCTGACTTCGAGAGAGGTCGGCTCTACTCCAGCTCTTGTCTATTGATAGTTTTTTTGTGATTGTTGGTTCTCCGATAAACGAGACTTCTGGTCTCGTTTATCTTTTAATTTCACTTTATTTTGCTACTTTGAAGAGCTGGAGAAGATATATTAAAAGAAGATAGACAATAATGCAATACAAAAAATAATAAAACATATGCCAAATAAATAGTTAAAGAACGTGCGTTGATCCAAAGTCAGTATGTAAACTCGTAGCCGATAAAATCGATCAAACTTGAGTACACTATGCCGGTAACACGTAGCCTAATCATATCAATAAGTCACGTAATGACATACTGCGTAAGATTATTTCTAAATCAACGTGAGAAAACTTGTGTAGGCAACAGGATCGGACTCATCGTCCACAATAGCCGATGGAACTGAAGCGTGCATGCACATTTTATCTAATCGCATCACGTTCTACGGAAATTACTTAGTGATTTTATGTCGCACGCCATCTTTATTGTTGAACAAAACAAGCGGTCCTGTTGATAACGCTGTGGACGTCGACTTATATATGTTCGCTATACATGTCATTTCTTTAAAGAACTTTTAACATGTAAATAGAATGATTAATGGACTTACTTTTCGAAAATCCATTACTATGGGCAGTCAAAACTTTTACTTAGCTAAGATTCGCGACAAGCAAAAAATAACAGAAAATCAATAAGGTGTGTTTTTCTGCTGGATGAAGTGTATTTACCTGGAACTTAAATCAAAACTTACCAATAAAACGGCCGTCAGCAACTCTCCACCCACCAACCACTATACATAGAAGTCTACATATAAATAAAAGAAAATAAATATTATATATTTTGTTGTACAGCAAAAATACAAAATAAATGTTTCATTTATGCTCTTTATTTAAATATATAAAAGTCCAGTCTTTTCTCCAATCTTCTTTTTTTAATAAAAAAATCATTTTATGGTCAAAAAAATGGTCTAACCACTTTTTGACTAGACCAGACAATTTTATCGAATAAAAATAAGTATTCCCTGTTCCATCCCGGAATGAACGGGTCCAGCGGCTTCTTTGAATGCGCTCGCGCACCGTGTCGAGTACCCCTTCCGTCACACCTCACATCCCATTCCAGAGCTGAGCCCGACGCTCTTTTGTTTGTTAAACGCACTACAAAACCAACGCGGACAAGAAATAAGGCTCAGTCATGTTGAATGTTCTTTTTTTATCTTTTTTACATGTCATAGTATCTCACGGCGTAACTAGGCACGTCCCGATACAAATGCTAGTGGGATATAAAACGTGTTCATTCGCTTGTTAGTTGATCTAATTTATCCTTATAAAGGAGGTCTGCCGTCGTAGGAGATAAAATAATGTTATGAGCTGGGGTTCGGGGATTGGAAAAATGAAATCGGCCACTAGTTTCGCTTCTCTTCACTTCAAATTCGACTTCTCTACACTTTACTTCTTCTCTTCCACTGTTTACTTCCAATTTTCCTCCGCATTCAACTTTAATACTCTTCTTCGATGCACCGTCGCCACTTTATATGGGTAAAACGATCGAAAGTTCTAGCATTCCCAAAAAAAGTTGTAATGGCTTGCTTGACCGCAACAATAAGAATGCGTCTACTGTTAATAATTAATTTTTCTCTTGATTATGGTATTCTTTATAGGAAACATAAATTTTAGGAATAAACTCAGATCGTATAGGATATTGTTTATATTTATTCATAAAACTACCGTATCACTCCACGTCTTCTGTTGCGGTAGTATCATATCCCTATCATCCTGTCTAAATCCATTTCTTCTTTCCCTTTTTTTGCTTAGTGGCAAGTTTGCCGACCGTCCCGGGATCGGGATCCCCCGGGTACTGTAGTGCCTTACTTCGGCATGCGGCGCTCTGTTGGGGCTAAGCTCCACCCTCTCTTGCGGCACGTGGGATTCACTATGACGAATTTTAATAGACCTAATTCGTTTTAAAAATGACAGCGATGTAGTTCGCCACACGTCACTTCTTGATTCCCCCGAGGGCGAGGAGCGACGAACGGAGAGCCGTTTTGCTACGATGTATGTGAGATGAAGGATGGATGAAAGGATGGATGACTGTGAAGGAAGCAAGGAAGGTGTGTCGGGATCGTAGCGGACGGAGATCTGTAGTCTCTGCCTAACCCTACAGGGAGATAAGCGTGAGGATATTTATATATAAAAATTTATAACTATATAAACCGATTACTTTTTTATGGGATAGGCAAATGAGTGAACGTGTCTCGTATATAAAAGGCAATGTTGATTATTTTCCAAGTATCAACATCGCCTAATTGACATCTGCAACAACGTAGGCATTGTAGAAGCATTATGGGCTATTGAGAAATATCTAATTATAGGTTCCAATGTCGTATCGGTTCGTAAATACCTCTGAAGCTGGTTTCACAGAGTGGTGCTACCTGGAAAATACTACTCTGGGCTGATTAAAAAATCTAGTTACAAGTGTCGAAATCGCAGACAAATCTTATATTTTTAATATGCATTGCTTCAAAAGTTTCCTGCTACTATTGGTTACTTGATATTGTAACAGATAAGGAATTTTTCGGCGGCTATCAGATTTAATAAATCTGACATCTGTCAATGATTGATGTACGGATAGTGTTTTCAATTCATTATTCCGTTCATACTGTGGTAACTGATTATTTGTTCGTCACTATAAAACTTAAAGAATCAATCGGGGCAATTCCAGTACGCATTGTTTCGAATACAGCTGAGTTTCCTTTTCTTATCGGTTGGTATCGGACCGTGTAATGGATTCATCAGATAATGACTTCATAATTTAACTTTGTACATCATTTCACTTATCTTTTTATAATGTCATACAATTGAGATACTTTTGCGTTTTGCCTCTTTTGTTATTTGACTTATCTTCCTATTCTCGTAGTTTCATACTACACTATATAACACTAGGTTTTTGGATTTTTATACGTATATGAATATTTTTTTTTGATTTTGTTATTATTCACCTATATGGTATATATATTATTTACTGTGGAACTATTTCGGTGTTGAATTTTAATTTTCATAATCCTTTAAAATTTTTAAATATTTATTTAATGGTCAAGAATGTCTTATTTAATACGCATTAGCCGAATGCCACAAAACATTAAAACAAAATCATCTACGTACTGATAAAAGTTTCATCAAAATTAGTTTATCTGTTTTATGTAATTCAAGTTTGCCGTACACGTGGGTCGAGGCATTTATTTACGTGTGGGGTGTAATGTTGGTTTACATTCCTTTAAAACAAAGTAATCAGAGTAAATGTATCCAATCAATACAAACGTATAATTTTAACGGAATCTTGCATATTAGAAACCTATACGTAATCAATGCTTGTTCCATTCGGACATAGTTCAAAACCAGTTCGGTTGTAACTTGAACCGTTCATAAATTTAATACGTCTTGCTCAACAGCTGTCCGTTTATCGGGGATGATCAAGCCAATTAGTTTGATTGCGTTTTCGCTGGTGTATCGAGATGATTCATTTGCATGAGCCATTAAACGACGATTTGAACGTTTTTCGGAACACTTGAGTACACATTTGTTTTTAAGAGTAATATGTTCAACAAATAAGTAATGAAGGTCGATGAATGTGTAGATTTAAAATATCGATTCCATTGACGTCATTGTAAATTAAATTTATTACGTTAATATTACCTAACCAATTGCGATTGAGATTTAGCGAATATGATTCGCTAGACCAAAAATAGATCTCGTAAATGAAGTTTTTGAGGCTTTTGCAACTTCGTTGAAATAACTCGTGACCAGGAAGTCTGTGAACTGAGAACTGAGGACAACGACGACGAAGTTACAACAAGGGATGTTCCTAAACCCTACAACCGTGGTCAAATGGGACACGAACCACGATAGTGTCAAAACGTACCTAAGTTTTTGGCGCTATGCCACGTAGCGAGGTCAAGGTTTGTAAAAGTAGCCTGTTTCTCATATTCTTTGTTTTATTTACAGTTAAAATAAACAATTTTGAAAATTTTAAAAAATTGTGCAAGTCTTTTAACAGTGGCACAGCCATGAATGAATGGGCTGGCTCAAATGGAGAAGTACCATATTCTCACAGAATAACTGCGTTAAGTGGTGACATTTTGGTTAAGCGATGGGATCGAGAATTTTTTTATGGGATGGGAAGGCAAACGAGCAAAACATCCGCAGCGCCACAGGCAGGGCTGAAGCGTTGCCGGCCTCAAAAGTGTCGTTATGGGAGGAAGAGAAAGAGTACAAGGAGGGGGAGGGGTTGGGTTGGGCCTCCGGAACTCGAATGCTCACCGGACGAAGCGTGGTAGCTAAGCTAATACTCAGAGGCTGGTTTTCTGCAAGAGTGTAGCTTCTATTTTCCCGGGCCAGTCGGCCAATTCATGCTACAGACAAATAATATGCCATTTTTGACAAATTATTCGTCTGCAGCGTGGCTCTACCAATAGTAAAGATGATTCAAAAAAGATCCGCAGTTTTTTCTTTTCTTTATTTGACTTTCTTCTTTACCCCCATTATAATTGATGTCCTTGAGTTATAAGGTAGGTAATACGTCTGCAGTCCCTTTAATATTGCATGATGAGACCATGTTTACTTTCCATCAGGTTACTTGCTTGCTCGTTTGTCTAAGCTCGTTACCTATGTCTTTTATAAGAAAAGACTTAATTTTTTTTGTGGATCAGAAGCTGTTAGAAATATTCGTAAGACATGTCTAAGCACCATCGCTAATGATGTGGATGACATCATTTGGAATTTTCGAGGTGCTTTCACGACTCGCCACGCCCTTGTGTACGATGTAAAATTTAATTCCAAAATAATTGTTAAGATCCCTATCATTATTGCGCGCTCGTTTTGGGATGGCTGCCGGCTATGGGCCACGACTAGGTAGGTATTTTTGTACAAAAAAGGTACTTATCGCGTGGAGGCGTGGGAAATTTAAATGATTTTGTCTCGATCTAGTTTCTTAATGTTAATATGTGTATCGAGGAAACATCTTAGTTCCTTGTTTTTGCTGCTTCGAAAGCAAGTTAGACCGATTGTTTTTATTTATGTATTTGCAGGTGTCGATATATACGAGTACATCACTAGTTGTACGTTTCCTTAATAATGTTGGACATATAATAAATGCAAAATTAATTAAAAAGTTCAAAAAAAATTTTTGGTTTCATCCGCCTACACAGCGGGACGACTAAAGTAAATCCTAACTTGGCAAAGCCTCAAAAGTAGGGAATTCGGCACTAGACTACTATAAACCATTGATAATGAAGATAATGGTGTGATGTGCTATAATATTTTAAGACTCTAAAGAACTATTATTTGGATACTACGACTATGTTTATATGACAATGCGTCACCCTCCGGATGTGGGATGCAACTGTAATGCCATGCCCGTGATGCCAACCGTGGAATCAAAAACTTTTTGTCTCATTTTACCTTATTCGTTCGTTTACGCTCCCCGCTGTTGATCATTAGGGACTTATTTTTTTTATCGCTTGATTGTTAGAACTGGTCGTTTTCGTGCATCTGATCTTATTATCAAGAATTCGTAATGATGACAGCAGATAAAACGCGTTAGATGGAAAAATCCCAGAATGGCTGTAGGTTCTTTTTTTTCCTAAATTTGGTATATTGTTATTAGTCTTTTTGATTGTGTTCTAGCTTTGCGTAAATTAAGCTTAAAGAAACAGTAACCGGTTTTAAAATACACATAATGCGATGTAAGTTTACATCGATATTTGTCATGGCCGCCATCTTGATTTAACTTAAAAGCCGTAAAATGTACACAGACATTTAAAGCCAATGTAAAAATTTATTTAATTCAAAATTTTAAAAATGTTGAATTAAAAAATTTTTCACATTAAAATGCGATCTGTGGTCGCTGCTTATGCCTACGGGATACGGGCGTAATGATAAGTATATATGAAACTGTAATTATTAAAAATTAATAGAAATAAATAATTTTTGTTTTTATTAATTTATTTATTTGCGAATGTGAAACTTCTAAAATGGTGTTTCAATTATGCAACAATCTGAATAGAATACATAGCAATGCAAACTTCCCGAGTCCATTTGCGAATCTGAAATAGCTTGCGATATCTAACAAATACGAACCAGTTACAATGGCTTGTAGTTACACCGTGGTTCACATGTCCCATATATGTACGTTGGTCTCTCACGTCGTCGGCTGCATTGTGTGCAGCTATCCCTATACGCCGTCAGTTTTGAACACACTGGAACAATAGTTGTCGGGACGCGTTCCGTTTCACGCTACGGAATTAACAAATTTCAGGATGTTTTTGTTTTTTTTTTCAATTCAGAAATTTCAATTTCTATTTGGGGTACGCAAGAGTACCACTTGAAACTATATTTGATACAAGAATCTGCTAAAATTTATATATTGTTTTTTACAACTCATACATGATCCACCGCTGGGCATGGTTCTTCACATTTCAAGACGAACATTAACATGCCACACTGGTGCATTGCGAATTGCCGGAATTACCAGACTCGGAATAAATATTTGTGAAACATACATATAATCATTTCCGATTCGGCAATCGAATCCGCGACCACGACTCCGCAGCCGGCAGCTCCGCAACTGCGCCAGTTGGTCGTCATATCAAGAAAATTAATGAATTAATAAAGCATATTTGTTCATAAAAATATTTTTTTGTTTATGACAATAAACTTGATTGCTCCGTGGTGAAGAGATCGCTTGCTTCGTCAATGGTTGCGGGAACAATGGTTGTTCCTGTATCAAGAAAAATGTGGTATACCTACTGTTTTCATAAGGATAAATTATGGAGTTATGTAATATTCTTGCAAAATTATGTCTTATTCGACTTATGTGGGCGGGCGTATGTGGTGGTAGCTTATCTTACCAGAGATCGTGAAACACAAGAACCCTTCCTGCCAATGGCGGTATAATTAATATAATCTGGGGGATCTAAATTGCAACAAGCAGTGTCTGTAATCTTGGCTAAATATCTCGATAATATATATACATATGTATCATTAAGGATACGATCTACAACTTCACCTAAAGCTAAATATTTTAAACTTTTTTCTTTGGAACCGTTGTCGTTAAATATTTTTGAGATAAAAAGTAGTTTGGGCCGCTGCTTACAAAGACTACAAAGATAACTTTCCGAAAAAGTATTTTTTTATGGGATAGGGAGGCAAACGAGTAAGCGTGTCGCCTGATGGAAAACAATCAACGCCGCCCATAGACATCTGCAACAGCCTAGCATTGCAAATGCGTTGCCGGCCTTTGAGGTAACACAAGGCCTGTGTTTTGAAGGTCTCGTTAAGTTGGTTATTCTGTTTCCAGGACTTGTCTGGTTCATGTTCTAAGATGGTCAAACAAACATTTCAAAACTTAAGTTTCGATTTTATGTATAAATGCCGTATGCATTATTGTGAATGCTAAGAAATTTGGTGTATTATTTCAAACTTAATACTGAAACTGTTATATTTACACATAAAATGTACGACCGATTTACTCAGTTGCGGGGCTCTCCGCCCGCGGAGTCAATGGTCGCGGGTTCGATTCCCGCATCGGAATAAATATATGAATGTATTTATAAATATTTACTTCGAGTCTGGTAACCCCCCAATCCGCATTTTCTTTCCTGCCGTTTCCTTTCTTCTCTATCCTTTCCCTTCCTCCCCGCCATTCCACGGTCTGCCATGCCTATGGATGCGTGGGTAAGGGCAAGCTTAGTCGCAAGCGTGCCGACCGTCCCGTGCCCGAGGGAGCCTGATCCCGATCAGGCTCCCTCGGGTACTATGGTTTCTTACCTCAGCATGCAGGGCTCTGCTGGGGCTGACCTTCGTCCTCCCTTGCGACTCGTGTGATTTACTAAGACGAATTTAATATATAATTTGTTGGAAATGACGGCGACGTGGTTCGCCAGCCGTCACGTCCTTATTCTCACGAGGGCGAGAAACGACCAATGGAGAGCCGTTTTGCTGCGATGGTAGTAGATGGAGCTCTGTGGTTTCTGCCAATTCCTGATAGGGGATAGGCGTGAATATATAAATAAAAAAAATAAAATGTAAAATTCTTCAAACTAAATCTTTTGTTTGTAGAACTAAATCTTTTGTTTTGGTTTGCTTACGGTAAGAACTTTAACATTTAAAATCACACTCCCGTCCGTACCCCAACAAATGTGTTAGGTACAATGAAAATACTAACTTTAAATTAAACATCGTTATGTATGAGTATGTATGTACTTTATCTTTATGAACCACCCGTTTATTCTTGTTTTTATTTGTATGGTAGATACATACGTTACGACAAACGGTAAAGCTTAACTGGTTAATGATTGAAATTTTAGTCTACTAAAATTTCAACCCTACCTACCGTGGGATTCTGCTACTGGATTATTTACATGAATCATTTTATTAGCAAAAGCGTTATAAGTTTTTGTAAAAATCTTTTTGTCTCATCCCAGAGAGGTCTGACTTCCTACCATGGCATCTTAGAGCAAACCCTTGACTGAGCCCCATGTCGAGTTGTGGTCTGTCGACAATGATGACCGTAGACTGAAGAAATGATGATGAATATTTTCTTTAACTCTTCAAAAACCATATTGTGAGATCGTTATGTTTTAACCACAAATAAAGTAGAACGCTCAGCTTTTACCGCTTCCACCACATCCACACAAATTGTCTAAACTTTTACTTTTACCGAACTCATCATACTTACCATTGTCCTACAAAGTGTTGACAGATTAGATTTCTCACGTTGGATTGTCCCATCAAAATATTTCCCCGCGTAATAAGCTATGCGTTCCGTTATACGCGACGCGTGAGAGATGAAAACAAAAGCGATGCTCTCATTCAAATGTGCGAACGCATCCGATGCGGTTCGAGTGTTGTTAATAGCTTTCCTCGGATTAACTGTAGCCTAAACAATAGCAGTCTCACTCGCAATGTACTATTATTGGATAATAAGTTGTATTTGATTAGTTTTCAAATTAATAGACGAATTGTTCACACGACTTTACTTTGATATTTTTAAACAGCTTTGATAGATAGATAGATGTATTGTTTATTTCTTTAATTGTATAATATTTACTTACACAACTTGCCTAAATATCTTTAGAAACTATGAGATTATTTAATTTTATTTTTTGTTAAGTATAATGTGCTTAATAGCTTTTTTATTCATTTCTTTACAAAACATAATTTAAAAAGATAAAGTTTTGCCTACTATTAGTGCTAATAGATGTCTGTTATTAGTGATTTAGTTTTTTGGTACTGTCATCTACAAGTAAAAATCATAGGAACCATCTATGATAAAGTATAAAATATTAAAATTTAAAGTAATAAATGTTTTATTAATTGTAGCTTTCATATCAAAATATTAATATCTGATTGTTACTGGAATGATAAAAATACTCACGTAGCTTTATTTTCTGTCAAATAAAGTTGATTGTGTAGAACAAAGTTTGTTTTGTCTTAAAGTGTCGTTCATTAGTGATTTTACCTTTTATACCAATTTAAAAAATGATTTTACCATATTCCAAATATGTCGGTCTTATCGCTAATAGCGATTTCTTCCACACAATCGTTGTTTGCTTTGATGGTGATCATGAGATGAGAAAATTCGCAAAAAATGGATTGTTCAGAAAACATGGGACGAAACGGGGTGGCCTTATTCTATTCTCGGAATCACACTCCATTTTTATTATTATCAAAGTAGTTATTGACTTTTAGGCCTATACTTGAAGAGGGTCTTTAGATAAAGAATCATCAAGTAATATTTTTCAAACTTTAAGTTGGTTATTATTTAAAATAATGTTAAAAAATATGTTAAGGAAATAAAGGCATATTATTATTAACTTAAAAGTTCAAAAATAATTATTAACTTAAAAGTTCAATAAAAATATTATAAATATTAAAAAATATAATCATTTATTCTCAATTCCTCTATATTAAGGGAGTTTACGTAACGCCTAATGCTAGCGACAGTCGACACCGTCTGTATTCCGTGACTGTAGAATCAATGTTAATGTTCGCTACGAACACCAGAATGTCTTATAGAGATATCATTAAACGCCCTTTACATGGTTTGTTGCATAAACATAATGGCAAGTAATTTTACCACGAAATCATTTTAGTTAATAGTCTTTCGTAAACGTGGAATAAGATGTCGTTTTCGAACACAGTTGACGGTTATTAGTTCCTTACTGACGATTGTAACATGTGTAAATATATTTTTGTTTTTAACAGTCATGGTTGTTCATTAAAATCAGGCAAATTCACGTTTGAAAGACTTGGATACATATGGCGATTGCTACTTCCTTACTGCTTATTATAACATGTTTAAATGTACTCGTTTATATTTTTAAATGCAAATGGTTTCTCATTAAAATGAGCCAAGTGGAAACCTACTACATACACCTATAGCCCTTTTGCATCTTGGCGCCTTAATTGTAAACTTCTAATTGTAATGCAACCTGCTAGCAAGTTTCACTCACAAGGCTCTGACGATTAATAGCGGTGTAAGAGATTCATATATCAATTCACTTTATGAATGAAGTTTTTATAATCCTAGTAAAAGCCTACAAATTTCTCAAAGCCCGGCAACACTTCTGCAATGCCTATGTAACTACAAGTCTATTTCTTAGATGGTGAGCTAAGAATAAATTTGCTAAAATGCTTTAAAAATAATATTTGATGTTTACGACCCAGTATATTGAAAGAATAGAAATATTTTGTCATTACTCGCATCTTACAATTTCATCAAAAATCACTCATTTTTATGATATATTAAGTGTAAGTGTATACCTCAGTAAATAAATAAACAAGTATAAGGCACAAAATATAGATAGATTTATTCTTTATTGTACACCAAAAACAAAGGTTTACAGTTATTGATTGTAATATTTATATACAAATAGCAAATATACTACTTTAACTAAAACTAATTTCGATGATAGTAAAAATTACAATCTTAAAACGGTTGTCAAATATACATAATAAAGATACAACCTATATTTGGATATAGCTATAATAAATGATAATTTTTACGATAGCATAAATAAATAAACAGTTGTTAAATTATTTGTCTTTTTTTCTCATTATATGCTTTTATTGTTTCAGGTATGTTTCTGAATCACTTAGCGGATTACGTGCATTTTTCTTATATGTAATATTCTTAACAAGCAAAAGTTCTATCACGTGAGTTATATTATATAGTAATACACTTTAAGGTAATTTAATGATATTTAATTGTTATTTCACAAAAAATAAGAATCACGACTCGATAAGATTAAGATATAACGCCAAAGAATTGCTGGCAACGACTGGATGTGAGCAACTGAAGATCGGATTGGGTTGCGGCGGCAGGCCTGTGTGGATTATAATTTAAAAATATAAATAGAAAAACGTTTATTCGTGACACCTTTTTTACAAGAAATTAAATGCTAAAAGAAACTGAATAAAAATTAAATTTAACATAAAGAAAATTTTAACCTAAAATGTGCCACAAAATGGTTCTTACTCGGCATAAGCCAGGCGCTTTATTAGGGCATCTGACGCGGTAGCTTAGCTACCGCGCTTCGTCCGGTGAGCGGTTGAGTTCCGGAGGCCTAAATCCCCTCCCCCTCCCATAATGACCTTTCCTTAAAGGCCGGCAACACTTCTGCACTGCCTTCTGTTACTGCTTATGGGCGACGTTGATTTCTTTCCATCAAATGACACGCCTGCTTGTTTACCTTCCTATTCCATAAAAAAATATATTTACTCTTACAGTTGTTATCAAACCAATATGCTTGAAATAAACGATAAGTGGCCGTGTGTAAATATTATATTAGTTTTCACTTGCCAAAGCTATTTGATAACTTGTGAGAGTACAGATCAAATATTCTCTTCCTAGTTATGTGTCCATATATTTCTCTCGCAACATTCAAAGCCGGAATACTTCGCTGTCGGAAGCTTTCGTATTAACGCCGGTCACTTGAAATACAGCTTTCATACCTACTGGCTGCGTCTGTTTGTTTTAAAGGGACGTTCTGTTATGCAAATGTATTATTATTTTCTGTTTAACATTACTTTCACAACGTTCATGTCATTTTCGATAATTTATGCTTTCCTAGTCTAGTTCGTGATATAAATGTTCTTAAAACAAATGGCTTTATGAAAAACCATAACCTGTTTAACATGATTCTATCCAAAGCATGCATGATTGGGAAGATAATATAATTTAAATACGTGTATAATTATATGATACATACATTTATATGATCACGCCTGTTCTCCGTAGGGGTAGGCAGAGACCACGGATCTCCATCTCCTACGATCTCGGCACACTTTCTTTGCTTCATTCACACTCATCACTCTCTTCATACAAGCACGTCGTTTAAGGGTACTCGTGTATCATTAATCTATTTAAAATAAAAATATTATTATTTATTTTTAACGTTATCTGCTAGATTTTTTGTTAACATCTCAAATCAAGCTATAAAGTACACGTCAATTGTTCTATTAAAGATAGAAGCAAACTCACAATTTCCAATCGCAAGTCCAATCCTCAATTTTTCTGTTGTTTAAACCTTATTAAATATCCTCTTTGTTTTATCAAATTGCCAGTGGCACTTTGCAATCAAGTATAACAGTTGGGTGTGCAAATGACACTTTAGCCACCGGCTATTGGCATGAATTCGCCGACTGGGGTCAATTCTAATCTAGCGGCCATCTTCGAGAAACATGTATTAACTCAATTATAGCGTTTAGTAATGTTAAGGGGGAAAACAAATTAACCTTCTTCACTGTATGTAATACAAGCTGTTATTAACGGTTTTGTATAAAGGATATATAAATAAAGGTATTTATATATATATATATATATATATATATATATATATATATATATATATATATATATATATATATATATATTTACCGCCCTGCATTAGATGCGTTGCCTATGGTTACGCACTTAAAGCCGGTATTCTGTGGTTACTTCCCCGGTCAAGTTATCACTAAGAAAGTACAAAGCGTGTAAAATTATTTAGGGACTTTAGTTTTTATTCGTTTTGTTTGTATAATGAGAGTTCGTAGCTTAATTAAAATAAATTTAAAAAAAATATAGGCTTTTTTGAACAGCATCTTTACAATAG
Organism: Baronia brevicornis; assembly: GCA_031353405.1. Lineage (NCBI taxonomy): Eukaryota > Metazoa > Arthropoda > Insecta > Lepidoptera > Papilionidae > Baronia > Baronia brevicornis. The sequence continues at coordinate 348,937 of JASFAT010000697.1, forward strand.
TCCACTACAGGACACAGAACTCTCTCAAAGTAAGGACGATTAGCTCATAGATACCATGCTGGCAGACGAAATATTGAGGGCCAACTATTTCACAGTTCTGCTGCTTGTTACTAGCCTGCGAATATTTTACCAATTTTCAGCGCTATACTACCAGTCGATTGTCAGATCCTCGTTAACTAACTTATACAACATGTTACATAACTTGCAAGGGTGAGATTAGTCTTTTGGCTGCCAAATACCTCTATCTATATCACGTCAGGCAGTCCGCACCTCGTATGTCAATACGCGATATCACGTCACGTACTTCATTCTCTATGTAATGCGTCATAATAAATTAATTTTAAATGAGATATATGGTGACATTTATTCAAATCATGTTCCAATATATTTTTTATAAATTATTTAGGATTTAGTTTAAACAAACATTCATTAAAATAAAAAAAAATTACTTTACATAAATTTTACTTTACATGCACGAGGTACTATCGAAATTTTAAAATCGACTGACAAAAGGTTGACGGTTAAGGTGATATGTTGTGGTTCTGTCTTCTGACGTCCCGAATTGTCCAAATTAGTTACAGAACATAGATTTTTTATATATGCATTATTAACTTAAGTCCATTTCGTATAATTATAATTTGAAAGTGGAATAATAAGAAGCATCGTATGCCTATGGTCATTAAACATTTCTAAGGCCGCTGCAGAATAATCGACAGCGCTGATCGGTCGGAGTATTCCGGCATTAACTGTCATTATTATTTATTATCGACAGTGATTCACCCACTTGGCGCATGTATGGCTCTGTACCTCTCATAAATCAAACGCGTTGAATCTTGTTACGTATTCGTGACAGTGCGTGTAAATAGTTGTATGTAAATTGTTTCGGCCAAGAGGTTTCCCGCTGGTTCAGTTCAGTTGATAACGGGATTGTCTTATGTCATTGATTGCTGTTGATTATTCATTTTACAGTCTTTTGTTAGAAGTTCCTTTTATGAGTGTAAACAACTTTCATAAAATTTAAATGTACTATGATTGTGCAAAATAATATACATAGCTGCTATTTTGATAAATTTTAATGGAAGAGTTAGGCAAAGGAGCAAGTGGGTTACCTCATGTTTAGTATTCACCGCCGCTCATATAAAGTAAACACGCCGTCAAGTGTCAACATCATTGGTGTTGAAGACACGCCGATGCCTTAAGAACGATTATGGATAATAGGAGATCATATAAAACCGAAGGAAGTTTTGAGACTCTGAGAGTATGGTATTTGCCCGCACCACCTGGTATATTTATGACGTAGACCAAAATATGCCCAAAAAGTTGCTATTTTAATTATTGACTATTTTTTTCAATATAGTATTTCGGGTCAACTACATTTTTATTATTTATTAATATTTTTAAATATATTATCGTTTTGCCATTACCCAAGCAGTTAAAGAAATAAAAATAATTGCAGGTAAATTATTAATTCAACAATTGCTTTATCAATTCAATGCATGATATTGAAATTCTTTTCATTTATTTATTTTTATTCTATTTATTAACAAAATTCACACCACACAATATTACAAAAACATTTACATATCGCACTGCCAATAAAGGATTACATTAAATATATACAGATATTATTTAAATTTAATTAATAAAAGAAAAATTGGACATTAATTTAAAGCAAACCTTACACTTAAAACTTTCACAATTGTGTTTCATATATAAATAAATGAATGATGCAGGTGTGTATGTGTGTGTTTGTGAGTGCGTGTATGTGTGTAAATGTATTTGAAATTTGTTTCAAATACATTTACACACATACACTCACTTTGAATATATAACATAATATTATATAGGTAATAATATTATATAGCAAAATATAATATGATTACCTATTTTCAATGACTTTTTTTAATTTAATTAGCGCTAACCTCCATGTGCGATTAATGCACAAAAATGTGCATTACCCGCCAATGACCTAGACATCGCGATGTATAGTTAGTTTAGCATTACAAGTCCGTACGATGTCACATAAGCGCGTCGGTTGATACTCTCAGCACGTGCTTCAATTGCATCGGCAGTCGTCTCACGATCGCCTATGTACGATAACATTGATTTAGCACGTACCACTCTTACTAGATATTTTTATTACATTGATTTTGCCAAAGGCATTGATGTTTACTTTTCTTTTTGTTTAAGTTTATCCTTATGAAATGTTTCTTGACATTAATGGCTTAGCAAGTGTTCTTTTCTTGTGACTATCTCTTGCAAGCTGTAAGGACAAATGTAGCGATTTTTTAAGTAAATGTTTGAGTCAGGCGTTACTTTGCAGAAATTTATTACTATGTCACACAGACACTGACGGACAGTCAGGATTTTAACTTTACTAACATCCGCGACAAGCAAACAAAAACATAAAAATAATGTTTTGTGTTTTTTACTGGAAGAAGTGGACTTACGAAGAACTTAAACGAAATCTTACCGAAAAAACTCCTCTCCACTTCCCAAGCACTGTTAACTTAACGGTTGTCTTCCGTAGAGCCTACTATACCAGATGATGTCTCGTGTTGAGGTGAAACACATATAGTGTGCACTGTGGAAAAGTGGTGTGTGTTTGGTGTTGTTAATAGTGGTTGGGAAGGGGAGAGTTGCTGACGGCCATTTTTCGGTAAGGTTTAGTTTAAGTTCCCCGTAAATCCACTTCTGCCAGTAAAAAACACACATTATTACATTTCTATTTTTGTTTGCTTGTCGCGGATCTTAGCTAAGTAAAAGTTGTAACTGTACACATAGTAAATGTTGTGTTTTAAAATTAAATGAAATTCCCTTTTGGTCCGTATTGACTGATGTCATATATATAAGTCGTGATTGTTTACAAGAATATATTGTATTTTGTCAAACGTTCTCAAATCTCTTCTAATCAGATGTGACGTACAAAAACATACACATGTACATATTTCTAAAAGACCAGCAACGCTTACAATGCTTATGTATTGCTGATATCCATGGGCGGCATTGATTACTCCATCTATTATAGCAATACTCTTGTTCGTTGAACTTCCTATTTTAACGTTTTATATTAATAAAGAATATATGTACCTCTTTAAAAAAGGTAATGTAATAAAGAATTATATCGAGCATGAGTTGATTGTAAAATGTATTTTTATTTATTGCACGTACGGTTTAGATTCCTTATACCTTTTTAATACAATATATACCAGTGATTATTTATTATGTTGCATGCGTAAAGAACTAAGTCCTCCTATCGTACTGGATAATGCTACGGGAAGTTACGGCTTGAACATTTCTGACCCTGACTGCCGTTCACGTCCACTTGGAACAGGTCCACGTCTAGTTGGGGTGTAACCTGAAGACGATATATATGAAGCGTAGATGCGCTCAGGTAATTGAAATGATCGTGGAAGATAATTAATATTGTGCGCTAATAATAATTCGAAATTTCATTTAATTCCGTATGGGCTTAGGGCGTTTGTTAATATTCATACTAAAGTATTTGAAGGAGATTTTATTATTATTATAATATATGTGACGCCTCTGCCTGTGTATTGTAGATGACTTAGGCGGCGATGATCAATTACAATTAGGTGGTCCACATGTCCTTTAGCTTGCTTCGCTGAAAATATACGATATATTATTCATTTAATGAGACTCCTATTATTATTTCACATTCTTCCTATATATATTTATTTAAATATCTTGTTCAAATTTTCAGTCGTTAGAAAAATATTTTTTTATTAATCTGCTCAAGTTTAAAAACAATTTTTGAATCGTGTAGTAGAAACAATTGATGTTAATACAGTCGTTTCAAATAGTGATTGATTAAATGAAGTTAATTAATTCATTTTAGTTTTATATAGGAGAAAAAGTTCTCTTATGTAATATATTATATTATTAGCAGGATATAAAAGTAGGAATGGATTTTAATTTTTTTTTCATATTACTTGTTTTTAATTGAATGTATACGCTAAAATTAACACGCCTTATAAATACATAAAAAAAAATAATGACATAAAAATTGAATACCCCGAAATCTTATTTGCCTGTTAGTAAATGAAGTAAAGACAACTATATATTTAAAGCTAAAAGTATAATCTAAAAACAAAATAAGTACAAGTAAAATTCCATTTTGATTTGACAAATTTTGGCTTTGCCTTAGTTGTAACAATATTCTGAAACTATTATATATATGGTGTTCTTATTACATTTTTTTGTCACACATATGGCCTGCCTATATATATGCCTCTTGTTAGAAATAAAATTAGATAATTGAATTGTATACATTTATTACTGAACTAATTACAAGCCTTAACGTATTAAACTAATTAAAGTATGTGTCCGCTGACACAGTTTCGAAACAAAATTACTTAATGGATAAGAATTGTGTTCTAGTCCATTTAGGAATTTTGTTTGCAAGTCAACTCGGTGACAGGTATTTGGAATGTCAGACATGAACATTTTGGTGCTATGCGTTTGAAATAAATCCAGTCCTTATTAAACCCGTATCATTATGCTCAAATGGTTAGTTATATGTACCTTTACTAGCACAGTTAAAGCAAATATTTTAAAAATGGTAATCGAATTAGAATCGAATAAGGCATCAGAATTCATAATTATATATGAGTTATGACTGTTATTAAATGATTGTAGGCTAACTGTAGACAGCTAATTGCTAAAAATAAATTGAAATCCTGAAGACTAAGTCTCGACCAGCGTGTCCTACCTGTACTCTCCTACGGCGTCGAAACGTGGACGCTGACAGTCTGTCTGCTTCATAAGCTCAGAGTCGCCCAGAGAGCTATGCTCGGGGTTTCTCTGGTAGATATCATTCGGAATGAAGAAATCCGCCAGAGAACTAAAGTCACCGACATAGCCTTTTCAATTAGCAAACTGAAGTGGCAATGGGCTGGTCACGTTTGTCGTAGATCCGATAGCGTTGGAGCAAACGAGTGCTGGAGACCGCGTCTCGATAAGCCTAGTCTGGGTCGCCCCTCCAGCTAGATGGTGCGACGATCTGCGCAGGGTAGCTGGCAGATACTGGATGCGTGAAGCCGAAGATCGGGCTAGGTGGCGCTTCATGGGGTAGGCCGATGTCCAACAGTGGACTGCCGCAGGCTGTTGATGAAAAATGATTGAATTATCATTTACTTATTAGTATAGATTAATATATTTGATTTATTGAAGACGTTTCCGCTTTCGAAGTCAGTGGTCACCTGGGTGTCAAGTGTCAGGGTCAATTAGTGGACAAGCTTAGACAAGGGTTAATGTCCATTCCTTTTTCATGTCCATTTTCTTCATAATATGAGGTGTAACAAGATGAAAAGAGACGTTTAAAAGCTTCATCACATTGCTACTTATGGCGTACAAATTTCATTAATTATTACATACATAGAGATCTAAATACATAAGTCGTTTATGGTTACAAAGCATTAAATAATTAATAAACTGTTACATTGTCATTCAAACTATAATTAGGTCAAAGCTGCATGTTTATATTAGTTTTATAAAAACAGTTGCCAAACAAGAAAAATACAGCGTCATCTCTTTTGTCGTAAAATTCCAGACTCAAGAATACATGATGGTTTTTATTAGCACTATCTTTTCCTTATATGGTATTATATAGTGCAATATTTTAATGGTTTTTTTTCATAGGATCATCACCATGCACTTGTGTGGGACCGTGTTACGGTATCTGACGTTTGCCGGGTCACCGCCCGTGAACTCGTATTTCCTCTGCAGTGGCTCAGTGGTACAAGCATATCTGGGGCGTGGAATTTGCGTCCGATTTCGTTTATATTCTCCTCCAATCTGAAAAAAAAGTAAAATTCTATTGTATTCAGTAAACAATAAATTAAAGTAGCATTTTGGTTTGGCTTATAAAGTAAGTAGCACTTTGGCTTATACACCCACTAAGCGCGTTATGACTTTTAATATTATGTATGTTGGAGGGCGTATGTATATATTTCGTTATGTGGATTTTGTAAATATATACACTTGATTTATTTACAAAATCCACTGTTTTTACAAAAATAAACAATCTCAGCAGTCTCTGTTTCATAGTTATGTATATTTTTGCTATGAAAGTAAATGTATAATTGCGTTCTTGTGCATAAGAATCTTATCAATAAAAACACATTTTTAAATACAAATTCACTCGCTTTTGAATCCAATAAGCAAGTGAGTTTATATGTGGATATCTCGAGGGAAGGGGAGGGGTAAATCCACGTGTGTGCACATTGTTATGAATCGAGAAAGTACACTATTATCATTGAACATTGTATACTGTACACGGCAACTATTATATTTCGAATCGTAGTAACATGGAGAGCGGATGATATTTTACAGCATTTATTTCGGTACCGACTTTTACCTTTGATTGAAAAGCCTATACTTGTATAAGATACAAGTATCGCCTGTTTTTGTACAAAGTAGAAAGTGAGTTTCGGTTCTTGGCCGTTCTAAGACAACGCTAGGCACTGTACACGAAAGTTACAATCTTCCGCTCGAGCATGTTGTAAATCTAAATGAACTTTTATAGCTTTAGAGTATAGAGGTTAGATAAGATCGAATGAATATTTTGCTCGTTGTGTGTCTAATATATTGATAAGTAAGTTGGCTTAGCAAAATATTATGTAGCAATGATTACTTGGTCACTTTTAATATTAATTGTAAATCTTAATGCTTGTGATCTACTTCTAATTGTTGACATGTAAATTATAATTATAAATACTGTAATTGTAACTTCCAGTATACCAAAACTCGAAATGCTATTGTATTTACAATGCCTTAACTGAGATAGGCTTATACCGAGGATTTCTCTCGGGGATAACATGCATGAAAATAAAGCAACTGAAAAATTAAGTTTACTGTTGATATCGCTAATAATTATCACCATCATCAATAGCGCTACAGCTGAGTATGAACCTTGGCCTGGTCCAGAACATCTCTCCAGTCCGATCTATTCCTCCCTCTCTCCCTTCAATCCATCATACCGAGAGTTTTAATATGTTATCACTGATGATTAGCTAATTAATAAACATACAGTATATAACATCCCTTTCCCACAAAGTTCTAGTTCTTATTGCCTTCGAAAGTATGTTCAGCATTCAATTTATTTTGATGCTTTCGAGCTTGATAAGTTTTATTATTAAAAAAAATAAAGTACAGTCATTTGTAAAACTGGTTAGACAATAGGTCACCTAAAGCGGTAATGGTTAGCGCAAATTGTTTTCAGATAGGGAAAGTAAGCGTGTTTACTTTGACAGCTGCGTAGCCGTCTTGTATTTAGTGTCAAAGGTCACACGGGAAGTTTCACTGCGAGCAGACGAGTGGATGAGTTCGCACGCGATGTTAGATTGTCGGATGTAGCTGTAGCAATTGTACAATATTGTGGAATATATAATGAAACGCGTTAAAATGAAATCATATCGCTAATGACATTTGAATTACGCGCCACATGATTACCAAACACTTTTATATAAGTTTTGTTGCCTTATTGCATTTTATTTGTCCATACTTTTTTATATCAGAGCAAGCAAACGAGTACGGGTTCATCAGCATCATCATTAACAGCCTGCGGCAGTCCACTGCTGGACATAGGTCTCCCCCAAGAAGTGCCACCTAGCCCGATCTTCAGCTTCACTTTTCAAACTTCACTTTTTGCCGGTTTCTGCCAGCCACCTCGCGCAAATCTTCGCACCATGTAGCCGGGGGGCGTCCCACACTACGTTTACCGAGACGCGGTCTCCACTCCAGCACTCGTCTGGTCCAACGATTGTCGGATCTCCGACAAACGTGACAAATACGTATCTTAAGAAACCCTATCTATGTATCTTATTCTATGCTAACGATTGAATTTTTTCATAGCCCATGTATGTCCCGTGGCCGACACCAGGCCTTCCGATTTCTAGGTGTAATGGCCAGTAATCCACCCGCTTTACAGTCAGGCTTGAAATAAATACCTGTAGCTAATACATGTATTTATTCCAATCTGGCAATTGTTTCCATGAATATTGTGTGACTTCGAAAGCAGTAGTTTCGTTACTTGTGTCAATTATTAGGTCGTCAAAAATTGAAAAATACTCTTATAATTATTTTTTAATTCTTATAAAGTTTTAACTTTACATCATATTGTCACTGGCAGGTCACTATTGAATATAGCTCTCGCCTAAGGCCAAGGCATCACCTAGCCCCATTTTTAGTTTTTGCCAGCGACATTGTCTGGATAATCACTCTATCTACTTTAGTTTTATTTGTTAATATTTTAGTTCTACTTAGCGTTGCACATATATTTGCAAAATAAGGTCAACAATTATTGTTTATCAACAGTAATAATTATAAGGTATAGACGAAATATCAGAAAACTCTGAACCTATATATCACAAGAGCGCAAATATGATTTCAGCAGTAAACATTTAAAAACTAAAATTATGATTGATTCCATTATCAGTATAATAATTTATCACATTTCATAGCGCATTGTTTGCTTTGATATCTAGAAGGAATAACTTATAAGATGTTAACTTAACATATTTTAGAAAATATAACTAAAGAATTATTACATAACTTTATAAGCTAGTATCATTAATAAATAAAATCGATAACTTTACAACAGTTCTCTTAACTTGGAATATAAATTCTTATAATGATATAGTCTGTTACAAGTTTTACAATAATTGCGTCTCACTTGCACATGTTTGGTGAGAAATACGACTAACAGAGATAGTTATAGGTGACATTACTTAATGTGATCCAAAAGTAAGTCCAGCTGCCTTAGTAAGCCGATTACAGCTTCCACAGAAGATATTACTAATAAAGATAGTTTCTATGTGACAAAGCTCTTGTCGGTTTGCACTAACGGTTTACATCTCTAGTGTTATCGTATACGTTATTTGTAGTAATGTTATAATTTGTTCGATTTCAGTTAATGCGGGCTTGTTAGAATCTAAGTGGAAAATTAATGACGAAAAAATTTTAATAGATTTGAATATTTGAAGTAGGGATGTAACGATACGTTCATTATATAACAAATTTATTTTAACTATCACGATATTAAATCCGATTACGATTGTTCGTTTTTATTGAGATTAAATTACAAAAACCTTTTTGAAGTGAATTATGAAGCCCGGATAAGCTTGATGAAAAGTGATCGACGCCATCATAGACATATGAAACAGTACAGGCCATGCAGAGTTTGTGCGGAGTAGAATTCAGCAGCAGGTAACATTCCGAATAATTAATCAGAGCACTAGCCATGATAAAAGCGTTAAAAGATGCCGAGAAACGACACATCGAACAGCAATGTCAAATAATCGATTTGTAACGAGATCGCCGACGATTCGCACTGCACGATGATTTAAGCGGTCAAGAGGAAAAACTAAGTATCGAGATACCCGGCCCAATGATAAAACATTATTTAATATGCTGCCTGGACTTGTGACATATATAGTGATTTTTAAATATTTATAGATTGACTTGTGACTCTTAGATTAGATATAGATTTTTAAACAGCTTCTCCACTAAATAGGTGTCGTAAAAGCACAAACACTTCATTTGGGTTGGTTGTTCTTTATAAGCGGTTTGGTTACCACGGTATGGTACTCAATATAATAGTTCAAAGATGATAATATATATATATATATATATATATATATATATATATATATATATATATATATATATATATATATATATATATATATATATATATATATATATAGTTCATCTAGTCATCAGTGGCTTATGGCTTATGATAATTCTAAACTAGCTATCATTTTAAAATGATTATTCTACCATCGTCGTTACTCGATCGTCAGAATAACATCTTCTTATTAGTGTATCGCGTGTAGAAAAGATAGACAAGATAGAGGATAAGAGGTAGTTTAGCTTGCAAGTTTTACTAAATTGTGATTGTTACAATGAATTTCTTAATAGCAATTTCTAGACACTTAACTGATCTTGCTTTAAATTTGTCTATACAAAATTCGCAGCATTCTCCTCCCGCTTCACATAAATCTTGTAACACCTCAATCGTTACAAGATACGTACAGGTATCTACTATGTAGTTTGCTCTCGATATAAAAGCCTTAAGTGCAAATGTATGTTCTTAGGTAAATAGGTGGCTCGTTTGGCGAAAATTAGAAAAATGGTTTATTTTAAAGATTTATCGTTTCAAAGTTCAAATGAAAAGTGTAATACTTACATACATACATACACATATAGTCACTCCTGTCTCCTTGTAGGGTTAGGCAGAGACCACAGATCTCCATCTGTTACGAGCCTGACACACCTTCCTTGCTTCTTTTACACTGATCCATCCTTTCTTTACCATTCATCGTAGAGAAACGGCTCTCCGTGCGTCGCTTCTCGCCCTTGTAGGAATCAGGACGTGACGGGTGGCGAACCACGTCGCCGCCATTTTTTAACGAATTAGGTATATTAAGATTCGTCATAGTGAATTCCGCAACGGAAGACGAGTGATACAGTAGTATCTCGGGAGGCCGGGGTAAATACCAGACAGGCGGCTAGGCAAAGTTACTCCCTGACCTGACATGTAATATATTAACTAAAGGCTGTATAGAAAAGATTAGACGATATCACTGGCCGGATAGCCGAATATTCCCAAAAATGTTTGTCGGTATTTCGGTCCAATTTATTTGACTTATGTTTTGTAGTTGGTTTGTGCTCTTACGATCTTACGTCTTCCTTGCCACCAGAACTGATAGGCTTTGTTGTGTTCCTTGTCCACTATATGTCGTCATTTTGATAATGAGTTGCAAAGCTGTTCTAATCATAAAGAAACTTGAACAAAATATGTAACTAAAATTTATATATTAATACGTTATTAAAATTTTTAGGACTAATCTTATAAACAATTACTTTATCATAATCACTAATTTTTATGACTTCGATAAACCATTTTTTATGGTTGAATTAATCATAAAAATGGTTATAATTATGGTTTTAAATATTCTTTTTTTTAATAAATTGTAGGTTAATCGGTATAATTTTTTTAGTATTCTTTATGTGAATACCAGAATTATATTGTTTTCAGTATAATTTAATAAAAGTAAATAGGATTTTTAATATAGTTTCCTTATCGAGAGAAGTAACATATAAAATATATATAAGAGATTTTATGTGGGAAATCAATCATATTTTGACAACCCTAAAACAGTATTACAATGTGATTTACCAAAGAACAAGTTCTCTGTAACGACACTTTCGTAGAAGATCGCGAGATTAAGTTCGCCTATATTTATACGGTATTTACCTCAATTTACCGTGTCTGTTATCTTAAAATGTATAAATATACGAGTTAGTAGTGATTATTATTATCAATTTTGTAGCGATTGTTTAGTCGTGCATAAACTCTGTATTGCAATGTTTGCTCTACATTTAAGTATTGTACCTACAATACATAATGTCTGTGGGTTACTTTGCTGTTGACATTTACTTTTATATGGTTTATGTTATCAACACTATAAACGAAAATCGGCGGCGTTGTTTCCGCGGAAAGCTATGTTTTTAATTGTGCTATGGATATAGGGTTACCGCTTACAACATTAACCAAGATAAAATATTAGCAATTACGTATTTTTTTTCCTTATGATTAAGTTAAGATTTTTTTACTTACTACAAACCAAAATAAATTCTCAGAATTATTATAATTAACAGGAAAATGGGCATGGGCATTGCTATATATGGGTAATATGTTTTATATCGTTAAAACATATTACGACACTTTTTTTTTTTACTTTATTTTCTTATTTATTATTTTTTCTGAAATTTGTTCTCTATTTCTGTATTTATATATATGCACGGTGGGAAGTCTAGCTTAACCTTCCATATATACATATATATATATATATCTACTAGTTATATGTGGTTATATACTATCTTCAGTGCAGATTTGGCTATATATTCATTATTATGACTTAGTTGTTGGCCGGTCATATAAATATTATTTACAAATAAATATATTTATAATATATATAAAGGATATTTGTGTACAATATCTCAGTTGTTCTCGGGTTTTATGTTTTGTAAGCAAAATATTTTTCTTTTACCTTTTGAAATAATACTCGACACTTTCAATAAAATTAAACTTAAAAAAGTAACACATGGGATTATCCAGCTGTTCCATGCTTCGTTTAAAATTAAAACCTATAAAAACCGAACTGGGTGTTCATAAATAAAACTTGATATGTTCGTATCAATCATGGGGCTCATTATGCAAATAAGTTTTTGGAACAAAACCGGAATAGAAATCGTGTTACATGTAGTAGTGTAAGAAAATTGTGTTAGCTTCTAGGGTTTCGTGGCCACCGCTTTAGTCACATCAACACATTTCGTGCTAGACACAATTCACTGCTGCACAATTCACAATTTGGTAGCCCTGAAAATTTAGTAGTGTAGGCATAATTTCCACGCTTCGCTTATAAAGACGGATTATAATAATAACAATATCTATGGTACATAAATCCATGATCAACACATTTTAGTATCTACAATTCAGCTATTCATAAGGAGATTATTAATGGTTTAAGAAGGCAAACGAGCAAGCGTGTTACCTGATGGAAATCAATCAATGCTACCCATAGACGTCTACAATAGAAAAAGCATTGCAGAAGCGTTTTCGGCCTTTTTTTTACAATTCACGTTTGTAAATAAGATTTAAACACAATGACTTTGATGTTGTTTATAGATTTACTAAACTTATTAATAAATTCAAATTTATTTATAGCAATCTTTGTTTTATTTGGAGAAAAGATGAAATTAGTAATCATCTACGGAACCTTTTTAATTCTGTATTCGAAATAGTGTCACGTTTCTCTTGAATGATAATTAAATTAAAATAACATACGACGTGCAAAATTTTAACAGCAAATGTTACATAAACTGATTTGCATAACTGACGTCTTTTTTTATCTTGCCTTTTTAATCATGTATTTTAAAATTGTTACATGTGGTCTACTTAAGTATTATATATTAGTGTGACAGATTTAATTTGTAGAAAAGTGCTGTATTAATTGTATTTAAAATAAAAGTACTCGTAATATTCTAGATACATTTTTAATTTGTAAGTGTTGTAATTTAATTATTCTATATTAAAAATGAAAAAGCTATAAAAATAATATTTAATTTATTTGAAATATTACGTAAAGTCTTCCGTATGCCGTATCTGGCGACAATGACTTCTTGGTTTTTTTACGACGGGATTTTTGGTATGGTGGGCTTTAACGTGGGTTGCAAAAGAAAAAAATAAGTGAATACTATAAAACGTACTTATACAACAAATTGTAACATGCGTGCTTTCGTAAACAAACTTTTTACTTATATTTTTTACATACAAGGTCATTTACCTCGTTTCAAATGTGTTCAGTATTCTCAAGATTAATCTATCATACAGACACAGAAAAATTACGAGAATGATTTGTGAAAATAGCAGACAAATTTTTATTTGTATGTGTTGATTTAATAATTAAAATTAATATTGATATTATCTATAAAGTTTTAAAGAGAATTTACTAAGAGAATCAGCGGTGGCAAATTTTATTAAATAAAAAATCTGCGGTTTCCTAACTAGACACTATGTGATCTACTAATTGCTTAATCAGTACTTTATCATAAACTTATTTCACATGAAGTTGACGAAATAAGTAAACGAAACGGATTCAACTATTTTTTTTTTATAAAGAAAGAAGGAAAACTACAAAATAGCATATTAAAATTATATTTTTCTTTACATTGCCACATCGACTAGTCCAAAACCTTCAGTTGACCGGTTGACTATCCCTGATATTTTCAGATTTGTAGATAACATAAATGTAAGTCTTCCTGCAGAATTTATTTTTTTATGATAAAACAAGTCATCGTTTGATGGAAAACAATTGATGTTTTCTATAGATAGAAATCTACAATACAATTGTAGATGGATTGCGAGCCTTAGAAAAAGATGTAGGCTTGTTTGTCGAAGGTTATAATGTATTTTTATTACGAAATACCACTGAAGTTAGTTGGTTCCAGACTATCTTTGTACACGGAAAAAACAATCGAGTATTGTCACTAATACAGTGTTCTACTGAATATAATAGAATAAATTATACATTTTTATTGAAAATCAAACTCCTATATGCTACAAAAAGGCACATATGAATCCCTATGCAATAGCATAATGCCCGATATGGCAGAGTAAAATATTTATGATCCATAACCATTCATAAGACATCTTTTTGTCAGCCCGTCGATTTATTCAGCCATTGTTTTGACGTATAAAAACAGAGCGCGTTGATATATCGACTATCTATTGAATGCGTTACAAAAAACGGTGTTGAGAGCGGTGAAAAAACGTGCGAATTGTTCTGTCGGGAATAATTGAACGGACTTCGCTGTCTGCCCGTTTGTATTCTACCGTCAATTACCTCGACCCTTTTAACTATAAATATGCGCTTTAGTGCAGTGATAAAAACATAGTTCTGCACATTAAAAATAAGTATTGTAATTCAAAAATATTACAAATTCAACGGAGAATTCTTCCTATGTTTATTTGGAGGTATCCTGTGAATATATCAAAACCCTGATTATATCATCCACAGTAAAATATGGGGTGCCCCTATTTTATGTTAGGAAAGATATATATTGAAAAGTTACTTCAATACGTCCCCGTAGGCGAAGACGACTTGCGTTAGCATTGCTAGATGGCCATAAACAAGCTTAAACATGCAAGAATGCTGTATCAATAGATCTCAAAGGTACTACTAGTAGTATTAACGTTACATTTCTAACTCAACACATTTTGAATATACTGAAAATCGACATATTATACATCTGATTAATGGAGTCAGGCGTTACTTTGCGGAAATCCATCACTATGTGGACAGTCAAAACTTTTACTTAGCCAAGATCCGCGAGAAGCAAATAATAACAGAAAATTAATAATGTGTGTTTTACTGCTGGATGAAGTGGATTTATTTGGAACTTAAACCAAAAACTTACGGAAAAACAGCTGAGCAACTTCAGTCAGCAACTCTTCACCCACCAACCACTATACACAACACCAAACACACACTAACACTTTTACACCTTGTAAACGACACGTGTTTCGCCCCAACACGAGGCATCTTCAGGTATAGTAGACTACGGAAGACAATTGAAAAGTGATAGTATACATCTTATTTCAGTGATATTTTGCAGTATATATAAAATGGTTACAACTGCGCAAATTGTAATGTAAATAAATACGTTTTAAATTGGTTGCGTTACAAAATGTTCATGTAAAAGCAAAATTGCTCGCAGCCTAGTCGTTTACAATTGGCCAATGTGACACTGTGACGGCAAACTTGCTAAGATCTATCGTAATTCTATCTTAGATTTGTTTGTACAGGTAATGCTCCACTTTTAGACAATACTGAACGCAAAAGATTTTAATACAATTTATTTTAAAATGCATCTGTGACATCTTATATTAAATAAAAATATATTAATGTTTAATTAAAATACAAATGTAAATCTTAGTATTTCATTTAAAAACAAAATTAAGAAAATAAAAACAACAATTATTATGAAATTGTTTTTATCATAATATAAATAAGCATAGACCTGTCGACGAAGAGCGGATTTCAGAAAGTGAATGCGTAGAACCGAATATCGAGTAAAATTTCGAGTTTTACTAATGGACTGGCATATGCATTAATGATTAATTTTTGTTTTAAAAAAGAGTTCCTCTTTTTCATTAAATATTTCTAGGCACTTGTGAATATGGTTACAAATAAATTTTTATATGAGAAAATTCTTGTTAATGTCGGAAATTTCGAACCGATACGACATTGGCACCTTAAAAAAACAAACCTACACATACCTAAAAGGCCAGCAACGCTTCCGCGACTCCTGCGGTGTCGCGGTTGTCTATGGACGGCGTTGATTGCTTTCCATCAGGCGACATGCTTGCTCGTTTGCTCTATATCCCATAAAGAAGAATTAATTTAGTTTTACGTATATTATACTAATACATTATACTAATTCATATTTTAAAATAATGCAAATTAAAGTATTTTAGTGACAAGTTTATTTGATACTCGAGGCTTTTTTAAGGCAGCATTTAAAACCTGTTCAAAACATTTAAAAAACCGGTAAGTTTTGAATTTTTTTACAGCGTTCTAAGAAGTATCAAGTTCAACCTATCACGACCGAAACGAGACGTCATAATGTCTTGATGAGTTCAAAAAATATGTTTCGTCTTTTTCTTTAAAGATAAATCAACAAGAGGGAAAGGAAGACATTGAAAGTTTGATTTTGAGCATCTTTTTTATGGGATAGGAAGGCAAACGAGTAGGCGTGTAACCTGATGGAAAGCAATGAAAGCCTGTTGCTAAATATTTTCCAAAATAATTGGCATACAACAACAACTGACATTAACTCAGTGGCGGGGCCCTCCGCCTGCGGAGTCAATGGTCGCGGGTTTGATCTGATGATTTGATGAGGGAATAAATATATATATGGATTACAAATATTTATTCAGAGTCTGGTAACCCCGCCAATCCGCATTGGACAAGCGTGGTGGATCAACGTCCGTTTCTCCAGAAATGGAGAGGTCCGTGCTCAGCAGTGGGACATATATGGGCTGTTAAAAAAAATAACTGACATACGTCTGCAGTCACTGTCCCTGCACCCTCTTGCTCAATTTTGCGTCCGTCCGTCAAAAGAATATAGCAATCATCTATTATGTAGTATCGTCATGCTGTAGGAAAATTCTATCTTCAGTATGATAAGCTGGCTTGTCCTTAGACGTTCTATTTACAATCACGCCAAACGTTTCCTTTCCTTAATTTGATTAATACGTCTTCGGTATGCATGCATATGTATACGCATGTATTTGTGAGTGGCGATTATCAAGTAACCCGCTTTAATGTGCTGTTTGACTTTAGCACTTTTGTCGTATAAGTAATGCACACCCATTTGCTGTCAAGCGATACATTGTAACAGTTCCAATACTGGACTGGTTAATGCAAAAGTTTCAAGTAGGAGTGAGTTCGTATTGTTCGGAACGTTCGCAGTAAATCATTCGAACGTAAGTTTGCCGTATTATACTTTGGTGTGTATTTTTATCCTTTTTAACTGCTATATTGTATCTTATATCGTCTATTATTATTATTATTTAAAATACTGTTGTTTTGCAAGGAGTTCAATTGAATAAATTGATTTTAATAGTGTAAACATAGCACGGATGATTTCACCAATGACATCTATAATAGAATGGAGAAGACATGAAGGAGATTAATCGGTTCGAGGAGATCGATTGAGATAAGAAAGGAATAGAATGGAGAAGATATGAAGAAGATTGATCAGTGCGATTAAGATAAAAATGGAATAGAATGAAGAAGACACGACGGAAATTGATCGATGCGGTCGAGATAAGAATGGAATAGAATAAAGAAGATACAAAAGAGATTGATCGGTGCGGTCGAAATAAGAATGGAATAGAATGAATAAGACACGAAGTAGATTGATCGGTGGGGGTCTATGTAGGGTATATATAGGGGAGGAGATAAGAATGGAGAAGACACGAAAGAGATTAATCGGTGCGATCGAGATTACAACCTCAATAGAATTTTGAATGGAAGAAGTTAAGATTCTAACTTTGTTATTGTTATTATTATGATGAAAATCGATTTCAACATCCTTTATAAATTTTATTTATTGTGGGACACACGTTGGATATATAAAGCTAAGACCTGTACAGGGTAGCTGACAGAAACTAAATACGTGAATTCAGGGACGTCTATGTCCACTTGTTGACTACCGCATATTTTCGTTCATACACTGATATTTTTTAAATGGGTAATTGTTTTTGTCCAATTCTAGCATTTTCGGAGTTTCCAGCTTCCATCTAGTCTCTGCTTAGAGATCTTTCCTAATCCTATTTTGATTTTTTTAGAGTGAGCACTGAGCACTTCAGCTCAGTACTGTAGTGATCCAAATGGAATCATAGAATTAATTTTTTGTTATTATTATCATGGTGTCTACTCTAGTCTTAGTTATCTTTTTAAAGGTTACATTGAAGTACCCAATTTTATACTGATTTTTAATTTATTACGGATAAAATTATAAAAATACGTTATAATGGTTCAAAAATATACTTGGCTGTTTGAAAGAGAAAGACAGAGGAATAACTTTTCCGTATTAAAGTACATAATTGTGTTAGCAACAAAAAATTAAGAGACAACTCTTTATTACTAAATCTAGTGTCTTATTATTACGTAAACCTGTTTGACAGTTCTAAAAAAACAGCTTTTGCTTAGCAAGTAGGTAAAAAGTTTGAAATATAACGTCTAGTAATATTAATTAAAGCTTATCAACTTGAAAAGTCTTCGTAGGGAACATTTCGGTTATATCATAAAAAATTCATTATGTTTATCTCATATTGACTATCTATCATTTATCTCTGTCTGGTATCTGAATGCGAATAACGCAATATCAGCTAGGTAGTAGGTATATGGTAGTTCAAGAAATAATAAACCTTTTGTTTCACCGCAGAAGGTTCATTAAAGATATTTATACATTATTTACCTGCTAACATTTGCAAAAGAACTGTCTAGGACTTCTGCGATTGCAAAAAACATAAAGTTTCCCGGTATTTGTGTCGCATATTATGTTCCATTCAGTCAAATTTCAAGTTGCGTGACATAAAGCATCTTTATCATGGATATATTACAATTCATGGTTTAATTGTAAACCTAACCATATAGCATTTCATAAGAAATATTCTATTACATACATATAGTCACGTCTGTCTCCCGGTAGGGTTAGGCAGAGACCACAGATCTCCATCCGCTACGATCCCGACAAACCTTCCTTGTCTCCGTTACACTCATCCATCTTTCCATCCATCCTTCCTCTCACATTTATCGTAGCGTAATGGCCCTCCGATCGTCGTTTCTCACCCTCGTGGGAATCAGGACGTAACGGGTGGCGACCACGTCGCCGTCATTTTTAACCAATAAGATATATTAAGATTCGTCATAGTGAATCTCACGAGCCGCAACGGAAGATGGAGGTCAACCCCAGCAGAGCCCCGCATGCTGAGGTAAGGCACTATAGTACCCGGGGGAGCCCGATCCCGGAATGGTCGGCGCGCTTGCGACTAAGCTCGCCCTTAGCATGGCGAACCGTGGATTGGCGGAGAGGAAGGGAAAAGGATAGAGAAGAAAGGAAAAGGCAGGGGAAAAAATTATGGATGATATGGATTTAGACAGGATGATAGGATATGATACTACTGCACCGGAAGACGAGGAGTGATACGGTAGTAGCTCTGGGGCCGGGGTCGCAGACCCGTGTACCATAAATACCGGACAAGCGGCTAGGCAAAGATACTCCCTGACCACCTATTCTATTACACATTTTTAAAACTAAGTTTTGAATGTTTTATTAAGGGGAAAGCAAGTGTTTTCCTAGTAATAAAGTTAGCACCGCTCCCATGGCTGCAATGGTAGTGTAAATGCATGCCCCCTTTTGAAATTTATTTATTTATTTATATATTCACGCCTATCCCCCGCAGGGGTTAGTAGAGACCACAGAGCTCCATCCGCTGCCATTCATCGCAGCGAAACGGCTCGTCATTGGTCGCTTTTCGCCCTCGTGAGACGCAGGACGTGACGGGTGGCGAACCACGTCGCCGTCATTTTCGACAAATTAGGTATATTAAATTCGTCTTAGTGAATCCCATGAGATAAGGCACCATAATCCCCGGGGGAGCCCGACCCCTTTTTTAAAGATGGGATATATTAGGTTAAAGTTATATAAAGTGGGTATACTGTATCTACTTTTAAATTTTTTAAAAGTTGAAACAAAGCAGCTACGAAATAATGCAATACTTTAGTAAATATAAATATTTTATGAATGAAAATAATATATTTTTATTTCAGTTTTAAACTATTAAAAAAATATATAACTCGTGACTATGTTAGCAAGAATGGGTACAGTGTGGTAAATCAGGTAAACCATATTTTATAGGGAAGAAAATGAAACATAAACAGCAAATTACGTAGACCAGTGATTCTCAATCACTATACCGCTGTACCGCCAAATTCTTATTTGTGTAGTTACCGCCAAATTCTCGAAGTGTATCGCTATATTATAAAATAATTTTACTATAATACACTGTGTATTATAGTAAAGTAAAATTATTATAAACTTATTTTATTGTTAGTGTCCGGCCAAATTTTGTAAGTGTTAAAAATGTGCCGTTAGAAAAAGAAAGGTTGAGAATCACTGACGTAGACACAAAAACAAGTAAAAAAGATGCTTAACTAGCAACAACACTATATAAATAGGAAAAAGAAACTTGCGAAATGTTCTGCGAGTTAAATGTAGGTACTATTCCTAAGTTAAGAAACACATACAATACGACAATTGAGGATACGCTGTCATATCGTGACTAACACATGTCCCGATTTCAGAATTGTCTTGTGACACGAGCTTTCTTGCGTAGTTCGACCGTATAACCATCGATTTATGAAGATGGCTCGAAGACTATGGTTATCCGTAACAGTGTCGATGACATTCTATTGCTATCAATAATCGTCCGTAATAATCACTTTTTGCCTCCATGTTTATGATGAAATTACTTGGTAAGGCATTTTTTGTTAAAACTTCATTACTTGACAAAATATCTCTTTGGAAGCAATTGGTCGCAGTACATTATTTTGTATACGGATGTAACTGTTAGAAACGATTTGATATTATTTATAAATCTATCAATATAAAATAAATATATATTGAAGTAAAATATTGAAAGGTGAATTTTACACGATTTTATATGAAGTATGGTTAGTAATTGGGCAGAAGGTAACACTTCACTGCGATTATATTTAAAAGTTTTACATACATACATATACTTGTGCATGCATATCGTCACGCCTGTTTCCCGTAGGGGTAGGCATAGACCACAGATCTCAATCTGCTACGATTTCGGCATACTTTCTCCTAGTCACTTCTGTCTCCCTGTAGGGTCTCTGCCTAACCCTACAGGGAGACAGAGATGACTATATGTATGTATGAGCCATAATAACTTATTTGTAAAAGCTTTTCATATAAACAAATAGTTATAATTTTGTTTCTACGGATCTATTGCAAATGTTATTTTCCTATCTTCATGTTACTGTTCACCGTCTAATAACATATTCGGCCTCTATTGTAGTCGATTTTCAATACAGTCGTCACCATATATGCACGTCACATAAAGACGAGCGTGAGCGTTTGCCGCACCGCCTAATAAGACGCTATGATCCACCTATTTAGTACTCACTTTCGAGATCACGAGTTTTACTTTCAGAACTGGGTTTATGTTGATACGGTTATTGCGATTATCACATTCTATGCTCGTGTATTTACCGCGAGACGTAATCATTTATTATACCGTTTGGTTACGTTACTGTTATTGTAATTTATTTTAGGTATTTTTATTATTTATTATTTTTACGTGGTTCGCCATCCGTCACGTCCTGATTTCCACGAGGGCGAGAAGCGACGAACGTCTCTCCGTTCGTCGCTGAGTGACTGTCGACGTCGTCGCTGACCGTTGTCTTCGGTGAGCGGCTGAGTTCCGGAGGTCCATCACCCTCCTCTCATATTCCCACTCCCATAATTATACTTTCCTTAAAGGACGGCATCGCTTACGCACTGCTTATAACGCTGCGGAAGTCTATGGGCGGCGTTGATTGCTTTCCATCAGGTGACACGCCTGATGGAAAGCAATCAAAATAATAGGAAAAAATACGAACCGTATCTAATATAATACATATTTTCGTTTTACATGCATCAATTAAAAATATATCTTGTTTACATTAGGGCGTTAACGAAACCGAACGAAAGTGCACGGATACATTTAATTAATCAAAATTATAAAACAATTGTTTTAAGCAAACTTCTAGAAATGTGAGGCGTGGCGTTAATACATCAAAGTCAACGGGTAATTGCGGCTTAGCGAGGAATTACATAAACTTAACCGACCCACTCGTCATATAATATTCAATTTACGACGAAGTTATTGACACAGTATTTGTGTCATCACAAAGTTATGGCATGTATGATTTAAAAACATGTTCTTAGTGTGTACATAATGTCTCGCGTATATTTCTCTGCACGGTGCTGGGATTAGAGTACTGATAGTACAATAATCTTGGTAAGGATTTTTTTCAAATAGATAAGCAATCAAGCTTCATTTTAACTCTTTCTTTATGGAAGCTACAGGCAAACGAGCAAGCACTGGGACCCACCTAACAAAAACTTCCGAATTCGGGTCTAACTTTTAAGTTTACACGAGGAAAAAGTCGGCTGTATTAAATAAAAACTGTTCAAACAAGCAACATTTTATTACTTAAATAAAAATAGTTCAGTTTTTTAATAAGAAGTTTGCATTTGTTTCTTATTCTTTGCCATTATAGCTTCGAAATCATCTTTAATTTTAGATATTTTCAATTAGAAACAGTATTAATTTTTAACGTTAAACAGCCGAAAATCCCTCCGTACATAGGTGTGAGGTACTGGAGGGAAGGAGGACTTTTATAACGTCATCAAATAGGCATTAATTGTTAGTAAGGAGAACCTTCCGTCATTGATTGCTCGTTCGTTGCTCCGGCCGGACGATCTTAGCCTTAATTTTCAGGGCCCACCCAATATTTGCTAGCGATCCACCAGTGAGTTGCGACTCATACTTATAACTATTACTATGAGAAATACTAATAACTATTGTTAACGCTATATAATTTTAGAATGAATTTAATACATGCAACTGCTTTCTTGCGTATACTTATATCG
This sequence comes from Baronia brevicornis, assembly GCA_031353405.1. Classification (NCBI taxonomy): domain Eukaryota; kingdom Metazoa; phylum Arthropoda; class Insecta; order Lepidoptera; family Papilionidae; genus Baronia; species Baronia brevicornis. Next base: position 371,761 of record JASFAT010000697.1, read on the forward strand.
TGGGAATATTGCGTTTTATTTTACTCGTCTTTTTTTTGCCTCATCGGTCGAGGACTTTCAAAGGGCATATTAAATGCTAATGGTAATTGCTATGCGTTAGTAGCTTCTCCTTAATTAATAGGGTTTAAACATTACAGCATTATGGTTACAAGCCTACTTGATCCGGCAATTTCTAGTTCGAACATGGCCACAATTTATTGCGACACGTTAATCTGCTTGACACAGCGGCTTGCTGTCTCTTCGGCTCGCGAACTACTATGAATAAATCTTAATATAAACTATCTGTGAATTGAAAATGGTTTCTAATAGGTTATTGTTAAAGATGAATTTCAAGTGTATTGGTTATTAAAGATGCGTCGTCGATATTCTCTAGTGCTGTACCGTTAGACGCTCACCTGCACGGGCCGTGGCTGCGCTTCTTGAGTTATGCTAATAGTCGAATGCGGTCAGCTCATGATACACCGAGAAAGTTCAAATGGATGAGCCTTTGTCATATCTATTCTTTTTCGGAAAAGTATAAATTATATATATTTTTCAATTTGTACTATTAGTTCGGACTCTTCCTGTATATATGTATTTATTATCTTGTTCAAATTTTCAATCTATACTAAAAAAAATTTAAACTTGTTGTGGTTAACACTTGATGTTAGTAATACAGTTCATTTAAATTTCAAATATTAATCAATTATACTTTTAGTTTTATTATTTTAGTGTTATATGGCAGAAAAAAAATCTCTATACATAAATATGTACTTTTTATTAAATAATTATAATTAATAAAAATATATTAATTATAATTATTTAACAAAAAGTAACTAAAATAAAATTTGCCTTTGTTTTTTTCATATAACTTTATTATTAAAATTATAATCATAGTGCCATTGTAGCACGAGTAAGCTAGCTCAACTGGAAAAGTATCATACTCTCACAGAATATCGTTACCGCATTTCGTACAGTGAATATAGGCATTCGATGTAGATTTTTAGCATAACACAATGTCTTTTTTATAATTATAAGTTTATATGTAGGAATCTCATAGGTAAACTTGTGTGCTGTTATAAAATGTTCATGTATTGTCGTTTACGATGGTCTTTCAAGGGCAATAAATAAATACTAATTTTGTAATAATTAATTACTATTACATTAAGTATCTTGAAACTATTTATGGTTGTAACATAGGTACAATTATAAAATAACTTAAATCTTGTTTGCTTATTAATAAACGTCTTCCAGTATATACTGAATTATAATAAATGTAAAGTTTTTTTTTTGTATACTTAGTGACTTCTTAGAACTGTTTCTTCCCACATTAATATTTATATGTCAAATGTATACATATTTATGCACATCCCGAAGAAATTCACACAGCTAAATATCCAATAAGAAGAAAAAATGAGTTGCCGGATGACAACTCAAATTCGAATAAAAATATATGTACATAATTACATTATAGAGAAACTAATGCTGGCATATATATTATATATAATATAAACGGATAACTTTTTTTCTATTCTTTATCTTAATGTTAACAATACTTTTGGATATAACTAAAATTTCACACGTTTTGTGGGTCGTCCGTAAACAAGTTTACTGGTCTGTAGTGTATCATTAAAAATATCGTAGGCGTGTTTTATCTGGTCGCTGGATTGATTTATTTTTATATCCGTGTCGTGCACACGGTAATCCGTGAACGGGACCGTGGGTGGACGCGAAACTTTAACGAAAATCGATACAAGCAACGTGTTCTAATCGATTTCTCGACACAGAGGTTAAATGTTCTCGTATCGAGTAAGTTATGCCTTTAACTTGGCTGTATTCGCAAATGTACGTAAATTTTACGCTTGCTGACCGCGATTACGAGGGCGCTATGATCTTGGGACCTTGGAACGCCGATTATATTATTATTTTACAGTTTGTTTTTTTTGAATAATTCTAATTCAATTTTTGAGTACTATTTAATGCACAAAAATATAGCCTTTGAGCAAACTTTAACATTTAGTACTTCTTTATTTATATTGGATGTTCTAAAAAATTCTTTATCTAATCACTAGAAACTATATACGATTTGTGTGAAAACTATTTAATATTCGAAATATAAAAATTCATACACAACTTAAAAACATATTTTATGTCAAGACTAGACAAAAAAAATTAAAGTAGTGCATTTCTGGACATAGATTTCTTTCAAGCTGGGAAGATTTGTTCGTAGTCCCCACGCTGGGTCGGTGCGTTAGAGATCGCAGAGTCAGGCATGTGGCACTTATAACCTTTCCGCCGGTCATTGGTCTGCGATTATTTATGTTTTTTATCGATGATGTAAATTAAGTATTGAAACATTTTATCCATTGTAGAGGCTCCCATTGTATTATATATTTTTTTTGTATTAAAGATGTTGGTATCTTATAAGCGGATTTGTCAAAGGATCGTGAACAAAAAGTGTCATTGTGGGAATCGGATTACAGTAGCCTCCGACACCGAGGCAGACATCTTAATAGCTTGTCCTGACAGTAAAACTTTTTACGGATCTATATCAAGTTACATCTTATGACATTGATCAGGTGTTTGCCTTTATTTGATTTCATATTTAAATTTCGAATACTCTCTGGTTCGGGTTTTTATTTTTTATTTGTAATTTTTTCTTTTTTTTAGTTACTGGCAATGAAGGAAGGAACTATTATGTAGATGTGAATAAATTAATTCACGTTTGTTAAAATCTACACGATAATTATGTCTGCTGGACTTTGCCCGCCAACTTACATTACTGATGTTGTGTATTTATTTCATTTTCATAATCTTATATTATTATCAGTTCTATTGTTTAATTGTGGTGGCGTATTATGCAGTATAGTTCGAATAAGGCATATAAGTGAAATGATAGGAAATAAATGCGTGTATCGTGACTTTTTAAGTTGACTGAAGAAGTCTCTAGAAGGTTTTGGTAAAATAGCCACCATTTTATCAAGATGTAACGTGACGAGAAAACTAATAAATTTCAAGATATTTGATACTATTATATTTTACTTGACACTGGCATAATAGTTATAACTAATTGCCATCAAAGAATACAAATTACGCCTGCTCTCTGCAACCTCCAGTAAGGTTTGCTCAGCGTAGCGACTATGATAAGTTGAATATCATGATTTTGATATGACGATTAGACACATTAATAAAGCATATTATCTAAACATTGTGGTGCAACATTATAGTTACCTTATTAAATAGTTACAAACGCATTTGTAGTGGTGGTTTCAAGTATATCAAATCGTCTACATCCTGCAATGAATAAACCAAGAAGGGAGTATGAGCTTTTTTGCACAATAGTCTCTTAGCGGTATCCATTTACATTTTTCCTTTCATTGGGTGCCTCTGTAGGTAATTCGATTACTTCTTCCATTGTGTTCGTTTTATTAAACGTTGTTATTCCGATACCGCTATTGACAACTGTTAGTAATTCCAACAGCAATTCGTGAATGTTTTTATTTTTTTTTTATTATCAAGCGAGCTGTTGCCTCAAAAAAATTTTTAAAAACGGAATTTTGTGTCAAGTTAGTTGTTTAGTGGAAATCTCCATTTAAGTTTACAAATAGGTTGTTATTTTAATGTGAGAGATATGCACTTCAATTTTAGTTATAAATAATATTGAATATTGTTTCTATTATTTACGTACTTACGTAAATAATAGAAACAATATACTTGTACTTCTTTGCAAATATCGATTGTTAATACTAGTGTTTTCTCCTATTGCGTCAGCTGCCACCTGTTTTTATCCGTACAATGCTGGTGGTACATATTTTTTATCGCTATAACTGCATATTACGAGATAGCTTTAAGTTTCAAGTTTTTATGTCAATCGTTTATACGTTTATCACGAAGGCTTATAACAGCGGGTGTGTTTAGTTTTTACAACGATGCGGATTGTGATGGGAATTCGTGTTATTAACGTTTTATATTAATAGATCACTGTTGCGTGAACTGTGAATCATTTATAAGGTTACGATATACCATATTTGCTGTTTGCAATTATTATATGTTTCATGTACCTTCCTGTGCAATTAAACACACAATTGCGATACGCGATGAAATTGTATACTTTACAAATTTCTTTGTGTAAATTGACGATTTGCCTTATTTAAATAATTATTATACTAATATTGAAAATACACGAAATAATAAACCGCGATATAAACTCATTTATAAACTTGGAAAATTAAATACTAGAGGAACTACAATATTTAGAGCAACGCATCCTACTTTATTTTGTTCTTTTAATTAATGTTGTTATGCCTTTTAAGGTTCATTAAAAACTGTACGCTTTATTTGAACAACATTTCAATACTATTAGAGATGTGGGTAACAAATAAATAAATATCGAGTATTTAAGAAATCTTTAACAATTATCACTGATGAGAAACCAAAACTATTTTTTTTGTAAACTCATTCAATAAAGCTTTCTCTCGCTTTATATCACGGTAATGATATCCTTTTTAACATAATAAGGGACTGCGGTGTTATTTTATTCGTGTTTTTTGTATCGGAAACTTGCGTCCGCTGTTCCTTTACAGCGACGGAAAGTGCTCGTCAATCATCGGTCATGGTTCGGGATATTTCGTATCCGAAGCCCACCCAATAGGTTTTACTAATGCCGCTGCCTTGAACGATTTTGAGCCGTTTACATCATTTCGACCTTATATAGAAAACATTGATATATAAGTCAACGATATACAGAAAAGTTTTTGATGCAATCTGTCTTCGAATTAGGTATTATTTACTTTTATCATCACAACTTACTGGTTGTAAGGTTCTGAATTTAAAAGAGATTTATATAAAGCTTTTATTATTATTTACCTTCATTTGCATATTTCGCTCTAAAAAACAATATTATTAATATAAAAAAAACTATAAAAATTCAATGAATATTATTATTATGGGTATTAATCCTTCATAGCGGGATAAACCATGACAATGAAGGATTTAGGCAGCCAAGGAATGGAATTTCACGATCCTAGCCGTGCTCAATATGGCTGCTTTTTGAATTTAATCCACTTATCTAATCCTAACGAGTGCTGCCCAACTTTTTAGACTTACTAGAGACAAAGAAAAGTGTTCGGAGCTGACTGCCTATCTTCACTAGTTGGAGTGACACACTAAAAAGTAGAAGTAAACCTAATTTGGCCGTCCAAATTGTTACCGATGGGTTCGTTCACAGATACTGCTATGGGTACAATGAGGAATCAACATGCCACATGGCAGAAATTTCATGCGCGAGATCAATGTTTTTAATTTGTTTATCTTTATCCGCCTTTTTTAACAGCTCATTAATGTCCCACTGCTGAGCACGGGCCTCTCCATTTCTGGAGGAACGGACTTTAACCAGCACGCTTGTTCAATGCGGATTGGCGGGGCTACCAGACTCGGATTAAATATTCGTAGTCTATAAATATATTTATTCCGATGCGGGGATCGAACCCGCGACCATTGACTCCGCGGGCGGAGGGCCCCGCCACTGAGCCAATTATCCGGCTTTATGAGATTCTTATTATTGTTTTATTAATTTAATTGAAAAATACACAAAACATTAAACAAAGGAAAACACAGTTTCGTAATATAATTTATATGGAAGAATGGTTAGATCTCAGAAGACTACCTGAGAAAATAATATGAAATTATTTATTTAAAATGGTTTATATGTTTGCTACTTCAAATTACTTACTGTTATGTTTTTTTAAAGGTCATCAAGTCTTTTATGGAAGATAAAGTAATTTGTAACACAAGAATCGATATTCCCAAGCGCTACCGCGGCGGTCTTTCATATAACGTATAACTCGTAGAAGATAACTATCTACTATTGCTTGATTTGCATGTTGGAACGTATGCCGGCTTATTGATAGTTTAAATGAGACATTCATCTTTAAATGAGACGCTTGCATTAGTGCTGTATGGGCCTCGGATATCGTAAATAACGACAGTAATTTGATAGCGATTACTGAAAATTTTTTTCAACATCGATGTATTTTGTAATGATTACTATATCCGTATAATCTCGACGCATATCTATTATAGTATTTAATTTAATAAACTTCATATTATCTCAATTTTGTATGATATTAATCATAATTTATTTTAACATCACACAAGAAACCAAAGTGAAACTGTTATTTTTATGTAGCTTATGTAAATATCCCAGTGCCCACGACGTTTGTCGAAGTCGGACGTTTGTCGAAGTCGATTTATGAGCCATAGGCAGATATTTTTTTAAATAGGTGCCATATTTTCTTTCTGTTCTATAATCATACCGATAATGTATCACCAACCTATATCAAATTATCTTTTTAACATTGTGTCCATCCCACGGTTGTCTGGAAGAATTTGCTATTAGCGATAAGACCGCCATTTGTATGTAAATATTACAATCAATAATTGTATGATTGTGTAATACAATCAATAAGTGTAAAATGAATATATCTATCTATAGATAGCTAGATATATTTATTTTGTTTACAATGTCTTTTAAAAATTGTACTCATGATGTCCAATATTTAAATATTAATATTTGATGTGTAGTTTATTTGTTCTATTTATGTGCTACTCTGTATAGCCGCTGGAGCGAAGACCGGTCTCGGACAGCCCCGGTTACGTTTCGCGGAACACGCAAGCGGTAACAAAGTCCCACGACGGATGTCTTGCGACTGTACACTCATTACTTACATATATTCATTGTTTGTTAATACACATGAGACAACTTTATTCGCTATCATAAAATTGTCTATTAGTCTTCTATTTTTTAATTTCTGTATTTTAATTTTTTTTCATTCATTTATTTTATTATAATTGTAATGTAACATTAACCTCTTCAGAGACGAATTTTTTTAAGTGAGCAAAACATTGATAAATTTTTTCTTTTTATTATGAGTTATTCACCACCTTATATCTATAACAATTCAGTAAGATAAGAAAAAAATAGAAAATAGTAATTTTTACAAGAAAATAGATAATGTCCTCATATGTGGCCATTTAGCGTAATTTCTGTTGAAATAACTAAAATAAAAAAAAGCTAAACGTACACACATGTGCCAATGTCCCTGAAGAGGTTAAATAAACTGTAAGAGCGAGAGAATTTTTTTGTTTTGTCGAATTGCGCATGGTCAATCATAGTAGCGGTGGCATTCGCCAGGTCTTGTGGCTTGCAAACTGTGCCACTGTTGTTCATCGCCTCGCTCGCCACGCTGGCCACGGGTACGGTCGGTTCGAATTTCCTCTAAAAGGAGAGGGAGAAGGGAACGGTTATGGAGAGTGAAACGGAGATAGAGAAGATAAAGAGGGAAAGCGAGAGCGAGATGTATCCATGCCTTTTTCTGATTTTAATAATTAACAATTTTTTCATGAAAAATATGATATATTATTTGCACCTGTCAAATTGATTTTGTACATTTATTTAGTTTCATTGTCTGTCTTAATCAATCATAAAGTGCATTAGGACGGATGATTAATGCATATCCTAATATAGACCTGAATTAGTGAATTTTATATATACAAAAATATAATAATACATGTAATATAAAAAAAATACTAATACACAAAATAAAAAAATTGTTAATCTACTACTGAAAGTGTTCTTGTTTGTGAATACGGTTGACGCCTTGTCATAGTGGAGAGTATTGAAATAATCTTTTGAATGAAATATAATAATAAGATTATTTTTAATTTACGCACACACGATTTTCTCATAAGAAAATAATCCTAACGTTGCTGCTATGTAATTATAGCTGCAATGCATAGGATTGTAAATGACTGCCCTGTTCTTCCGTCAGTTATGATATAAGTATAGTTAATGTAGGAATCGGCAAGAGACTTTTGCTAAACCAGTGTACTCATTACTATGAACTTTCGGCCGCTTTTAAACACAGAGTATCGAAGTTCGTATTAATGAAGAAATAAGTTTTTATGCACCAATATTACGTTATCGGAATAAAGAAAGATTATGCCTTTTTTATATAGTTATTATTCGTTTATTGCCAAGTGTAAGACCTAATTAATACGCATAAATTTATAGGAAAGGTAATAATACTAAAGATTACCTCAATAAAAGGAAAGATATAAAAAAATAAGTAAATAGATAAATAATAATTAAGTAAATAGATAAAAAAGAAAATTATAAAGAAAACTTCTACGAGTAGGATTTAAAAGTGTGTTTGAAAGTGATTAGAGAGGACAATTTGAATTAGTTTTTCCTAATGTATTGAATTAAAAAAACTTTTTATAAGAATCAAACTGGTTGTCGGTCGACGATAGCAACCGTCGCAGTTCTGTATGTAAATGTAAGCAATACCAATATATTAAAAAAATACATTTTGTTAATACATCCACGTTAGTTCGGTTTATTCTTTGAAGATGCGTTTTGAATGACAAGCACACAGTATTAAGCATAGGATTAAGTGGTTCGAACACAAACGTCCACGATAAAGAAATGTTTCAACGTATTAACAACAATAAAGCTATATATTTATATGTAAATGCGCTTATTGTACCAAGTTCGTTCCCCTCGCCTGATTTAAATAGCTCGCCTAATGCACCTACGCTGCAAATCCAGGGATCATCTAATGTATTCCGCTCAGATTCCTACAGTAGTTTAACATTCCGATGTATTTCTAATATCTTGAATTAAACAGTCTCAATATTTGTTTAGGTTTTGGCTTGCGGTGGCTTTAAATGGTTAGATCTCGCTATTGGTTACATGCTAATATCGAGTATTGAAATTGCTTACCTTTAAAATTAAGTACACATATAGTATGTATCTTATATATTTTTATTTAATGAGATTAACATTCAAAAAAATCCTTTATAATACAACCGCTCGCTTTATTTACCTAACTCTTCGTCTTCCGTCCCTGTTTCCGTTATTTGGGGTCGGGTCTCCTATTTTTTTCATGTGAGGATATACATTTATTGCCTGTTTATGTTTTACGGCCACTTGACGCCAAGACAGACCACTGTTGAAGATATTTGGAGTCGTCGTTGGACTTCGCGTTGCAAAATCTCTTCCGCCGCCATTCCTACTACACTACCCTGCCTGATAGCGTAGCTCCAGTGTAACCTATGACCTTAATATTCAAGAGCAGCTTGCACTGGGTTTTTACTCCTTCCGCCTGCTCCGCCGTACCGATATCTATCTTCGGCTCGCCTTCGCAGCCGTTGGAGTCTTCACCCGTATCCATGGGCTTAACACCGTTATATACCTTACTGAATTAGTATGAAATGTTCATGCCACACTTTAAGGAATAAAATAATGTTTGTACATCGAGAAATAATAACAGTTTTTAAAAAATAAATTATTAATGGAGTCAGGCGTTACTTTGCGGAAATCCATCACTATATGGACAGTCAAAAGTTTTACTTAGCTAAGATCCGCGACAAGCAAAACAATAACAGAAAATTAATAATGTGTGTTTTTCCGTTGGGTATAGTGGATTATTTGGAACTTTAAACCAAAAACTTACCGAAAATCGGCCATCAACTCTCCACCCACCAACCACTATACACAACGCCAAACACACACTATCACTTTTCCATCTTGTACACGACACGTGTTTCGCCCCAACACGAGGCATCTTCAGGTATAGTAGACTCTACGGAAGATAACCGAAAAGTGACCCGCCATTACAACGGGCGCCTTATATAAACAAACCCCCACCCACAATGTAAGAAAACAACACGTGGGCGATACAGGTGTGTCAAAACTTACGTCACCACTTATTATTTAGTAAATATGACAATTCATTTTATTGTATTAAACGAATTTCACACTTTTTTAAGAGAA